>JANRMT010062804.1:22832089-22989458 GCA_026402145.1 Polypterus bichir lapradei
CGGGTTCCCAACACTAACTGAATCCTACTTAAGTACATATATATGTCCATAGCCTGCAGCTCGGTCACCGTGTGAGGCGGCGTTGGGTCCCCCATCCCAACGCCTCCCACGTTGTTGGCTGCCTGCCTATATAAGGCCGTCTGTCGCTCCAGTCTCTACATTCCCTTCCTTGCTTCGCCACGGTATTCACGTCTCCCTGCTGATAACTACAGCCTTTTTATTTAATCCACGGCTTCTCCGCTGTTTTATTGTTCATTTATTACGATTATAGTTATTGTGTAGGTATTTTAGACTTACTTTACATTGTTCAGGTACCCATTTCCTTTATCATTCCAACCGTACCCCCATTAACATGTCTATCGAGGTGATCACCATCGATCAAAGAACTGTCACTTACCAAGTGGTTTCCATGCCCGGAGATGGCACCTGCCTTTTCCATATTGCACGGCCATATCAGGCTCACTCTTGATATCCGGAGGAACATTGTGTCTTATGTATTGAATGACTGGGACAGGTTCAAGGTGTGGACTGATGACAGTACAGGAGATAATTATACTACACAGGAGCACTAGCAGAGTGAAATGCTTAAGTGTACTGAAATGGCCAAATATTTTACACCTTTGGACAACCGCCAATGCCTCTTAAACATCTTAGATTCACAGGTGACGATTTGAGTAGTGGACACTTTGATGTTTAGAAATGTTTAAACTCTCAAAAGCTGGATGTGAAGTTATCAATCAAACTGGTTGTATACTTACAACGCTTGACAGATGCCGAATGTCTCTTCAACACAAGTCCTACAAATACTGTCGTAATTGAAACAAACCATGAAACTCAAACCGATTATGACAGCAGCAATCCAAGCTGTGAGATTTGAAACAAGATTACTGTTCACATGGCCAACTGTACGTTGCATGCTCAAGAGTAAGCTCAGTGCACAGCTACAGCTTGGTCATATTACAGCTGGAGGGCCGAACTGACAACGTGGCATACAAAGAGATCCTTAACAAATAATTATTGGTATATTTTCCCTCAGTTTTAAAAAGGTTTAATTGTCTTCTTACTAAAACTTTTAAGGCAGTACTTCGCCGCTGCGAAGCGCGGGTATTTTGCTAGTTCCTTTTATATTATTTGATTATTTGGCAGTTTAGTTTCCATATATTGTCACATGCTTTTCTATATCCCTTGTGCTTTGTGGGTAACCAGTTTCAGATTTTGAGGGCCTGCACCCTGAAGCCAGCTGTAGAGACTTGAGACCTGCCTGATTAAATGTGCCTCTGCTAGGCACAGCAGTGAGTATACTGGCCTGCTCAACTGTGGCCCAATGAGCCAATAAACACGGAACAAAACAATGATCCAAAAATGTAAGAACTATGTGCAAAGTAAGCATTGCAGTTTTAATCAAACAGTACGGTTTACGACGGCATGTATGGATGTGCCATCCTGGAGGAGCTAGACTACCTGTGCAATCAGAATTGGCTGCAGGTACCGCCTCATGCTACCAGTAGTGACAATGGCACTAGAGAACAATCATAAGCATATGCATAAGCATAAGGAGAGAGCCACCACCTGCAAAACCATTCAGTTTTGGGGGGCTGTCTTGCAGTTGCCTCTCCAGTGGACCTCTTGTCACTTTCATTTACACCAAAGCAGGTGAAGTTGATTCACTATTACATTTTGAGTAGTGCATATCTAAATACACACACACACATATATACATACTCTACAGTATATCCACCAAATTTCCATGTTTGTTGTAGATTGACTATTGGATGACGTGCAGACATAATGTTGAAATGGCTCCTGCTACGCACAGTAAATGAAGGGCCTTCAGAAGGCTGTCTTAAGCTTGGTCCATACTTACCGCGAGAAGCCAGCGTGCAGTTAGAAAATATGTCCTTTTCCAACGTGCGCAAAAACAGAAGAATATCTCCAAATCTGACGTCATTTTCACCACACAGCCCTCATGTTTGGTGAAGAGGCACCAAGTGAAGCCAACACACAGAGCACACTATAAAGCACGCGCGGAAAGCTCCCAAAACAAATGTGCTCTTGTTGGAGGCCGTTATATCGCCACGTTGATATTGTAGCGACCTCTGCGTTAGGCTCAAAAAGAGAAGTAAAAAAACAGACAGACGAAGTAAAGTCTCACCAAAAAATTTTTACTCAAACAATCAAAAAAAAGAATGCTGATCTCGTAACCCCAAACACACCCCTTTTAAAGCACCCTCTACAACCCCTCCTCCCATCCCGGGTCCGGCCCCCTCCTTACCGCCTCACTCAATACCCAACTGTCAGTCTTCCGTGCTGTACTCTACCCTCCCTCAATTGGACCTAACCGTCACTCAAAAAAAAAAGGTTTCAACCTGGCTGGGACGCTACACTACCCCCTCCGTAGAAATCCCTCACCCTTGAGGGAATCTTGAAATCTTAATATTGGCTTGGCAGCCTGACTGTTCATTTTGGAAATCTCGTGGGTGCATTGGGGCTTGACTGTTCATCACCTCCCTGACTAAGGCCTCCAGGCGATGTATTTTCCTGTTGAGCCATCTCCGAAGAGTCTACTGGCATCACTGAGTCTTCTCCCCTCCACCACAATAGGGCACCAGTCGATCCTGATGTAGGAACACTTGCCGATTTTGTTGTGGAATTTGTACCCAGTAGACAACTTCTCCTACTCGTTCCAGCACTTGACACGGTCCAATCCAGGCACTGTCTAGTTTCGGGGACCAACCCTTCTTTCGACGAGGGCTAAACACCTAAACTGAGTCACCTGGGCTGAAGTGTTGACCTCGAGTCCGCAAATCATAGTGCCGTTTTTTGGGCGAGCCCGACTTCGCGCAGATGTTGACTAGCAAAGTCATAGGCCGTATCGAGTTGGTCCTGGAGGCGACAAGCATATTTAGGGCCAACTGGAGTCTCACAGGATTCCGGCACTCACCCATACAGCAGTGAAGCAGGCGTCCGTAACCCGCATCCCAACATCAGAAGGGCAGGGGTACAGCGAGTCGCTTCTTGAACTGTCATTCGGCATGCTAGGAGGATCAAGGGCAGTTTCTGGTCCCAACCACTTTGGTGATGGCTGGTGGCCATAGCCAGCTGGGTAGTAAGTGTCTGAATAAACTGCTCTGCCAGCCCATCACTCTGGGGATGCAGGGATGTAGTGCAGGTCTGTAACTGTTCACAAACCAGCTGAAACACTCTGCTCTCAAAATTTCATCCCTGATCAGAGTGAAGTTCCTCCAGCACGCCAAAATGACTGAACATACCCCCAAGTAGAGCATCCGCCACTACCTCAGCTTCCTGATCAGGAAGGGGGTAAGCTTTGGGCCATTTTCTAAAACAGTCAGTCGCAATGAGAATGAACTTGTTGCCCCGCTGGAAGTGGGGGAAGGGCCCCACAACATCAATTCTCACCCTCTCCATGGACATGCCTACTCTGTATTGTTGCAACGGGGCCATAGATTGTCCAGAAGGCCCCTTCTTAGCAGCACACGTGTTGCATCGGCGGCAGTAGTCCTCCACGTCACGTTGACACCTCCCCTATTAGAAACCCTGCCGTAGATGTCCCAGTGTCTTCTTTACTCCAAAGTGGCCAGACCCAGCGCCCTCATGCACAGCCTCTAATACCTGCATTCGAATCTTCTGGGGAACAACTTCCTGCCAGTTTGCCTCTCCTGTTGTTGGGTTACGCCATTCTCCTCGTAAAATCCCTTTATGCAACCGCAAACTGTCCCGTTGGGACCATAGGCCCTTTACTGCAGCCCCTTCTGGAGCCACCTCTTCCCAGGTTGGTTTGTGTCCTGCTTCCATCCATCCACAGACTCGCTGTATCTCTGGATCCTGTCCCTGCCACAACTGCCATTCGGCCTCATCATCCTTCACGGAGACAACCCAGCAGGTGTGCTCTTCATCACTTTCCAGCTCTCTTCTTTCCTGCTGTGCACAATACCTGCATTCAGACTGGAGGCAGGGGCGCCGAGAAAGGGCATCAGCATTTTGATGTTGCATCCCTCGGTGATGCTGAATAGTAAAAGTGAAATTCTGTAGCCACTCCAGCCACCAAGCCAGTTGCCCTTCAGGTTCCCTGAAAGATAATAGCCATTGAAGAGCGGCATGATTGCTTCTCAGCGTGAATGTGGCTCCACCCAGATAATGCCGAAAGTGGCGGATGGCTTCTACTACCGCTAACAAATCTCGCCTGGTGACACAGTAATTGCTCTTTTCCTTGCTAAGGGACTTACTAAAATACGTGACCACATACTCACCGTCAGGGTATTCCTTGGCTAAAATGGCTCCCAAACCCAAATTACGGGCGTCAGTGTCCAAAATGAAACTCTGCGATGGGTCTGGTGAAGCCAGTACAGGAGCACCACAGAGCGCAGCCTTCAGCAATTCAAAAGCCCGTTGTTCTTCGTCTCCCCACTGGACGACTCTTCCATTTCAGGTAACCTGATGAAGGGGGGAAATGATCGTGGCAAAATGCGGAACAAATCGTCTATAATATGAGGCCAGGCCCATAAACACCCTAACCTGCCTCACATTGATGGGAGCCGGCCCCTCTCGAATGGCTTGAACTTTAAATTCCATGCATGGCCACACCCTGGCCACTCACCCATGATGCCCCAGGT
This sequence comes from Polypterus bichir lapradei, assembly GCA_026402145.1. Classification (NCBI taxonomy): domain Eukaryota; kingdom Metazoa; phylum Chordata; class Cladistia; order Polypteriformes; family Polypteridae; genus Polypterus; species Polypterus bichir. Next base: position 22,836,721 of record JANRMT010062804.1, read on the forward strand.
AAGTAACTTCCTGTTGTAAAAAGTGACACTTCCCCAGATGTAACTTTAACCCTGCTATGCATAGTCACCCCAAAACAGCCCTGAGTGCTTCCAGTGCTGTCTCAAAGGAGGATCCGTGGGCCAAAACATCATCCAAATAGATGAGACACTGGGAACGGGGCAGCCCTGTCAAGATGCGGTCCATTAGCCTTTCGATTGTAGCCGGGGCATTACACAGCCTGAATGGCAGTACCTTGAATTGCCACAACCCTTCTCCCACTGAAAAGGCTGTTTTCTCCCAGGCCTCTGGGGCCAGTTCTACTTGCCAGTACTCACTCCGCAAGTCCAAAGTGGAGAATCAGGTAGACCCTGCCACAAAATCATGGGCCTCATCTACAAAGGGTACGAATCCTTCTTGGTCACTTGGTTTAACTTCTGATAGTCAACACAAAAGTGACAGTCTCCGGTCTTCTAGGATCACCGGCGAACACCAGGGAGACTCAGAGGACTCGATAATATCTGCTTCGGACATTTCTTCAATAAGAGCAGCAGCTTCTCCTCTATGTGCCATTGGGAGGCGCCGTGGTTGTTGTCTGATGGGCCTTATGTCACCAACGTCTATGTTGTGCTGAACCAGATGAGTTCACCCAAGGTCAGCTGGAGATGTAGCAAACCGGTCTCGATACTCCCACAGCAAGCACCGCAATAGTTGTTGTTGATCTAGACTTAGTCCTTGTCGGCTTGTCTGCCACAGATTCTCCATGGCCGGGCTCCAGTCCGCAGCAGCCCCCACCTATTCAACCTTGGACAATAACTCAAATTTCGCAGTCCAGGGTAGTCTCATGTTATTCACTTCCAAACAAAGAGGGATACTGCCTGGAATTGTCAGCGTTCTCTGGTCAAAATCTATTTGAGCTTTAGCACGGCACAAAAAGTCCATTTCCAGGATACACAAGTCCTGAATGTCGGCCTCCCAAACCATCTGAGTCCAATCCCGCCCTCCTACGTTCAGGATGGCTATGGTACACCCTCTCAAAACGGCAGTGGTTTCTTGGGAGACTGTGTGGTCAGTGGCGCATCGCTAATAATGTCACAGCAGAGGATGTGCGACTCTACTGATGGAGTAACAGTTGTGCTTGTAATTACTGACTTCAAGAGGGAGACAAGGGGAAGGTGGAGTGTTAAAGGCAGGTAAAGTGTAATATACTCATAAGTGGGTTACCTATGTGATCAGCAGATGCATTTTGAATGTTTTTGCATGTCCGTTTTAATGACCTGTTGTGTCACGTTCAGCCCATTGTTCATCGTTCTGGCAGCCACATAACCATTCCTCTCATTCAAATTTATCATTTGGATACGTGGTCGCTGCGACCGCGTCCCCCATATTTAAAAAAATGTCTGTGCGCCGCGCCTGTCTCCAAATCTGACGTCATTTTCGCTGCACGGCCCTCGTGCCCGAGAAGGGTATGGCAGCAGCTCGGAGTAAAGGGGTTGCAGGAATATCTACTGGTCGAGCCCTGCGCAAATGCATCAAAAATAAACTAGAGTTTAGTATTTTACCATGAGACTCTGCCCCTTTACCTGTTTCCTCTGTAACGTTTCCCATAAGAGACCATCAGCGGCATCTGTCATGTCAGCTAGAAAAAGCATTACAACCATCCAGTTTGGAAACGATAAAATACCTGACATCCACGGAGGTGCACTCGTGTTTGCTGTAAATTTCAAGAAGTCAAGAGTAGCGGCAGATTGAATTCTCATTTGGGACTGCACTCAGTTGAAGATTCCATTAGTTTGACAAGTTTGTTTAACTTCGATTGTCCTCATGCATCAGTTTTTTGTTTAACAAATACTGTATTTATAAGATAGGGTTGCCAGTTTAGAAAATTAGAAATACGGGACACTCATAAAATCTCTCTCTATATTACTATACTGTGTATATAAATTTATACATGACCCTACACACCCAGACCAATATATTATATAAAAGTATAGACATAAGTTGAAAACATAAAGCAAGGATTTTAATGGGTTATGAGGACAACAAAAGTAAAATCATTTGAAAATTATTTAATACAAGCTAAAAAAAGAATTCTGTAAAAAGTGAAACCATTTGAAAATATTTATTTAGTACAGACAGCAGAGAAATATTATTTAATACAGTTAGAAAAAAAGTGGGCTGTGGCAAGTAGTAACAACCCACTTCGTTGACAGTCACTGTATGTTGCAATGCTGATACAGAACTGCACAGCAGCGGCTGGAGAGTAAAACGGTGTCGCTGTCCTCAGCCAACCATAGCAACTGAACAAGTTCCAAAAATGCAGCTAAACACTAGTTTCCTCGTTACATTTGGGTTATTTTCATCAAGAGAATCTGAGAAAAGAAAGTACACTTACTTATAAAGTTACAACTAAGTACCGTAAGAAGATAGTAAAAATATATTTTTATTATGAAATTTGAAAATTAACTAAATATGGGACATTTGGGTGTCCCTGAATGGACAGTACGGGACAGGGGACAAAATTATCAAATATGAGACATGTCCTGTATATAAGGGACGTCTGGCAACCCTATTATAAGATGACTTTTATGGTGTGCACTGCTGAAGGCCACATTACTGACAAGAACCTAAGAAAACAATGTAGAAAAAAATAATTAAAATACCCAGTAAATAAAAGGAAAACACTGAGACATAAAGCAAAGCTGCATACAACCTGGCATTTAGTAAGACAAAAAATTAAAAAAGCCAAAGGTGTGTAGGAGCAGAGTCAGCATCAGTATGGTATGCAGAAAAAGAGGCTTTTACAAAAGAAATGAAATCCACAATGAAGGCAGCTGTGCACCAGTAAAGAAGCATGGTTTGAATTTCAATTTACATCATGTATGAGACTGTCAGCTTGGAGTATCTCACTGCCTCGTGTATGCTTAGCTGCAGCCCCTGAAAAAGATAATACGAGAAGTTTGAGTGAGCCCATCATGTTAAATGACATTATGGCATTTCTTTATTTTATTACTGATATTCCTTCCCAGAGGCACAGAGGAACAGTGCTAATGGTTTGCTTGCCCTCAGTTAAGCACTGCTGCCTCAGTGATGTGCTGTGATGGCGTCTTTCAATTCCCTCACTGCCACAATGGCAATTATGTGCTGCCAAACAACCCAAAACAGATTGGACTCAAGCCAAGGAGTCAATGATGCAAGGAATGAGTGTACAAGCCAATGTTGAGGCAGCGGGCAAAAAAAAAAAGCTTTAGCTTCTAGCATAACATAAATACAGTAACAGGTTCATGCTGTGACCTTGTGATGGCCAACCCTCCAGCAAAGTGGAGAAATGAGCTCAAGGAAAGTTCCATTAACCCAGCTGGGTCCTCTGGGTATTCTCCAGTATGTGCGGGATGAGGTCTTTGCAGCTCTTCTAACAGCCGCTCACCTTTGCTCTCTTATTACATCACATTTCGATACATTTTATGAGTTTTGCATTTGTCTCTCATTGTCTTCCATACTAACTCTCTGTGAAACACTGTGGTTTTACTTGAAGAGCGTTTGACAGCACAAGACCAGCCAAGCAGGGCTGCCTTTTAATGGAGGCTGCAAAAGTTGGTTCATTTCATGGCTAAAGCGATACAAATGCAGGTAGGGAGGAGTGAACAAAAAGAGGTGTGCATGGCACCTATCATGAAGAAACAGGCATCAGATTTTAAAGACACCAGAGGCCACATGTGCATGGAGGGATTATATAAATAAATACAGGGTGAGTCAAAATTATGTTAACACTAATGGTGCTGCTATGTATATATACTTATATACAATTTTTGTGTACAATTTATGTACCACATATGGTACATGTGTTGAGCATGATGGTGAACAGGTTGAGACATTCATATGAATCACCTTGCACATATGAAGTATGTTTTGTGAATAACTTGTTTCCACCATTGAAAAGTTAATATAATTTTGACTCACCCTGTAAATAAATAAATGCATACATACATAAATAAATAAATAAATAAATCCTTATATATAATTTGATACTATCTGTATGTATGGTGTTCGCGTCAATACCTCGATGCAATACAAGTTAGAACCATGCAATGGGACTCTGCCTCTGTAGTTAGAACATAACGTGGCAAACGCGGACGCAGTATTGCATGATTGGCTAAGAATGTTTGAATGCTTCAGTGACGCCGCTGGTTGGCCGAGTATAATAAGTCGGTGTTGGTTCGAGCAGATAACAGTAAGTTCGGTTGGTTTTTGGAACGTTGGTTTGGTGGGGCGTACTTTCCAAGACTAACATCGTCGACTGACTTAAACCCTTCGACAGCTCCAGAACCGTAAGTAATTTAGAACGTATTGCCATTTGCTTGGTACGTCGAAATCTATCTTTGGGCAGTTCGGTTTTGGCATCCATCCTTCTGACATCAATTGGCAAACTGAGTAATGACGGCTGGGTATTAACAACGGTCATTATTTAAATTTTAGCCGATCTCAGATCTAAAATGACCACACCAACATAATTATTACTCCGACTCTGATTAGAGTTGTAAAATACAGTTTGTTTTGAAAATTTGTTTGCCGTAAAAAATCAAATGAGGTGCGCCAAAGAGCTGAGTTCATGTCTCGCAGCCCCGTTTAAATAGGAAGCTCTTCATTACATCGGCTGAAAAGGTCTATTTTAAGCACAAATCAGTACCATGATAACAAAATTATTTCAAGGACTTAAAAAAACAAATAATTCTTTGCAGAGAAAGTATGTATTTCACAAACGTAGAATTTGTAGCCTGATTCGATCAGGCTCCCAGTCGCTAGTAAATAAATAAAAGTACTGTGAAATGTGACAACGAATATATAATAATAACATAAAATGTTACTAAAAAATAATTAAATGTGTCACAAAATATATTCTCTTGATTATTTCTTCATTTCATTGACACACACACACAAACACAAAACATGAAATAAGCCCTGAAATCAAAGCTGAAAGGGCGGGCTCTACCAAGCACTGTTTTTTGATTGGTGAGTGGATGTACTGTACGCACTTTGCTTGGCTTGTAATCCTCTGGCTCATATGTATGCTCAAAGTTGTGACCTGTCACTTCAGATACGACTGCAAGTTGCCCAGAATTACTGTGCAAAGCGGCTACTTTAATTCAAATAACCCCGAATTCATCATTAAGAGTCCGCATCTGAAGTGTCTGCTGAAAATGTGGCACTTGATTGTCCACTTTAATGATGATTCACCAATCAAAAAACAGTACAGTACACGCTAAAGGGCTCATTTCATGTTGGGTCCTATGGCACTGAAATAAATAAACTTGGAAACAATAAAGGAATAAACAATAAAAATATAAATTTTGTGACACATTTTATCATTTATACTCCGTATTTCATGTTAATATTTTTTACTGTCATATTTCACAGTATTTTTATTTGTGTATTTATTTCATTCAGAAACACCTCCATAAAGGTGAAGACTTTCAATGACAAATGCTCTATATAAATTGAAGTCAACCTGAAAAAAATGTTGCCATGAAATGGAGAGTGATGAAAGTTTTACAAGATTATTAAATCTATACTGAAATAATTTCTTTCATAAAAATTAAATTTTTCCAAAAAAGTTTTGTTTTTTCAGTTTACTGGCAAAACGCAGTTTAGTGTATTGGTTTCTCCACATCATGGTCCATATCCATATAAGCAAGAAATGTACAAAACAGAATAAATTAAAATAAATTAGTAAAAACTAACCAAATACATTTAATAGTAGTAAGACTAAGGTGGACAAAATTACATCAAAAACACAGAGAAGTTGGAAGGCACAGGAAAAAGCAAAAGTACCCTTGGAAACACACAGTAAGAAATGTGACAAAGACGAATGGAATCAAGCAGTTCCAAAGAACAATCAGTAGAAAGGCTCATGAAGCGCCATTTGGAAATTAAATCACTCATGACGCAACATGTGTCTGCTACTTATTAAAGCACAAACAAGTTCATATAGCAACAACAAACACTTTTAGAAAACTACATAAGAGATCAAGATTTATGAAAGAGTTTAGGTCACCTAAAAAGCAAACAGAAACAGAAATGGCCAGCATGTCGCAAATCATTTTTCATCTACAGCGCTGTTGCTTCCAGCATATGTGAGGGAGAAAGCGCTAGGCTGCCAAATATAAAAAGTTTAAAATCCCATCACCTAATGCAAAATTAAATTAGCCAGCTACACACACAACACTAGTAACAAATAAACAAGATGGGAGCAATGTTCAAACAACGAGTGCCAGATATAGACTGAGGGTCTGGAAAATGCCAGGAGGCTACAGCACAGTATGCCTACACATCACTTAATTTTTGTGGATTAAGTATATTGTTCAGAGCACAGCAATTAAAGTTTTGCTTTCTGAAAATTTTTTTTAAAATATATTTGACATGTGGTTGGTTGAATTCATGAATACAAAGAGCCGCCCATATATAACCTGGACTCTTGTAGCTGCAGTACATTTAAGATGGTCTTTCACTCCAGGTGACACATTTCTTCAGTTACAGAGCTTCTCTAGACACCCACAGCAGCTTATATCATTCCCAGATGTAAAGGAGAAAAAGAACTCTCACTATTGTCTGTTGTTTTACAGTAGTGGCCAAAAGTTTTGGCTGTGACACAAATGTTGTGTTTTGAAAAATCTGTGGCTTCAGTTTTTGCGATGGCAATTCACATCGTTTTCATATTATTGTGCAGAGTGATCAGATGCATATTAATGAATTGCAAAGAGCTTTAATAGCATAAAAAGTTAACTTTATCACAAAAATCCAGTTTTACTTATTTTTGCCCTGGTACAAAATGATGAGCTAAAAGTGTCCAGCAAGCACCAGTGTAGCAACCACAAGATACACGCACGCGATTCCTACACTTCACATCCCAGAGGGAAGTGGATGATAATAGAAGGTTAAAGTAGCATTACCATATTCGGTCCTCGGCCCCTCTTGTCTCCTATGCAATCCTTATATAACTGGCAAAACAAAAATCTCACGCAAAGGAAAGTGGGAATGAAAATATATTAACATTTACTATTTACATTTACGTGCCCAGTGCCTGAGTGCTCATTAGTGAATCCCTTTCCCAGACGCCCTCCCCAGCGCCCAAATCCGAATCCCCGGTTCGACGTAGACAATAAACAAAAGAAAATAATAATAATAATAATAATAATAATAATAATAATAAAAATGTTCTCCGAAAATGCCAAAAAAGAAAAATGTACTTAATCCAAATATAAGGAAAAATAAATACTACAGTTCAGTTCTTTACGTAGGGCAGGAGAAAAACACAACAGTCCTCCGGTGGAAATGGCTTCGCCGCGGACTATCACGAAGAAATGCGTATTCCGATATCTGACTCACCAGACGGGAGCACCCGGAGAACACCAACCTGGCCTTTTCTCGGGGATTCGTCACCGGATTATTTCTTCGGGGTGGCCACCCACAAATAGCAGACGTCCCTGGGTAATGAAAGATCCAGAATGATCCTTTAAGCGTGGATAGTCTCTCCTTGCCTTCAGCCTTTTCCTTCCTTCTTGATTCTTTTTTTCCTCCTGCTTTGATCCGCCATTCCCCTTAAATAGAAAAAATTTCCCGCCGAAAACATCCTTGCCCCTCTCGGTTGTTATGACAACCTCACGCCGGCAACAGGCAGCTGGAATACTTACCGGGCGGGGTCCTCCCAGACTGGAGCGTCACCAAAGGTACCTGAAGGGCTATTTACAAGCACCCTTCCAGACAACATAATAAAGTGACAGACAGACCAGGAGGCCAACCCTACCGTCAAGTTATGTAGCCTTGCTACACCAGGACCTTCTCCTCCTGAGGAGTCAGCTACAGAATCGTGTTGCCACCAATGGAGAGCTTGCTCAGTATTGGCAGCAGGTGAAGACTTTTGGACAAAGGCCTTGTTTCAAGAAGGGCAGCAAAGAAGCCACTTCTTTCCAAGAAAAACATCAAGGACAGTCTGAAATTCTGAAGGAAGTACAAGGATTGGACAGCATTGCAAAGTTGGTGCAAAGTTATTTTTTCGTATGAATCCTCCTTGCAACAGTTTGGGACATCTGGAAAATCTATTGTTCGGAGAAGGAAAAGGTAAAGGCTACCATGAATCCTGTGTCGTGACAACAGTGAAGCATCCTGAGACAATCCATGTGTGGGGTTGTTTCTCATCCAAGGGAGTTGGCCCACTCAAAATTCTGCCCAAGAGCACTGCCATAAATAAAGAATGGTATCAAAACGTCCTCCAAGAGCAATCCGGGCACAAGTTGGTGATGATCTGTGTATTGCCCTGCATGATGGAGCACCAAGGCAAAAATGATAATGAAGTGGCTCAGAGATCATAGCATTGAAAGTCTGGAAACTCCCCAGATCTTAATCCCATGGAGAACCTGTGGTCAGTCCTCAAAACGTGGGTGGACAAGTAGAAGTCCACAAATTGTGATCAACTCCAAGCACTAAAAAAGCAAGACTGGATCATCATCAGTCTGGATTTGACCCAGAAGCTGATATCCAGCATGCCAGAGTGAACTGCACAAGTTATGAATAAGAAGGGACAAATATTGACACATTACATAAATTTGTTGTATTTGCCAATAGAATCCTTTGAAATTTATGAAATTTTTGTAATTGTTCTTCAGTATATCATAGATACATGTAAAAAATAATCTGAAAATGCTGAAGCAGCAACGTTTGCAACACATAACATTTGTGTCACTGCCAAAACTTTTGGCCCCTACTATATAAGTTCTGTCTATTCAGCCTGCTCATCCTGAGAATGTTGAATCTTGCCTCCTTGTTATCCTTTAAAAACACTCAATAAATAACTACTATACAAAACTGAACCTTTTGTCAGACAGAAAATCAATTAATTCTTAAACCTTAACTTAATTCAATTAGAATGCTAAAACAAATACAAAATTACACCTTAACCATTAATGTCAGTTCAGCACATCAGTCTGTGAGTTCTCTCTTTCAGTCTATACAACAAAGTCCACGTAATTCCTCCTGTGGACGCACCTCCATCATCAGAATGGCACCAATTAGTTGAAAATTATGAAAACATTTCAAGTACCAAAATTATCATCCACAAGTCCAGGGCTGGTCAAGGGTACATGGCACTCATAAGCAGTATTGGGTACATGTGCCTAAAATTGATAAATTACATCGAAGAGTGAGTCACAATTGGCAGGTCCCCCTGTGGTGTATTCTCAATCACATGTGAAGTTGAGGAGCGGAGAGTGATGCCCCCCCTTGAGATTGGCACCCTCACAACTGTGAGTAAATTTGAAGGCTCCCCTTTAGAAATCAGCATGCTCACAACCACATGTGAAACTGACCAGCCAAGGTGGAGAGTGAGCTCCTTGAAGATCGTCATGCATCCATGGACGGGGTGGGGCGCTACAATGGGTTTTGGCAACCCCAAGTCATGGCACCCTTAGGTCAGTGCCTATTCAGCCCATGCCTAGAGCTGGCCCTACAAAAATCGAGTGAGGATGTTGATGCTGCATTCCTGACATGCTGGTTTGTAAACAGTTTAAATCAATCTTAAAATAAACCAGATCACTCCTAGCATTTGGTGGAGATGAATGTTTTTGGAAACAGTCCCAGGAAGAAAGCACACTTCCAAAATACACATGGACAAAATAAAGAATCAACCCGCAAATGCAGGGGTAACACTATAACCGAAAACAGTTTGAGACATCAGAGATGATATGTTTATCCAGAATACCAAAAGTCGGGGTCCCCCTGTGCTCCTCCCCGCTCCTTTAAAACTAGAACCCAACCCTAGGTGACCCTGCACTGGAGCCGTAGCCAGCTTGTGATGCTAAGTGTTGTTGGGAAAAGCCAATGTCACAATATCATGTTTTTCTAAGACATGATTTCAGCACAGCATGGGTAAATCTTTCCACTTTAGCATTTCTAAAAAAAATATAATATGGTGTTTATAATGTTTTGCATTCAAATTCTTCATGTTCAGTCAAATGAATATGCTCAGTCTTACAATATACCGACCAGACTTCACCTTAGCAGTCACTGGCAGGTACGAGTGAATTGCACGTGCTTGTCTGTGACTCAGAGGCATCATTAAAAACTGAAGAATCTTCAAAGATGGCTTGGTGGTGGATCTAAGTGTTATCATAAAAAACAACATTTCAAGGGTTTTCATTTATGAATGCATCATACAAGATTGGGCATCACCTAAAAAACATTCAGCTAAAGGTGCTAAAATATTTAAAAACATCCCAGTAATGAAAAAAACAGATGGACACTTGTGGAACTTGTGCAAAGTAACATAAACTTCCAGAGTGAAGACTGACGTGAATATTTTAGAACTTCAAACTCATCTCAACCTTGTTATAGTTGGAAATTCACAACTGATCTTCACTCCTTTAAGCCAAAAAAAGATTGAGTCTAAGAAATATGTGGACACTGTTTAACTAATCTGAAGAATCCCAGTTCCTGCTGATTCATGTTAATGGGAGACAGAGACAGAGTACATGGTGAAGGCTCTTTAATTCCATGCAGCTGCTTAGGTTGGTGTAATGGTCTGCACCAACCAAATGGTTTTATAGCATTCACCAGATCTCCTAACATGAGTAGATCAACGTCCGATTGCTACAGAATGTCTTAACATTATTGTTGATCAAATGTAGCCAGTCGTGTACCCATCTGTGAATGGGTTCTTTCACCAGGGTAATGCCACAAATCCCTAAAGTCTTATTAATTCTGCTAAGGGCAATGAGTGGTAAGTGTGGGAAAGATGGAATAAGCCACACAGAACAGAAGTTCACCACTATGGGCCACATGTTGACTGCATGGCCTGATAAAGTCAGACTTTTCTATGGGAAAATGGGGAGTAACTTCTTTTTAGATGGAAGATGCTTTTAAAGTGGCCTCTTAAAATTTTTGTCTTGGGCAAATTTTTTGAGTACTTTACTGGCATTTTGTATCTCATATTGATATGGAAGACGAAGTTCACAAAGACAAAATTTGTATTGCCTGTGACACAACAGCTACAGCCTGTGTGATCACACATCATAACTTTATGGATGAGATAGAGAAAGGAGAACCAACTTCTAAGGTTACAGACTCAGAGGGCACTTCTAGAGTGGACAAAAGAGATGACACCATGAAAACTCAGGGATTATTTTTCTGAATTAGAATTTGAAAAGAAAGATACAGGGTGAATAACAAATTTAGAAAAGTATCAAGGACTTTTATAGAAATAGGTTAGATCTGTCAAACGAAGCTTAATAGCTGCTGAACGGCACAAAACTCAGGAGTCAGTAAGAGACTGGCTCAAGAGAAGGTAACTTCTGTTCCGGATGGTCATACAGGGGGTCCTCGGGTTACAACGTCTCGAAATACAACGTTTCGATTTTACAATGCTCAATCCCACAAAAACTTTAAAAAATTGAGACATGAGTCAGTACAGTATATTTATGTCCTTTTCCTTTTTCTGTGGCTTAGTTGTGTTTTTAAGTTCTAGATTATGATTTTGCAAATGTGTTAGGATAGGTAAGTGACTTAGGCCAGGGTGTGTTTCGACTTACACCAAAATTCGGGTTACATCACTGTTGTAGGAACAGAATTGTGTCGTAACCCAAGGACCCCCTGTATAGGGTTGCAGGTGTCAATTATTAGCAAAACCAAGGAACTGGTTATGGACTTTAGGCGCACCAAAAAGCCTCAATGACCAGTCACTAATTAAGGAGTGGGTGTGGAGGTGGTGCACTCCTACAAGTACCTGGGGGTCCACATCAATGACAGGTTGGATTGGTCTTAAAATACAGAGGAACTATATAAGAAAGGGCAGAGCAGGCTCTTCTTCCTTAGGAGACTGAGTTCCTTTAATGTGCAAAGTGACATGATTCACATCTTCTATAACTCTGTGATGACCAGTGCAATGTTCTACACTATGGTGTGCTGGGTTGGTAACATCACTTCAAGAGAAGACCACCGAATCAACCAGCTATATAAAAGGGTAGACTCAGTTATAGGTTGCACTCTAGACCCCCTGATGGTTACAATGAATGAGAAAATTGAAACAAAACTGAGTGTCATTATGAACAATGATGCACAACACCTCTCTGACAAACTAACACTGAGGACTTTCAGGAAACAAATTATCCAGCAGAAGTGTCTCAAGAAATGCTATCGGGGGCCCTTTATATCAACAGCAATATACCTGCATAATACCTAATGGTGGCTGCTCTCTTATCTTTAGCTAGGTCAGAAGTTTTCTTCTTTAGTTGTAATTGTTGTGTATTTGTTGCTGTTTGCTTCTGTAAAAAGCTAAATTTCCATGAGACAAATAAAGTTCTATCTATTGTGACATGTAGGAGTTGTAGGGCAGCCCCACACGTCAGACACTAAATAAACTGTTTTTATTTTACAAAGTAACCTTCTCACAGGTTTGTTTCACCTACTCTACTTCTGATTTTGACTCTTCTGGGTGAGATAGATGACTCCTTTTAAGCTCAGACTCGGAAGCAGTATATCAGCACAGTAGTGGGGAAGCAATTTAAGGCCAGGCAGAACCTTCATGCAACAGGGGAGCCTCCTGCCAATACCACCTCTTAGCAACCCCCAAGTATCCTCCCAGGACTGCTCTCCAGATCTATATCTTCCATGAAGCCCTGTGGGTGTCTAAATAGCAGCTACACCAGAGGAATGCTGCCAGTGCATTGGGGGAATACAAAGCCCTGGGAGGCAGTCACTCCCTTATCCTTTCATAATATCATCCTGACTGGGAAAGGGATCTCCAATCATCCTAGATGAAATGCCCATCCATCAATGTCCTCCATCCATTATGAGGGCCTCCTGGCTAGGTAACCAATCCTTTATCACAGCCAGGATACCAGTCCTCCCATTATGTCCATTATGTCCTACACACTGTTTGTCTGTTATGTGGCAGCTTCTTTTATCCAAGACAACATACAATATCAAGATACACAATAACTTTGCATACATTTTTCATTATAGAAACAGACTGAGTGATTTGCTGAGGGAGAGCAAGTGATGATCATTAACTCTGCTGTTTTGTGCTTTACAGTCCCACAACACAACAACTGCCGCAACAGTGGCAACTTACTAAATTCATTTGGTTTGTTATTGTCCTTCATAGATAGATAGATAGATAGATAGATGTCACACCAGTTACTAAATACAAGGGTTCACATACATTCCCATTAAGATTATGAATGTTTAAATAATGTGCTCAGTATTGAAAAGAAGTTCAATTGTTTGTATTATTCATTTAATCAAATTGTGTTATGTTTATTATTGTGACAAACTGAAGGTCAAACCACATTGTTATAAGAAATTAATTTGAAAATTGAGGCAATATGAAAGGGTTCACCAACTTTTTCTTGTAACTGCATTTTCTACAGCCCCAATCAGCCACAGCAGGAGCAGACTATAGACTGTGTGGACAGCAGGGGGCGCTCTAGTTCCACGAACACCCAACACACAGACTCGGACGCCAGTTAAAAGGCAAAAGAGTCTTTATTGTGGGAAACTCTTCCTCAGGTTAGCGTTTCCCACCACCAAAGCACGGTACAGTTAAGCACAATACACAGCAATAATAAAGTACTCCAAAATTCTTTGTCTTCTTTTTCACTCCATCACCGCCTCCTCTGCCCAACCAGCAAGCCCGTTAGCATTGGCTGAAGGCACTTCTGGGTGAGTCGGAAGCCCAATGAAGTCTCCCACAGCACCCCCTCGTAGCACAGACGGAACCCTACACATCTGAGTCTGTAAACTCCAACTCCCAACGTACCCTGTGAGAATCCGAGTCACAACTGGAACCCAGTGGGGCTGCCATCTAGCAACCCAGGGGAGCACACTCTCTCCCCCCACTTCCATTATGAAGGCGTCCCAGCCGAGTAAGAATGCTGGACATCCCTCACAACGGGACATTATTTCATCTGAGAAGACCTAGGCATTCACCCACCTTGACTAAGTCTGGGAAGAAACCCGCCTAAAATATGTAAAGTGTACAAAACTGCATACAAAACATGCTTCAGTAAGAAAGCAAGCATCAGGCAAGCTACCCCCTGCACTGCCACGTCAACTCAAGCCGTACTCCCACTAATCTCTTTATGCCAAGCAAAGAAGGACACTTTTTGTGTCTGCATTTTGTCTCGCTGTTATGACCCAGGAGTTCCAAAGCACATAAATCCCAATAAGTTCCAAAAGTACTTCCATTAGAAGGGGATTTTATTATCATACCCTGGCTAGTATACTGTATAACTAAGTAATAAGGACAAGCACCAGACCTTCATAAAATAAAAAGTTTATTCTTAAAATACTCTTCAATAACTATGAAGCTCAGTGGAGTACAAGAAGCAAAGTTATTGCCCAAAAACACAAATTCAGTCCACTGCAAACAAGTCCAAATACAGTAATCTAGAAATGTAGTTAAAAACGATACAATAAGGTTCAGATATCTAGTAAATCAAAGAAACACAAGGAAACTCATCAACTCCCTAGCACATCTGAAATTAACCTCCAGCAGCTGTGGAAGACCCTCCAGATTTAAAGGAGAGAGAGTAGTTCCTGGCGGTGACTGGCTGGTGGTCCTGCCAATTGAGTTGACCACTCACAAAATGCACTGAACACAGCAAGGGCAACTGATATACATAAACAAAACCAAAAATAAACAGTGATGTACATAATCTGCATAAATGAAAATAAAAAATCAAAAATGAACAAAAGAAACACAAAACATGAATTTGAACCCCAGCCAGGAAAGGAAGCCTGGCTAAGACATGAAACTCTCAGCTGATCACGCATGGACAAGATGTAGCTGCGAAGTTGTATATATGACTATGTGGATTGTGATCATTACCCTTGTATCTGCATGGCAGCTTTTCCATACCTCAAAGATCCAAAAGATATGCAGGTTGAGTTTATTTGTATCTCTAAGAAGGATTAATTCTCTAAATAATATCTCAATTAAAACCCTCCACCTGCGTCCTTGACCCGATACCAACAAATTATTTCAAAGAACTATCGGGTGTGCTAATTGATAATGTTCTTGACATAGTAAATTCGTCATTAGATACGGGGTCTTCCCAGACTGTCTTAAGACTGCTGTAGTTAAACCCCTACTTAAGAAGCATAATCTTGACCCCTCGGCTTTTGAAAATTTTAGACCCATCTCTAACCTGCCTTTCTTAAGTAAAGTTCAGGAGAAGGCAGTCATTATGCAGCTAAATGACCACCTAAATAAACATGCTATTCTTGATAAATTTCAGTCGGGTTTTAGAACAAATCACAGCACAGAAACTGCACTCGTTAAAGTAGTAAATGATTTGCGAGTGAACGCAGACAGAGGCCATATATCTGTTCTCATCCTCTTAGATCTGAGTGTTGCATTTGACACCATTGATCATAATATTCTTAGAAATCGCCTTAGTCAATGGGTGAGCCTCTCTGGCAGTGTCTTAAATTGGTTTGAATCCTACCTGACAGGGAGAAAATTCTTTGTTAGTTGTGGTAATTACAACTCAAAGACACATGATATCCGATTTGGTGTTCCACAAGGCTCTATCCTGGGTCCGCTGTTATTCTCAATCTACATGCTTCCGTTAGGTCAGATTATCTCAGGGCACAACGTGAGCTACCACAGCTATGCTGATGACACACAGCTGTACTTATCAATAGCACCTGATGACCCCGATTCTCTTGATTCACTAACACAATGTCTGACTTGTATCTCAGAATGGATGAATAGTAACCTTCTCCAGTTAAATAAAGAGAAAACTGAAATCTTAGTGATTGGCAATAATGGATACAATGAGGCTATTAGAAATAAACTGGATATATTAGAATTAAAAGTTAAGATGGAGGTAAAAAGTTTAGGGGTAATTGTTGACTGTAATCTGAATTTTAAATCGCTTATTAATCAGATCACCAGGACAGCATTTTAACACTTAAGAAACATAAGTAAAGTTAGACCTCTTATATCACTGAAAGATGCTGAGAAATTAGTTCACGCGTTTGTTTTCTGTCGACTAGATTACTGTAACGCACTCCTCTCAGGACTACCCAAAAAAGACATAAATCGTTTGCAACTAGTGCAGAGTACAGCTGCTAGAATCCTAACTAGGAAAAGAAAATCCGAGCACATTTCTCCAGTTCTGATGTCACTACACTGGTTACCTGTGTCATTCAGGATTGACTTTAAATTCTGCTTATGGTTTATAAAGCCTTAAATAATCTCGCCCCATCTTATATATCGGAGTGTCTGACACCTTATATTCCAAATCGTAACCTCAGATCCTCAAATGAGTGTCTCCTTAGAATTCCAAGAGCAAAACTTAAAAGAAGTGGTGAGCAGCCTTCTGCTGTTCTGCACCTAAAATCTGGAATAGACTGCCAATAGGAATTCACCAGGCTAATACAGTGGAGCACTTTAACTCTCTGAGGGCTGAATATTTTTTCCAAAAAACTCAGTTTTCTGAAAAGCACTCAAAGCAATGATTTCACACATAAATCAGCACAAAATTCCTGTTGGTATGTGCTGTGGTTGCTGTTGGTGCATGTTCAGCATCTCTGGAAGTAGTGGCTGCGCAGGGGCACCTCGATGGCTGGCAGGAATGCACGGTGGGCTGGCTGCCTTCGCACGGCAGGTGGGTGGCAGTGGCAGTCGTAGTGTCACGCAATATGGTTTGTACCTCTTGTCATCATAACTGGTGGTCCTCCCAGGCAAGCGCAGCTACACAAACGTGTTCAACACCACGATCAACTGGGGACTGATCAGCTGATGCTGGTACCTCACTTTCGTATTCGATGTCCATCTCCTGATCACTTGCATCAAATTCCAAGTCCGATAAGTCAAAGTCAGATTCAGCGATAATATGTAAAACGTCCATGGCGTATTTAGTCTCTCGCCAGATGTCGATGCCATTTTAGAGGTTGTTTGCTTTTCGCTACTCATGCAGGGAATCGCGGTTAAATCAACAAATCTCTTAACTTTGATTCTAGCAAAGAGAGTCAAACTTAAAGGTAAGGACAAGTTTTGTCGCAGTTTACTGCTGATTACCGTCCTCTGCCCCTGAATTTTGACAAAAGTCGACATCAGCCCTGAAAGAGTTAAAACACTGCTGAAAACACATTACTTTAACATGGCCTTCTCATAACTTCACTTTAACTTAATCCTGATACTCTGTATGTTCAATTCATCAGAATAACTATTCATGGTGGCTCTAAAATCCGTACTGACCCCTACTCTCTCTTCTGTTTCTTTTTCCGGTTTCTTTGTGGTGGTGGCCTGCGCCACCTCCACCTACTCAAAGCTTCATGATGTTCCAACAATGATGGATGGATCAAAAGCCAGAAGTCTACATGACCATCATCATCAAGTCCTTCCGTGAGAACCCTAAATCCATAGAGGACTGTTTCATTTATGTTAGCTAGAATGCCCAGAGGGGACTGGGGAGTCTAATGGTCTGGAATCCCTACAGATTTTATTTTTTTCTCCAGCCGTCTGGAGTTTTTTTTTTTTTTTTTTTTTTCTGTCCACCCTGGCCATTGGACCTTACTCTTATTCTATGTTAATTAATGTTGACTTATTTTATTTTCTTACTGTGTTTTTTATTTTTCTATTCTTCATTATGTAAAGCACTTTGAGCTACTTTTTGTATGAAAATGTGCTATATAAATAAATGTTGTTGTTGATTTGCATATGTGAGCTTCAGAGTGTGTGTGAGTGTAGCACCCCATCCAGGTTCATGCTCAGGCCTGTCAATGGTGGGCTCCAGCTAGCTATGACACTCAAACTATATAAACTGAGGTTTAATTAATGGATGGACTGATAGAGCTTCAAGATGTGCCCCGGACATTAACATGTCCACAGTCTGGTAGGCAGAGTCATGCAACAGAACATTCATTGTTATACATTTGGCAGTCACAGTTTCCTCAAGATCAGGATGTATTGTCATAATTTAGGATTTTTTATGTACTGAAAGCAGGCGGATAAGCATCATGCTCAGAGGAGCAGCCTTCTGCTCTAAAATCAGGCAGCTAACCTTCAGTGGCTGAGTTTTTTTTAAAAAGTCACACTTTTAAAGTTGCAAAAAGTGATGTTTGTTGCAGTCACTTTACTTTTTATTTTCATTTGCTCTGTTAATATCTTCTACTTTCTCTGTATATCAATGTATCAATTCGTTTGAATTTCCATACTGTAGATTGCCTTATAAATTTATACAAAGTCTATGAAAGTGACATTTTTGAAAAGTTCATTCTTGAAGCTGTTTCTGAATTGTGACACTTATCTTCCACTAGGTGTCAGGATACACTCAAAAGAAGAAGACCAAGCAGTGCAATGCCAAAGGTAAAATATTAGAAAAATAGTTTGTAATATAAGCTGAATGCTCCCAGGAATAAAAATCGGTACTGCTGCTGTTAGGAGTTTTCAGAGGACACTGTTTTATGTAGAAGTCTATATTTTAAAATAAAATAGAGCTCTGGAAAACTCTAAAATTCCACTTGTTCTTTATTACAGCCTGGGTATACAGATAAGAACTGCAAGGTGCCGAATTTGAAGTTTGTGTCAGTGGTCAATGCAAAGTCATGGAAGCTAAAGCTGCATAACAGAAACTCAAAACGGAGAATCGAGTCCAACTACAAGTGAGAATCCACAGAAGAATCCTGCCCAGAACTGGAAAGAACATTTCACACTGTAGGAATCCTAGTTTGGGATGGTGTGAGTTGAAGGGCTATGAGACAGTAACGCCACTATAACTATTCAAGAAAAATTAAAAGATTAGCCAAATGAGTCCACACCTTAATGGAGGAGTTAATTTGGGGAACACACAAGCAGTTTGGTACAGCACTGTAAAACATGGAAGAGCTGGTCTCCTGCAGAATAAAACCATGTTGTCAGGACTGATAAAGTCTGAAGTTGTTAAAGCAAACTTCCAAAATGTTACTGACATCCAGTGCAGTGAGGAAAGGACAGGTGTGATATGAACAGACTTTATTTTAGTGAAGATTTGGAATTCCTTGAGTTCTACAAAGTGTTCCTGTTTAGCAAGGAGACAATCACTGACTAGCTCAGAGATGTTTCTACTTACGCTGGTAAGTGTGCTGTAATTGGGAAGGCTAAAACTGAAATGAGGCTGAAACATTTCAGTAACATCTTAATTAAGATCTCCATAGTGACAAAGCACTTGCTGAGTAATTCTGCTACAATTCTCTGTAAGTGGGAGCCTCGTCACAATGTGCTAATTATGGACTCAAACTGCTAGCTGGGCAAATCGCTGACAAGAGACTCATTTTGTTTGGCAGAATGGCCAGTTCTTGTCAAAATTGTTCTAACTTCAGAGTTAATTTCAAATTATTACTGAGATGGGGGTACCTGGATAACTATTCCTGGAAGATTAAAATATTTCATGTAATAGTTATTTATAGTAAGCTTATCATTAGGGAGGGTTCCATTGACTAACAAAAGCTTTGTGAACTTTCTTGTAAAAAGTAATACACTGAAACTACACAATACAATTGTTTATAACATTTGGAGCAATAGATTTATGGATTGCTTAAATAATAAATTAGAAAGTGTAAGACTTTAGGCTGAGAATTCAGTTTCCAGATGTAGTGGTAGTGTGAATGCATCACAACATGTCACTCCTTGCACTGGTCAACTCAAGGTAATTACATTCTACCACTAATGTTTCCTAGTCTGACCCTTTTTTCCTTTCAGACTTTACTACATAGACTTTAATGGAATTCCCCAAATCCCAACTGTAATTATCACACTTTTTAATACTTTCTTTTACTTCTATAAACTCAGGGAACATACTTCAGTACCAAAACAGGGAGGAGAGAAACTTATTCTTTTTATTTATAGATTAACTTAAGTTTCCAGTTGTGCCCAAAATATAAGGAGAATAAAAATGTTAACAAATAATATAAGTACAACCTGGATAAAAAACAAGTTCATCTTGCTTTCTTAGGCTACCGGGTGGCTCTCTGTCTTATTATGTTGCTTGGTCTCTGGTCCGATGTTGTCCAGCACGGCCCTTGGATGGAATGGCAGAATCGGACAGCATAACACAGCAGTGCTATTAAGCTTCTGTGATTCCCCCTGTAACTGGAACCCTATACATTTCTACGGTATACTCTGGGCATCTGTAACATACCCGAACAGACAACTGGAGGAATAATGGCAGCAGAGACTTCAGAAAAAGGTTAACAAGAAACCATTTCTCAAATATTTGTACGGTCCAAGGTAATGATGTGGAATATTTGCAACAAAAAAATGAAACAAAAATAAGTGATGGGGAAACTGTACAGTATTGACCATGGGTCAAAAATGAAAAGGTGATAAGAATATAACAAAATCCATCAAGAAAATAATTCTTCTTCTCCTTCCACAAGACAAAAATCAAGAGGACTCAAAAAGAACATTTATCAAAAAGAAAAAGTAAAAATGGCGCAAGCACAAAACTATAGAAAAAAGCACAGTGTAAACTCATTATATATAATCCAACCATCCATCCATTTTCCAACCTGTTGAATTTAAACACAGGGTCACGGGGGTCTGCTGGAGCCAATCCCAGCCAACACAGGGCACAAGGCAGAAACCAATCCTGGGCAGGGTGCCAACCCACCACAGGACACACACACCCACACCCACAGCACACACTAGGGCCAATTTAGAATCACCAATCCACCTAACCTGCATGTCTTTGGACTGTGGGAGGAAACCCATGCAGACACGGGGAGAACATGCAGACTCCACGCAGGGAGGACCCGGGAAGTGAACCCGGGTCTCCTAACTGTAAGGCAGCAGTGCTACCACTGCACCACCATGCCCATTATATATAATGAATACTTTAAATTCACTCTGCAGTCACACATTTCCAAATGCCAGTCGATCAAAAGACTGGCATGTTGGGCATCTTTCAGTTTAATAGGCCAGTCTTGTTCACCTGCCCAGTCACTAATGTTGGCATAACCCAATCAGTGAAGCCACCATAACATTCTGCCGCCCACACCCTCAATTAAGGCAGAAGTCTTCCTATTTTTTGTGTACGCATTTGACTGCCAGGCACACACACACACCCATGCACGTACCTCCAAGTTCAGACAACATTCTGTAGCTTCACTTTCTCTTTGGCTCTCTCTCCATTATCTCAAATATTATGACTCTTCTGCATGTCCGGCTTACATGCCTGCCTTTTTACCAGCCAGTAAACCTGACGCAACTACAGTACACTGACTTCATTGGTCATACTTCCCTGGCATGGTGTAAAGTAACACTGGGATGTTGCTGTGCCAGTGCTCAGGGGGTTCAAAAGAGTGATAGGAATCCTTGCCTGATTTGAACTGCCAACAGTGCCTCCACCTACAGGATGCCTCAATGCCACGGCCAGTGTCGATTCTCCCGGAGCCTTCACACTTACCCCACACCTCATATAAATAACTATAAAAGAAAGAAAATCTATAGTCAGTTATGTCCACTGTACAAAACAACTGCGTGATACGGCCTATAACAGTCTTTTTGTTAGTCCAGATTTATGCTAGTCCGGCTTCCTTGATGTACCTCTCTGACCAATGGGATGCTGGACATTTCACAATGACTCAGCGCAGACAGACTCAGTCCTCATTCCATCCCTGGCTAGAACTCACCTGCTTGTCCTTACATCTCAGCCCACCTGTATTCCCTCAGGCTATCTTCCTGGAACGTGAAGGGGTGCACATACACCTGAAACTTATTGTCCTGCTGGATGCTCATAAATTTTACCGCTACAGCTAAATCCATGCTTCTGATGTCACAGATAGAGCATTAAAGCAGCAGTTTTGCACTCAGCAGGGGTGAGCGCTACAGCAAAGCACTTATGTGCCATCATTTACAAGCAGATCAATGCAGAGCCTTCAACCACCTACCACAAATGACATACCCCAGAGCAGCACTAAATAAAATGTCTTATCTGATCTAGTGTGGTCAAAAATATGCACGAGCAACAAATGAGCCCCTTTCCCTTAAATATTATTTTTTTTAAATAAAAATATTTCTCTGATGATGATTTTACAAAAAAAAACTGTTATCAGCCTAAATGTCAGATATTACACTCGATTATAACTGACTTCTAAAGTTAAACCTGTACTTTTAGTTTAAATTTACACACACTGTTGAAAAATGTACTTAAACTACTTGCAGATCCCAAAGTGGATATAAGTAATACATTTATTGTTGAGCATTGTCCCTAATTCCTTGTAAATGACTGACAGTGGGAAGAAATTCCCTCAAGCGCCTCCCATCTCAGTGAATCAGATGGGCTGCTGCATTCACAGTGCATCTTAGTGTGTCGAGTGAGAGGGGCTCTCCGTTCCAGTCAGGTGTCATCTTCTCTCAGGAGGTGGTCTCCATTTTAAACCCGCTACACTCGACCCCCATTGTCAGGCCTATTAAAAATCAAACTTAGAGCTGAATGCTATTACGAATTATTGACCAATAATGAGAAAGAAGTGTAGCTTTTACAACTCCTAGTCTCACTACATACAGTACACCCGCTTAGAAAAGGAAGTCTGCTTGCCCAAGTCAGAGCACAATAGCTTTGAATTAAGTGCATTCGTTTTGCTCTTATTTGTTGTTCTTTTTTAACTTGCATGTATGATGATTTTCTAATATGATGAAATGGAATAAAAATTGTTTCTTTTTTTATTAACCGAATGAGGACAACACTCCATTAAACACTTATGAACATGTTGGTTAGTCAGAAAGTATTCCTAAGTGATTAATTTCCTACTTCATGAATCATTTCTGGTTTATGAAAATGTCTGAAGAAAGCAATAGTTCCCATTCTGTCCTTAGTGTCCGTCATGTTTGAAAATGTTGACCAATTCTATTTTTTCTGTTAATGAAGCCATTAGTGATGACATTTTGAAACACAATTAATTTTCACTTGTATGCTGATGACACTCACTTGTATTTTTCAATAAACACCAATAACATTTCTCATACTGTTTCATTATTAACTTCCACAATGAGATAAAACCATGAATGAGTGAACTGTTTATCCCGAAATTCCCCAAGAAAAACAGAAGTTCTGTTAAGGGTAGAAATTCTGTAAATGAAATGTACGGCTTTACGTGTATTTACGTGTTTTCTCTGACCCTGACCTGTCTGCTAACTCTAACAATATTTTCAGGAATGTACATTTGATTATTTTTTTGCATTGGTTTTTATGTGTTATTACCATCTTATTCCCTTTTGTACTGTAATTGTTTTTCATTATTGTTATTACAGAAACAGCATGCTCATGACTATATCCATCCATCCATCCATTTTCCAACCCGCTGAATCCGAACACAGGGTCACGGGGGTCTGCTGGAGTCAATCCCAGCCAACACAGGGCACAAGGCAGGAATCCAATCCTGGGCAGGGTGCCAACCCACCGCAGGCTCATGACTATATTAATATTTAATTCCTGATATTTCTCATTTTCTTTTAACATGTTCATTCTTTTTTTGTTGTTTCGGTTTTTATCTGTTGTCATGGGCACTACCATACCTGTAGTGTGTGATATAACACTTTGCTAGGCAGCCTGACAATTGTGACACGTGGCATCTGCATGGCTGCACTATAAAAGCAGGCAGTGCACACAATGTAGTGCCAGAACTTTGGATCAAAAGAAAGGAAAGACCTTCATAAGAGATATAATTGTAAACAATGGAATTTGGTTGTTTTTGTAACAAAATAAAATATTAGTATCAGTTTCAGTGTCCTGACTTTGTTAAATGTTCCTGGCTTTTCTCCTGCCAACTTCTACTAGAAAGACCTTATGAAATCTCTACTGGCAGCTATAACCTTTGTTCTCCATGACCTTCTGTTTGTCTTACCCATAAGTACTGCAACACCATCTGCCTTCTCATATTGAAGTATAAGAAAATTTCCAAAATGGAATTTCCCATTTTTCCTTTGTGGTTGTCATGAAGGGGAGTTACAAGCATGGTAGAAATGTGTTAAGACCTCCAAAAATAAATCCCAAAATCAACTTAGGACTTTCTCTGGTCTGACCAGAAGAGGCTCACCCCAGATACAACCAGTCCCCAACTACTACCTGCAGTCTTCAGCCTAGCAGGTCCTAAAATAGTGAGCTGGTTTAAATGTTCAAAAATAGCAAATGAACCTAAGACACCTCACAAATCAGAGGAGACCCTTCAGTCCATCACGCCCATTTGTAGCTAAGCTATCCCAATATCTTATTACGATACTTCTTAAAGGTTGATAACATTTCTGCCTCAACTACATGGCTCAGTAGTTCATTCAAGATTCCCACAACTCTTTACATAAAGAAATTGTTCCTAACTTCAATCCTAATGCTTTTCTCGTAAATTTCCACTGATGTCCTTGAGTCTGTGATTCACCCTTAAGTGGAAAGATTTCTTCTGGATTGTCTTTATCAATGCCTTTGAGGATTTTAAATACCTGGATTAGGCCTCCTCAGCTTGATACTAAACAGGTTTAATTCTCTGAGTCTGTCACAGTAGGACATGTCCTTAAGTCTTGGGATGCACTTGGTTTGTCTCCTCTGCACAGCTTCAAGTGCTGCTATGTCTTTCTTGTACCGGAGTGATCAGAACTGCAAAGAATACTCCAAATGCAGCCTCACCAGTGCATGGTATAGTTTGAGCATAGTCTCTCCAGTTTTAACAATATAACATAACATTTCATTTGCCCTTTTAATCACTTCTGTACATTGTTTAGATGATGAAAATGTGTCAACATAAACCCCTAAGTCCTTTTCAAGGGGTTTCTTCCTGTAGGACAATGTCTGTCATTTTCTGTTTATAACTGATGCTCCTTTTGTTCATGTCTACCTCTTTGGACTTTTCTACATTGAACACTATTTTCCAGGTATTCAAAAAGCTGAAGAATGTCTGCAAGGTAACACAGCTTCATGCTCCAGTCTATATTTTGAAAGAACTGTACAGTTTTTGTTTGATAGAAATATAATTATTCTGCACTCAGATTTTCAAAGTCTTTTAAAAATCAGAGCTTGCTGAATCTAGCAAACTTCTGCATGTAATAATAATAATAATAATATAAATCAAATAATAATAAAAACCAACCACAGTAATATCAGTATGTTCAGTGTAGTCAATGTGAGTAACTACAGTAGATGCATGGTGACAAATGTGATGCTAACTATCATAACAAATGGCAGGGCCTGTGCTTTCTTGTTTCTGGAGCTCAGATTGGTGTGGCAAAAGAAACAATCCATGTTGTATGAAATTCTGTTATTTAGACTAATATTTAATATTTTAACATTTGTTTGTAAATTGCACATATACAAATTAATTTTAGGTATGCTATCGCTGATATGAACTTTTTTGCCAAGTGCTGCTTTGGGGAATGTAATTTGTGGTAGGGAGGTTGAAGGCATTCATCAGTCTACTTGTAAGCAGTCAGTCAAGTAACCCTTTGGAACTGGACAGCTCTGCCTGGAGATGGAATGGGGTTGTGCTGAAACAAGAACTGGTGTAACGTAGAGATGCAACCTGTCCTATTGGTTATTGAGGAACTGAGCTGTAGATGAACAGGACTGGTCGCTGAATCAGGAGAGGCACTATGCACTGTGGAGACTGGCCCAGACACAGACAGGCAGACACGTTCATGTCACCCACAAACATGTTTATTTAGAAGATCAAGTCACAAGTGCACCACAAAACCCCCAAAGTGCTGGCCACAATGCCTTACTTCCTTCTTCAGGCCGCCTCCTTGCCTCCTCCAGTAGGCTCAGTCCACTCCGCTCCCGACTCTCGCCCCGAATGAAGGGAGGCGGCCCCTTTTATCCGCACCCGGATGAGCTCCAGGTGCTCCCCGGCAATCTCCCGCTGACACGCCCCAGTGTGGCGGAAGTGCCGGCTGTTCTCCCGGAAGCTCTCCGGGTGTCCCTGCTTCTCTTCCCCCCAGCACTTCCTGGTGTGGCAGAAGTGCTGAGGTCCAGGGTTCCCAAGGCATCGGGGCGCCCCCTGGCGGTGACCACGGGCCCCTACAGGGTTGGGCTTCCAAGCCCTCTACCCGTGGCCCCCAAAGCAACCAGGGTGGCGGCCCCCACGTGATCCCAGATGGGCGCACGCCCACTTCCGGTCCCTCAAGGCATCCCGGCCGGGTCGTCGCCCCTGGCATCCCTGACAGCACCACAATGGCCCATTGGTCCTTGACGTGTAATGGGAAGCCAAAGGATTGTTCTCTTTGTGTCTCTATTTTTCTCACTTCCGTTTTTCCATCTTGAGAAGACCGACTCTCGCTGTCCATATTCCAACAAGCATGCTACTTGATGCTCTGCAGACAATGAGTTAGCAAATATCTCAAATCCTGTTGTCACTTTGTCATTCTAGGGCATTGAGTGTTGATTGATGTGCGGAGAAATGAATTTAAATGATTTTAGCACAAGGCTGCCAAATAGCGAACTGTGAAAAGAATGAAGGGGTCTTTCTGAATGTGCTATACACTCATGTCGGTTCTCTTTATTTCATTTTATCGAGATTTCTTTTCCTTTAGTTTTTCTTACACCCTTAAGTCATTTGAAAGGGGGATCCGTTTATTATTTTACTGCCTCCAGTCACCCTGTATGAAGTATTCTATTAAATCTGCCATGTAGCTTTATAGGGGTCTTACACACAGAAGGCTGTCCCATTTTATTTCTTGAAGGCTTTTCCTGAACTGCAGAACATTTTGCTTTTCATAAATTAAATTTAATAGTTTTACTTTTTGCCAGCTTGCATTGCTAGAAGACTGTGAAACTCATTATTTTATGATCAGTGATTTGTGACAATTCAATAACCGCTGCATTCTGGATCTTCTCATTTCTACTGTGAGCACAAAAGTGTAAAATGAAATAGCTAGAGGTCATAAAGAGCCGCATCTGAGCAAAGCAATCAACCCCAGCATCAGTCTCAGTGCAGACTCACACAATAGCCGGCTGCAGTTTGGAGAATTAACTAAAACACTGAAACAGATGCTGTAAAAATGGCGAGACGGACCTTTGACAGATTATCGAAATGTTTTTAAAGTTACAGCTGGGCTCGATAAATGTTGTGTAAGGTTTTGGCTGGCATGCTGGACTTTCATATATAGGTTTGCCATTTCAATCCCCACTAGTGATCCTGAGCAAATCACCTAACTGCTCTGTGCTCTCGTATTTATATACACATTTGTAACATATGGCGCCTTAGGTAGAGGCATCTGCGTAATAAACAGTAATAATAAAAACAAGGCTCCGAGTGCTTCTGTGCATCCCATTACCACTGTGTTACACCTGGAGACTTATGGACACCAGACTGCACACACAATTGTAATGTGTTTACAACCTGTAATGAGGTGCAAGGGGCAAAGACAGGGTGAGGATGGCACAGGTCAGGGGATGCATCTGATGGGTGTCATTGAGAGAGAGAGAGATAACCCCAGAATGACTGTATGGGCAGATGAACCATGAAGATTGTGGAAGGGGTCCCAAAAATGAGATTTTATCAATTTCCACTATCAAACTGAACCTACTGTATGGGTGATTTTAGATGCCCGTCCCAAGCTTGGCAAAGAAGGAGAATTCGTACAAGGTTGTTAATGTAATTTACCCTCAAAAGAGCTTCACGGTGGGTTTTCGTGACAGTCCTACATTGTCTTCCATCTAGGCAAGTCAAAGCTTACCATATCTACCCTGGAGAGTATCTTTGATGAGACCTGGCTATGATGTCCTGAGCTGGTAATTCTTTATTCTCTTCTTTTTTCTTTCTTCAGCTACTGTAAAATCAGTTCTCAAAGTATATCATGTTTCCTATGAGTTTGTCTCAGCATTTTTTCCAGGAACTGGGAGCACAATTGAATAAATGGTCTGCGCACCCAGTAAAGCCAGGTTTATACTTTACACGACGCGCTGCGATCTCCAGCGGGCACTACTGCTATGCAAGCGGTGTACTGTTTATACTTGCGTGCGTACTTTATGTAAATCTAGAAGATTGCACCAAGTGGTAGTGCAAGATATCATCACGGAGAGAAAAAGTTCAGCTTTGTTGTGTTGTGAATTGCCTGAAACATCCATTAAATTCCGAGGACACCTTACCACAATATCTCTGAAAAGGATAGATGTTTAATGATTAAAACCATCAATCCAAAGGCGTGCACATTCCAGCTAGCATCAGGCACGAGGCAGAAACAATAACTGGATGGGGTATCAGCTCATCGCAAGGTGAACACAAGCATATACCTGTACAAGCATTAGTTTAGCATCACCAAATCCCCAAACCTTCATGTCTTTGAAAGGAAACCTAACCACATTGTGGAAACCCACCAGGAAAACATGCAAACTCCAGACAGAGAACACCAGCGACGTGACTCTCTACCAAGAGGCAGCAGTGCTACTGCTCCACCACCGTGACGCCCCCATATGTGTAATTATTAACAGTATTCTTTATTTAAACAAAGTTAATGATTTATCTGTAAAATGTAACATACATTCTTTAATGCATTCCATCATGAAAGTGATATCAAGTATAAATCTAAGGATGCTAAATGTTCAGAGAGCTGGAATATCATACATTTAATGTGTTCTGTGTGGTGATCTATTGCTGCTTGCCACTGCTGTCAGTTCAGGAGGAAGCCCCAGAAGCACGTAACAATTAACAACTGGGTCGTATGTAAGATGATGTTTACTTTAATGAGTAAATGAGTTTAAACTACGAGGTTAAAGTGGACATTTCGAGATTAAAGCCGAAATTTCCACTATAATCACGAAACAGACCTTTTCGCCTTGTTCTTAATTTTTTGTCTATGGCTCAAAGACACTGCCGTGCATTCTGATGCTGTTGTGAAGGTGCAAAAAAAAAAAAGATGGCACAGAAGATGGTATGTGAGACTTTTAAAATGTATCGTGTCATCACGATCGGGAATGTGCAACGCTTGAATGTAAAAGCACCACGAATGCATTTGTGTGTCAGCATTTTGCTTCACCACATCGAGCCATTCATCAAACATCGAAGCGCTCACATCGATCCCAGAGGTTCCTCAAAACGTCTTTCTGTCAGATGTAGACAGTAAACAGAGACTCTGACATCACATTTCCAGACTTTTTGTTGGTACTGCAACTTGCACATGCGTTGTGTTAATTTCTGAGGACGAGCTTAGAGAACACATCAAATGAATGCTGGGAACGCGTGGCAGCCATGATGCGTACGCATACGCGTTCTGAGCATTAAGTATAAACAAGCCCTAAGGAATATATCTCATAAACTGATTTATATTTCCTATTAAATAAAGTTAAGCTATTTATTTTAATATGGTGAAAGTGGCAACGTGTTTCATGTTGGTGGAACATTTAAATAATACCACTACCATTGGTTTCTGCAGGAAACCATAAAATTTAGGGTCTTTAATGGAGACCAATAGTACTAATAGGAAAGAAACATAAAGTATCTGTCTATCTATCTATCTATCTATCTATCTAAACTTAAACTTGAATAAAAAGCAATTACCCCAAATAACATCTAATTTCTTGATTACAGAATGCAAATTTTATTTCAACTAATGAAGCCCCTGGCATTACCCAGTTATTTTTAAATAATGGGTTACAGTAAGAAAGAAAACATTTGTGTTTTTTAAAGGTTGACCCTTTTGTCATTGCTGGCTGAAATGCTAGTGTCCCATCTGCCATCTACACTAGCTCTCTATCAACTTCTCTGCTCTCATGAGTCCAGAATTTGTTTTTTTTGTTTAAGATTGCATTCTGTAATTGGGGTAACTCCTTGCTACGTCTTTGTGTTTTCTGTTCTAATGTGGTTTCACAAATACATATTTAATCTCACATTAATAAAGTGGATGGCTTCTTGAATAATTGAATACATAGACAAACATCTACAGAAGGTGGGCCAAGAGGATTGGAGAGCCCAGACATCGATGCAGGTCTCCATGTTATTATAGGAGACAGCACCAGTGGCGGGAATTGATAATGTTATAAAGATAACTGAAGGTTCATTCATTTAATGTTAATTTAAAATTGCTGCAAGTCATGACATTGTATTGGCATTGCATCCTAAAATTATAATTATCATCACATAATGGACTTGAATAAGTGAAGAAATAGTACCAATGTGCCCCTCAGTCATTCTCTCTCTAGCATTTTCTGAACAGTGAGTTAGTATGCACTAATAAATCATGTTTCATTGTTGCTTCTCTCTATCACACTTAGTAATGATGTGCAGGCATACAATAGCTTTGGCTTTTTTTAAAATGTAAGGTTTTGCTTTGATAAAAATGTTACGTACTTTCAAGATTATTGTCATGTATACATAGTGCACACTTGACCAACACACACCACATTGCCACTGACTGTCTTTGTCCAGCAGTCCAAATATTGCTCTATTTTTTATGTATAGGTACGCCTGGTTTGACATTGTGTTGAACAAGCTGTTATTCACGGAATCCCTAATGAGGCACATTACCTGCATTGTGTGGGAGCATCACTTATGGCACTATGGCCATGTGGTGCGATTACCCAAGGGTGATCTGGCTGGCAGGATTCTCATTGTTGAGGACCCGAGTGGCTGGATCATGCCAAGGGGACGCCCACGCAGATAAATGGACGTTTCCAGAAGATGGGACTGGACCACGTGTCTGGCAGGGGGATTGCCAACCAGGATCCTGAGCTGTTTCGTCATGTGGTGGGTGCAGCAAAGTGCACTACCAGTGCATGCTCCCCAACCTAACCTGACCTCATAAAATCACAAAATAATAGGTAGTGGTGAGTGAAACAGCCAAGTTTTCTTCCATATACAGTTTCACAAAATTGATGCTGAACTTTTTGCATGCAATTTCACAGCCACAAAACTCACTAAAAATGGTGTTTTGGAGTTTTAAAAGTTTTGGGGGGATTTGAAAGAAAGGAATATTGTTCAATAAAGGTTGGGTAACACTGTATACCGTTACTGGACACATGTTTCTCAGAAAAGGGTCTAGATGAAAATACACAGGGAAAAACAGGCTTTTGCAAATTCATTATGGTTAAACACAATCCACAATGTATGCCCTCTCATCAACTCCAGGCCATTCCTGCTGCCTCAGAGAAATTGAGGTCCACACAAGGTTTGTGGGTTGTCCCCCCACCCCAATATGCCACAGAGCCTATATTTTAAGTTGGACGAGGAAAATTACGTGAAAATCGATTTAGCCATTATTGTGTGATTGGTGAACAAAGAAACAGATAAGCAAACAGATTACTATTTTATTTATTAAGCTACACAGAGAGAGAATAAGCAAGAAGGCTGCTGCACAGCCTGTTATTTTAAACTCTTTCAGATAATTAAAAAGTCTAAATTGCCATAAACTGGCATAATTCAGGATGTTCATCAGAAATGTAACGAATTACTTGCACAACAAACAAGAATAGTTGCATCAAATACCTGAAATACTAAACTGTGTGATTGTTAAAGATGATGACAGAAATGTTAAGAATGAACTAAGCACATCTGAGATCAAAAATGGTGTCTTTGGAAGAGTTGAAAAGAGATGGTATAGCAAGAAAAATTAATAACGAGGGTGGCATACTGAAGGCAAAGGTAGAGAAAGCAGGAAGAAAGTTAAAAAAACAGCAAAAGCCGCAGAATCAAAAAGATACCTGCATGACTGATTAAAGTTGGAGGACCTAAGATCTAGAAGACCTGAAGCAAAATCTGGAAAATCCGAGATGGCAGAAAGATTGGTGCAGATCTACCCTGGTGGCTTTACCCAAAAAAGGAGACTTTTCAAACTACGGAACAATAGCATTAATGGTAAACATGTGGAGCAAATTTTTGTATACCTGCCAAAGAGATTGAGTGGTGCACTCGAAGAAAACCTGATTGAGGTCTCTCAAGGAGAGACAGAAATAAAATCCAGCAAATACTGATGCTCAGAGATATTGCTGAAATGTTGATCAAGTCGATGCTTTGCAGACTTTAAAAAGGCATTTCACTTAAAATGACATGACGGACTGTGGGGTTGTAACAAGCCGCTACTCTCTAGGATTCAGCTGCAAGAAGTCTACTTTTTACTCTTGGAAATATTGCAACTTTTTCTTTCATTACTCCATACGATAATGTTAACCGGTGGCTATGGTATCTCCGGTGAATTTTAGACTTATATGAAAAATCTCTCATTATCTGCTTATATATTCAAGGCAGGGAAATCCCCATCACCCTCAGTCTCCTACATGTAATTTCTCAAGCTCCTTAATTATTGAGGGGGAGTCAAAGTTATATTAAAATTTCAACAATGCATTCACAAAACATACTTCATATGTGCAAGATGATTTACAGGAATGTCCCAACCTGTTCACCATCATGTTCAAAACACAAAAACCAACGTACCATTTACGCGAGGAATAGATGACACCACGGTCCATATTCTGTCCTTCAGCTCATTGATATAATGAACGTTCCAGCTTTACACCCGCTCCTTCACCATAACCAGAAATCACAGGGTATCAAATCAGGGGAGTTTGGAGGCCATGGCAATGATCCACCATAACCTATCCATCAACCTGGAAAGGTGTGGTCGAGATCAGAATAATCCTTTCATGTTAACATAACTTTGACTCACCCTGTATATGTTTCATAGGGAACCCCGTCCTCTAGCAACCCCCTTCTCTGTGCTGAAGAAACGAAAACGCCACCAATACCGTCTCTTCATTCTTTTACACTTCAACTCCGCCCAGATTCTGACATTTCTACATGTTCGCGGAATTCCAAAAAGTGTAAGCTACCGAATATTGTCCCATCATATTAAAAAGGTGATCAAGCTGATCCAAGTGACTATAGGCCAGCAAGCTTAATGTGTATCACAGAGAAATTCATGGAAGGAGATATTAAGAAAGAGATTTAGCATCACGTATCAAGAACTGGTGTATTAGCGAACAGTCAACACGGGTTTAGACGGTGTGTCTGCTGAGGAATTTGTGCAGTTGCTCTTCCTCCCTGACAGACTTTTTTATTACAGAATTCCCCTTTGATCCAGTAGACCTAAAGGAGAACTCCATCTGAAAACAATGGCGGACTAGCAAATGGATTTGATTAGAAAGGCACATGTGGCATTATCTGTGTGTTTATTTATTTATCTTGGTTTTCAAAAAGCTTTGAATAAGCTACTGTTTTAGAGAAACTAAAACAAGTAAGAGCTCAAAGTGTGTTGTGCACATGGGGGAAAAATGGTTGAACTAAACAAAGTGAAGGGTTTTGACGCAAGGAAAAGTGGTGTATCTCAGGCATCAGGGCTCTTTCACTGTTCTTTATTTATAATATATATATATATATATATATATATGGTGGCACAGTGGTAGCACTGCTGCCTCACAGTAAGGAGACCCGGGTTCACTTCCCGGGTCCTCCCTGCATGGAGTTGGCATGTTCTCCCCGTGTCTGCTTATGTTTCCTCCCACAGTCTAAAGACATGCAGGTTAGGTGCATTGGTGATCCTAAATTGTCCCTAGTGTGTGCTTGGTGTGTGTGTGTGCCCTTCGGTGGGCTGGCGCCCTGCCCAGGGTTTGTATCCTGCCTTGCGTCCTGTGTTGGCTGGGATTGGCTCTAGCAGACCCTCGTGACCCTGTAGTCAGGATATAGCAGGTTGGATAATGGATGGATGGATATAAATATTGATAAAAATGTCACAAACAAGCTGGATACACTTGCACGTGACACCCAACTAGTGCTGTAAGCTTTCGTAAGGTGCTATATAAATAAAATGCTTTGTTATCATTATTAGCTGGAATGGCAGATACCTAAGAGTCAACTGAATCATTACAGGGGAACATGAACAGAATTCAAGCTTGACCAGATACTTTTAAAGTATAAGCAAAGTCTAAGTAAATGTAAAGTATTACAGAAAGGAAGTAGTGAGAAGTCAAACAAAATGACACCTTTTATTGGCTAACTAAAAAGATTACAATATGGAAGTAAAAATGTTGTATCTGAATACAAATTTGAAGGTACACCTTATGAGAAAGATCTAGGAGTCATAGTGGGGTGCTCAGTGTCTTCAGAAGGCTGATGGGATGTTAGGTTAAACATCACGATGTCTGGTGAGCTGGTCGAGAGAAGGTGAGTTTAAGCTTCATAACGCATCTTCAAATGGCCCCCACACTACAGCAAGATAGAAAATGGACGCACTCGGGTGCTTTTGGAGACTTGCTTGGCTGTTTTGAGTGTTGAGCATTTTTAATTATCTTATTAAGTATGTAATGACCACTTGCTCTATTCAAAAATAACACCGATAATAGAATGTACTGTCACAAGCTTGCACAAGAGCCATAGCAAGGTTTGGGGCAGCCACCTGTATATTTGGTTTGCTGGCTGCTAAATTGCAAAATAAATGATAGTACTGATGTGCATAAACCAAAGTCCAAAACAGAACTGAGGGAAAAGGGAAAAGGTGGAGGCTTTTAAAGGTCAGTATATTAAGTAACGTCAAAGAGGCCGGGACTGGAAGGGTCTTCAACCATAGGTTCGGACCCGGAAGTGACGTCAACAGGGCCAGGTGGAACTTCCCGTGAATGGTCTGTAGGAAAGCGAGAAAAAGAATCAGTGCCACATCCTGGTCACATTCAGAATTGCCTTCATTCAAGCCCTTTAGCTGCATCCCATGCGCATGTGTGTGACAGTACTCAAATATTTTAGTGGAGTATATAAAAAGAATGTTTTTTAATAGTTTTTACAAACACAAGATTCTAACTCAAGGAATGTAAAAATTGCATCTGTTCATTTTTGAGGGGTCTCTATTGGTTAATTGTGGTTCATATTGATTAAGCAAAAGATTTTTCAGAGAAGTGCTCATTTGATATTTAAAGTCTATGTTGAAGTTTCTGCGGTGGGCTGGCGCTCTGCCGGGGGTTTGTTTCCTGCCTTGCGCCCTGTGTTGGCTGGGATTGGCTCCAGCAGACCCCCGTGACCCTGTAGTTAGGATATAGCGGGTTGGATAATGGATGGATGGATGGAAGGATGTTGAAGTTTTAGGTTAAAATTATTGGTTTTAATGGTATTGCCCATGATAGTTAAGTAAATCATTGTGGTGATTTGCTGGTAAGTTAAAGTATTTACATTTACGTTTATTTGCTTGGCAGGCGCTTTCATCCAAATTGACTTACAAAGGAGGTAAACATAATCGAGTAACATTAGCCTAAGGACTGTTTGTTCAGCAAGTGTAATGGGACAGGAAGCAAAAGTTGATTGCCAGAAGTGAAAAGAGATAATAACTAATAATTTACAATCATAGATTATAATTGATAAAGCAATTCAACATCAAACAACAAATTAACCAACATTTTAAAACATCACAGAGTATAAATATAATATTGAATTATTGTAACCTACACTTAATGTTTTTATGTGTAAGATAAATCAAGAGTACATGTTTAGGGCAGCATGGTGGAGCAGTGTTAGCGCCACTGCCTCACAATAAGGAGACCAGGGTTCACGTCCCGCTGGGTCCTCACGATGTGGAGTTTGCATGTTCTCCTCATGTCTGTGTGGGTTGCCTCTGAGTACTCTGCTTTCCTCCCTCCATCCAAAGACATGCAGGTTAAGTGGATTGGTGATACTAAATGGGCATTAGTGTGTGTGTGTTTGCTCTGTGATGGACTGCACCCTGTCCAGGGATTGCTCCTGCCTTGTGTCCTGTGCTAGCTGGGATAGGCTCCCCCTGTGACCCTCTTCAGGACAAAGCGGGTTACACAATGACTGACTGACTGTATATGTGTTTATACATTGTGTTCATAATGCCCTGCTGAGCCAAACTTTCATTTATTTCTAGATAAGTTTGTACAGCTTCCCCCATAGAAAGTGGTACAATGAGACCCGTTGCCATAATGGTGACAGGTACAAAAAAATTAAATAAATTAATAAAAGTGACTAACTTACTGTTCTCATGTGCAATGCACGTCTCAGCTCACATAACTTGGATCTTTAAGACACAGAAGCATATTGAAAGATATTATCAGTTGGACAGTTTATACAAGTCCCATGGTGCAATGCTCCCAACACTCTAAAAAAAAAAGTACATCACATACTGTACGGTATACAACATCAAACCCAAAGACTCAATTAAAGCCATGTATATGTCTGAAATTGTGTAAATAGTTCATACTGTCCCACGACCACCAGTAAATTGAAGCCAAGATTAAACGTGTCATTTTACCCTCCATGTGATTTCCGGTTTAAAAAAAAGTAATCAGCTCTCCAAAAGGCGTCATTTATAAAACTAGCATATGCACCAAAAGAGACTTGAAATGTGTAGACGCAACTTGCCATGCAAATGTGGGGTAACATAAAAGAAAATCTGTATAGATTTACGGCAACTCTGACCAACATGTATGCAACATTTCGGAGAAACTGGGAATTGAAGACTCTCTTGATCAATTAGTGAAATGCAGCCAGACCAGCTAAATGGTGATTTGCACACATTATTATTAGATTATAATATATTATAATAACAGCTCGGTTATCACCAAGCTGTTACAGTGTGTGTTGATGTGACAAATATATTAAGCCTCAAAAGCAATGAATGTGATGTACAGGTGTGCTTGAAAGTTTGTGAACCCTTTAGAATTTTCTATATTTCTGCATAAATATGATCTAAAATATAATCAGATTTTCACTCAAGTCCTAAAAGTAGATAAAGAGAAACCAGTTAAACAAATGAGACAAAAATATTATACTTTGTCATTTATTTATTAAGGGAAATGATCGAATATTACATAATATTTATTGAGAAAAATGATCAAATATTACATATTTGTGAGTGGCAAAAGTATGTGAACCTCTAGGATTAGCAGTTAGTTTGAAGGTGAAATTCAAGTCAGGTGTTTTCAATCAATGGGATGACAATCAGGTGTGAGTGGGCACCCTGTGTTATTTAAAGAACAGGGATCTATCAAAGTCTGCTCTTCACAACACATGTTTGTGGAAGTGTATCATGGCACGAACAAAGGAGATTTCTGGGGACCTCAGAAAAAGAGTTGTTGATGCTCATCAGGCTGGAAAAGATTACAAAACCACCTCTAAAGAGTTTGGACTCCACTAATCCACAGTCAGACAGATTGTGTACAAATGGAGGAAATTCAAGACCATTGTTACCCTCCCCAGGAGTGGTCGACCAACAAAGATCACTCCAAGAGCAAGGAGTGTAATAGTTGGTGAGGTCACAAAGGACCCCAGGGTAACTTCTAAGCAACTGAAGGCCTCTCTCACATTGGCTAATGTTCTTGTTCATGAGTCCACCATCAGGAGAACACTGAACAACAATGGTGTGCATGGCAGGGTTGCAAGGACAAAGCCACTGCTCTCCAAAAAAAACATTGCTGCTCGTCTGCAGTTTGCTAAAGATCACGTGGACAAACCAGAAGGCTATTGGAAGAATGTTTTGTGGACGGATGAGACCAAAATAGAACTTTTTGGTTTAAATGAAAAGCGTTATGCTTGGAGAAAGGAAAACACTGCATTCCAGCATAAGAACCTTATCCCATCTGTAAAACATGGTGGTGGTAGTTATCATGGTTTGGGCCTGTTTTGCTGCATCTGGGCCAGGATGGCTTGCCTTCATTGATGGAACAATGAATTCTGAATTATATCAGAGAATTCTAAAGGAAAATGTCAGGACATCTGTCCATGAACTGAATCTCAAGAGAAGGTGGGTCATGCAGCAAGACAACGACCCTAAGCACACAAGTCGTTCTACCAAAGAATGGTTAAAGAAGAATAAAGTTAATGTTTTGGAATGGCCAAGTCAAAGTCCTGACCTTAATCCAATCGAAATGTTGTGGAAGGACCTGAAGCGAGCAGTTAATGTGAGGAAACCCACCAACATCCCAGATTTGAAGCTGTTAAGTACGGAGGAATGGGCTAAAATTCCTCCAAGCCGATGTGCAGGAATGATCAAAAGTTACCGGAAACAGTTAGCTGCAGTTATTGCTGCAAAGGGGGGTCAAACCAGATACTGAAAGCAAAGGTTCACATACTTTTGCCACTCACAAATATGTAATATTTGATCATTTTCCTTAATAAATAAATGAATGACAAAGTATAATATTTTTGTCTCATTTGTTTAACTGGTTTCTCTTTATCTACTGTTAGGACTTGAGTGAAAATCTGATGATGTTTTAGGTCATATTTATGAAGAAATATAGAAAATTCTAAAGGGTTCACAAACATTCAAGCAAAACTGTAATTCTTTACATTTACACTGAAAAACTTTTTTGGGGTTTATATCAGTTTGTATTGGCTAAGCAATGTCACTTCTCAAGAAGAATGGCTGACAGGTCAGGAAAATCTCAGCCAAGCTGCACTCCATCATGCCTTCTGTGCTGGAAGCCATTAACTGACTGAGGAGCCTCTACATCCAGTTTTCTTATGGATTGTGTGTACATATATAAATCACAGCATATTTTTGCCAACATATGCATTCATTTCTCCTAAAGTAACTGGATAGGCTTACTGCACTGATATTGCAATGGGTGCTGGTGCGTGGGGTTTCTTTACATTACCATGAAATGTAATTTTTTCCCCTTTTTTGTTGTCTTGCTATTTGTTTTTGACATTGATAAAAATTTGATATTGCAATACGGGCACCTGGTGAGAATGAAGCTGCTTTTGTTAACTATAAGCTGTTATATTCTATTAACGCACAAGTCATATGTGATGCCAAGATGAGGCTGACATGCATCACTTCTCTGTGGCCTGGGTCAACCTGTGATTTCTTTATTAAGAGGCAAACTAGCTTTAGCAGGCCTCAGTTTCTCTTTTGTTTTATGCCATTCATTGTATCAGCAGTCATGTCGTTACATGTGCCAGGTAATAGCTGATACCCACTCCAACAATAATGACTTATGCCTTTCCCAGAGCCCCAGAACAAAGAGGAAAGGCACTTGGTTACAGAGCACATTGTGGATGTTGTTGAATGCCCGGTGGTGGGGTCTTGACACGTCAGGAGGGAGGCTGCTCTACCAGCCAATGAATGTCTTCAGAATTGTGATTGCATATACAGTATATGAGGTGGATTAGCATCGAGGTGTGTTCACAAATGCACATTTACAAGGTGTTTCTGATTTATAATGGCCAAGTTGCATAGAAATGTGCATAGTCCAGGTTTTAAAAATCAGATTTTTTTTTGCATGTTTTCCTGTTTTTTGTTTTTTTTACCATGTGCATATTTGCAAACTCGAATCCATACAAGGTTTTATAAATGAGACCCCAGGATTGTCTTCAGGGATAAATTTTCCTTTGATTTTTCTCGTTAAAAAACTAGGGGGCTTCGCCCCCTGCTTGCTTTGCTCAACAACCCCCCCGGCCTGCTTTACACACCAGCCACTTCTCATCTCTGACACTCGCTTATGTGGATTTCACTTTCACCAAACAACAAATCTTGTAATTCTCGCGGATACGCATCTTCACTGGGAAGAAACACTACTTTTCCCTGATGGCAACACGAATTAGATGATCTACAAGTCTCTGACTTAAAGTTTAAATCTGAACAATATATTTGATCTCTTTTCACTGTTCCGTTATTTCACCGAGTAATAATTTCCATTTGTTTGCACTAATAACAACAACAACAACAACAACAACATTTATTTATATAGCACATATTCATACAAACAGTAGCTCAAAGTGCTTTACATAATAAAGAATAGAAAAATAAAAAACACAATACGAAAACAAAATAAATCAGCATTAATTAACATCGAATAAGAGTAAGGTCCAATGGCCAGGGGGGACAGAAAAAAAAAAAAAAAAAAAAATCTGTAGGGATTCCAGACCACGAGACCGCCCAGTCCCCTAATGCGATCTTTACTATCATTCTTTTGAGACTTTCGAATTTTAGTACTTTCATTATCTCTAACCTGCTCTGCATGTGTATCGTGCCAACATTTTTGAATTCTTTATGACGTTCTATTTTGTCATCTACTCTTTGTCTTTTATTTCCGGCCCCAGGCGTGATTAGATCTCTTGGCACAAAGTCTTGTTTGGCGGGATGTGAAAGTATTTCTCTGAAAAAGTCACGTCTTGTCCCAAGATGTTTTTATTATAATAAAGAGATATACAGTACTCACAGGGTTAGTTGCTCTATGGAATCCTGTGTTCATTGTGTCTGTTCTACTGAAACAAAAACTCTCTTAACCTCCATCTTAGTTGTTATTTATCCATGTTTGGAATTCCGAGCTCATGTCATTGTCTGACCGTTCTGCGCTATTCCCCTCCTTAAAAGCATAAAACTACACAATCACATGTTAACATAAATTCAATAAGGAGTGCAAAACGTTTATGGTACTGATGATTATTTAGCTTACCTGGTACAACGTCAAGCAGCAGGAGAGTTTCACTACCTGCACATTTTAGTTACTTATATTTTGTATATAAGTTGATAAATATTTTATATGTCTTTTATTTGTAAGTAAGAAAAAGCAAATGTAATATGAGTGTTTCGGGATTTCATTGACGAGAACATCAATGTATTCATGTCTAACGAACCAAACCCGTCCGAGTCATTAGGAGTGACTGACAATGTGAATTTTATTGCATGCCTCAAACCAGTTTGGCATCCCCCACAGGAAAGCCGTAAACTACCTGGTATCCATTACTTGAGGGCAGGTGTGAAAAGGCAGTGTGGGGGATGGAGCATCAGACCAGCTTGGCAAGGGTGACTGTGTTTGGCCTTGCAAGACCCAGGAACTGGGAGATGAGTTGTACCGGAAATCTATTGGTCTAAAGCTGTCTGTTTGGGATTGGTTTTGAATGAGAGGCCAATCTGTACCATGACGCCCTATTGGCATTAAGATTTGGACAGATAATGTATTCATCTTTACCTCTCTCTCTCTCTCTCTCTCTCTCTCTCTTTCTCTCTCTCTCTCTCTCTCTCAAGAGAATGCATTGATGAGGAGCACAACATGGCAGCCATATTGAGACAGGCATGCGGCCTGTCCTGAAGAAAGCTGACTAGAAATGATG
The DNA here is from genome assembly GCA_026402145.1 of Polypterus bichir lapradei. NCBI lineage: Eukaryota > Metazoa > Chordata > Cladistia > Polypteriformes > Polypteridae > Polypterus > Polypterus bichir. The sequence goes on from JANRMT010062804.1 coordinate 22,877,702, forward strand.
AACTGACCAGAGACATTTGATTAACTAACTACAAGTCTAGCGTTATCAGGTTGTATAGTTGTCAATATTCACATGTACTCTGCTTCCTTGTTTAGAATATTTTATGAATATTACCAACAATACATTATTAAGTTGTAACTTAACTCCTGCTTGTCCTTTAACTCTATATAATTGCCTTAGGTTATAAATGTAGAAGGGAAGATGGGGTGAATTTATAAAGTATTTCAACCTCTTTTGGTTGCTCCCGTTAGGGGTCGCCACAGCGGATCATCTTCTTCCATATCTTTCTGTCCTCTACATCTTGTTCTGTTACACCCATCACCTGCATGTCCTCTCTCACCACATCCATAAACCTTCTCTTAGATCTTCCTCTTTTCCTCTTACCTGGCAACTCCATCCTTAGCATCCTTTTCCCAATATGCCCAGCAACTCTCCTCTGCACATGTCCAAGCTAGGCCTGGGAAAGTTAATGTGTACATTTTTGCAATTAATGTGGCCTGTTTAACGCATTAAAAAATATTGTTTCATCCTGAGCTGGCAGCGAATCAAACTCCTCAGGCAGTGTTTTTGTCAGGGCCACATTTTCATGTATTTTTTTTTCTTTTAACATTACGAAACAATAATACAAAAAATGTAAGTGTGTACCTACAGAATTACATACACATCGAGTACCGTATTTATATACAACCTTTAAAAATTTCATTTAAAGCTTTAACATTTTGTATTATGTGGACCACAATGAAAGTCCACATGTCAATATGTAGCACTGGTGTTCATTTTCTTGGTGTACAGTAATCCCTTGTTTATCGCGGGAGATAGATTCCAAGGCCGGCCGCAATAACTGAATTTCCACGAAGTAGGGACACCATATTTATTTAATTATTTAACGTGTATTTAACGGGTATTTTAAACCCTCCTTGTACTGTTTTACAACCCACCCTTTACTCTATTAATAAAAGGGACCTACCTAACATTTCCTGGGGCACCTCTTCCACAGTTTCCGAAGGTGTATCCGTAGTAGTAGTAGGAACTGGCTCTTTTTTGCGAGGCTGCAAAAACATCGTGATCAGCAGTTGCTGCCGCTGCTTCTTTTTCCGGTTGAAGAGCAGCTTGTAGGCGGTCATGACGTCATCGACCTTGTTGCAAAATTGGACCGATCGAACGGCGTTTAGGCTTAGCAGCAGCCTTGGAAGAAGGAGCACGTTTGGGAGCCATTGCAGGGGGTGAAAATTGAAGCGAAGTTCAACACAAAGAAACCACAAAAAAATCACACACAGTACAGTGTAAAGTAAACCGCTCGGTGAGAAAGCTTGAAGCGAAATGGCCACGACAGAGAGACAAGGGGAGATGCTGTGGGAGCTGGGCATCAGTCAAAGCACCAATCACGGGCCCAATTAGAAAGCGGGAAGCTGTGATTTGTGGTCGCCCTCCCATGTACCAATCACAGCCCGTGTTACAACGCACTTAGTCACCGAACTTGTTTTGTTGTTCTTAGACTAGGAAATACTACTACTATATTTAAAAACCCGCGAAGTCGTGAATCCGCAAAAAGTGAACCGCGAAGTAGCGAGGGATTACTGTATGCATAATGATGTAGGTGCAGGGGAGTCGAAGGGAAGGGGGTGGGAATGGGGAGTAATGCTCGAGGAAAGTAAAAATTACACTGTCTCTCTTTTTTTTATTTCATGTTTCTGTAAGAAGATTGAATTAATGCCATAAGTTATCTTTGAGTGGCACTAAATTCAAAATAAGTCTCTAATATTGCCAGTCTGCCAACCAGCTTACAGTGCTGACTGCACTAATATAGTGACAACATTTTATGAAATAGAAGTTTAATGATTATTCCTACGCATTATTCCAGTTTGCAGTATCTTTGCTAATTTAGGCAAACAACACAACATAACCAGCCAAGTAGTGCATGGTGTCAGTTTTTCAGCGAGATAGCAGATATCTTTTTTAGCATGCCAGGAGCAAAAGTGTAGGTAGAGTAGTGTTTTCCAACCGTTTTTCTGTGATGGCACACTTTTTGTAACCTGAAGGGGCAGGACGGAAGACATCAAAACAGGCAGCTCAGAGACTGAAGTTCCCAAACACAGCATTTGTGTAGAATTTTCAATTGCTGATGGTCATGAATAATTGAGGGTAGTATTTGCTGAGATTTAACACATGTTTTAATCTATGCCCATTTAAGAGATGCGCATCCTTTCAATTAAATCAGTCTTCAGCAGTGCCAACAGTCGTTTCAATCATTTTTTATTTTTACATGTCTGTGCATCATATGCCAATCTGATAATTAATACATTGGCCTCATTTTCTTTTTGCCTTCTTTTCAGCTTTCCTTTTAGGAAGGCATTCAAATTCAGGTTGGACTTACTCAAGTAGTAGTTTGTTAAAAGTTTAGGCTTAAAGTGATTAACTTTAATCTATGACATTTATTTTTTTTAATTCCTTTGTGTTGACTCTACATTAGTTGTTGTGATTCCGTGTGTATTTACTTTATGATTTATGTATTCATTTTATAATTACATGATTTAATGTCAGATGTGATTAATCACAATTAATTACATACTGTGATGGAACCGGGCACCACTGGGTCAGTGTGCCCCCAAACCCCAACATGAACACACACAGAGTCCCAGGTTCAAATAAAGAATGTTTTTTAATCCAGAAATCCCTTACTTATCCAAGTAACAAGCACAGAATCTCTCTTTTCCAATCACTTCTCCACAATTCCTCTCACCACTGTACTTCATTTGGGTGTTGTTCTGTGTCCTGCCAGCCCCAACTTGCCTGAAAAAGGGAGTGCAGCCCCTTTTATTGAGGACCCGGGAGTACTTCTGGTGGCAGGGCCATTGCCTGATAGAAGTACTTCCGGGTCATATGGAAATCCCTTGAATTGGGGAGTGATCTCCCTGCAGCACCCCATAGTGGCAGCCATGGACTCCAGCAGGGCTTTGCTACCGGACTACAACTCCAGACATTCCCTGCTGGGTCCTGAATTTTTTGCCGATATGGAGGGCTGCTGCCATCTAACACCTCAGGGAATTAAATACCCCTCTGCAACAGTCCTTCCCTGTCTTCTTTTCTCCAAGCCAGGGAAAGTATTAGGTACACATCCGGTTGGGACGTCTGACCATTTGTTTGGGGCTTCCCACCTGGGTAGGGAATCTTCTTTGGCTGGGATGGCTTTCTGTTTGCTTGGGGCCTCCCATCCGGGATAAGGGACCTTCCTGACTTCCTGCTGGGATGCGTGTCCATCCCATGTGCCTCCTACAATACATTTATGCTATGAATTAATTTTTTTAATTGATTCCAAGCCCTAGTCCAAATGAAATGAAGTTATAAAGTACAATACCTTATAAACAGTGGTAAGTCTATGGTATTTGAGGCAGTCTACATAATAAAGAGTACCAAAGGTGAAAGCGGAGGACTCTAATAAGACAAAACACAATGATTTCCCACCAACATGCGCAACTTTTCTACCATTTTGAAAACTTGCATTTGGGTGTGTTTTATTGTTAGGAGTGGTTATCAGACAAGTAAAAGAGGAAAATATCTAACACTGGATATATCAGTATGTAAATCCACAGACATGAACCTAACTCCACCAAAGTTTGTACCGCATCCCCATTTGTAACACAATAAAACAAGAGGCTGTTTTTTTGAGAAATGTAGTTGATGTACTACACCCCAGGCTGCATCAGGTACCCTGACTACTACAAAATATTCAAGGACAAATAAGCTCTCTCAAAGTGTACATTTATGACAGCGAATTAATAAAAATAATTGAGGTCACATAAAATGTTTCACCGTTTTCACACAGACAATATTGAAAATTCACCAGTGCTTTTAAAATGAGAGTTTTTCAAATTTCAAATAGCACGCACTATTCAGGATAATTCTGACCAAATTGAACTTAACCAAGAAATTTCCCTTGAGGAAGTGTTGTACCAAATTTCAACAAAGTCTGTTCATTGGGAGCCAAGTTATTTTATGTGGACAGTCAGACATGACAACGACAGTAGGTGCTTTTTTGGCATTTTATGCCAAACACACCTAAAAAAGACATAGCAGCGTGAAAGAAAGCTGACAGAAGTGCAACTAGGCAGACCCCAGGACTGTGTGGCCAAAATGTTATGAGAAATAACTGAAGGAGTTCAATCTGTTTATTTTAAATAGATGGAGAAAAAGTGGTGCCATAATTGAAGTGTTTAAATTATGAACAACAACATTTATTTATGTAGCACATTTTCACACAAATGTTGTAGCTCAAAGTGCTTTACAAGATGAAGAAGGAAAGGTTTATATGAAACAAAAATAAGATTAGGCAATACTAAGTAACAAAGAATAAAGTAAGGACAGATGGCCAGGAGAACAGAAAAAACAAACAAAGCAAAAAAAAACTCCAGATGGGCCCGAGAAAAACAAAAACAAAATCCGCAGGGGTTCCAAGGCCAAGAGACCACCCAGCCCCTACTGAGCATTCTACCTAACATAATCGATCTAAATCAGTCCTCATGATTTTCAGGCTTCACGAGGAAGAATTAGATGATGATGGTCATGTGGACCTCTAGCCTTCAATCCATCAATGTAGGGACTGCACGGTGCTTTGATCAGGTGGTAGTGATGTAGATCTGTAGCTTAACAGGGATACACTAAAATGTAGCTATGAGAAAGCCATGTTAAAATAATGGGTTTTTAGCAGTTTTATAAAGTGCTCCACTGTATAAGCCTGGCAAATTTCACCGGTAAACTATTCCAGATTTTAGGTGCATAACAGCAGAAGGTCGCCTCACCACTTCTTTTAAGTTTAACTCTTGGAATTCTAAGCAGACACTCATTTAAAGATCTAAGGTTACGATTTGGAGCGTAAGGTGAAAGACATTCTGAAATATAGGATGGAGCGAGATTATTTAAGGCTTTGTAAACCATAAACAGTATTTTAAATTCAGTTCTAAATGGCACTGATAACCAGTGTAGTGACATCCAAACTTTAGAGATGTGTTTGGATTTTCTTTACCTAGTTAAGATTCTAGCAGCTGCATTCTGCACTAGTTGCAATCGATTGATGTCTTTCTTGGGTGGTCCTGAGAGAAGAGCATTACAGTAATCTAGCCGACTAAAGTGTGAACTAACTTTCAGCATCTTGCAGAGTTATAGGGGATATACCTTTTGCTATATTCCTTAAGTGAAAAAATGCTGACCTGGTAATCTAATTAATATGTGATTTAAAATTGAGATCAGAGTCAATCATTACTCCTAAATTCTTTAGGTCCGTTTTAACTTTAAGCCTAATGAATCAAGTTTATTTCTATTACCCTCACTACGTCCATTATTTCCAATAACCAAGATTTCTGTTTTTTCCTTATTTAGTTTGAGAAAATTACTACTCATCCATTCAGAAACACAAGTAAGACATTGGGTCAGTGAACCAAGAGATTCAGGGTCATCAGGCACTAATGATAAATACAATTGTGTGTCATCAGCATAGCTGTGGTAGCTCACCTTATGCCCCGAGATAATCTGACCTAACGGAAGCATGTAAATCGAAAAGAGCAGCGGACCAAGGGATAGAGCCTTATGGAACACCGTATAGAATTTCATATGTCTTTGAAGTATAATTACCACAACTAACAAAGAATTTTCTACCTGCTAAGTAAACTCAAACAAATTTCAGACACTGCCAGAGAGGCCCACCCACTGACTAAGGCAATTTATAAGAATATTGTGACCAATGTTATCAAATGTTGCCCTCAGATCTAAGAGGATAAGAACAGATAAATGACCTCTGCCTGCATTAACCCGGAAGTCATTTACTACTTTAATTAGTGCAGTTTCTATTCTGTAATTTGTTCTACATCCTGACTGAAACTTGTCAAGAAAAGCATGTTTATTCAAGCGATCATTTTGCTGGATAATGACTGCCTTTTCTAGAGTTTTACTTAAGAAAGGCTGGTTAGAAATAGGTCTAAAATTGACAAAAACAGCAGAGATGAGATTATTTTTCTTGTGCAAAGGGAAGGGAATTAGTACAGTGAATTCAAACTGTTATTTTAACATGAGTTCAACAAAAAGATCACAGGCGCCCAGATGGATGTTTGTTCAATTTCAATTTCACATAAACATTAAAAAAAAAAAATCACACAAATATGTAAAAATAATACATAACCAAGAAGTGTGGTAGAGATTAGGACCAGATGGACATGAAAAACACAACTTCATAATATTTTGTAAACGTTTGATGAACTTAGATTGATGAGTTGGGAAGAATGGTTTGTTTCCACAAGCAACAGATGAACCTCCTAAAAGTTGACAAAAGTATAAGTCTCTTTGCTTATATTAAGCTTTTGGCTGATTCAAGGCTACTTCCAGCAGTTTACAGATGCACTCTATGACCAAGGGTTTGTGAATAGCTGACCATCACATCTATATGAGCTTGTTAGATATGCCATTCCAAAAAAACATGGGCATTAACCTGGAGTTGCCCAAATGTATGGTTGTAATAGCCTCGGCTGTTCTAAGGAGACTTTCCCCAAGACTATGGGAGCTGTCTGTGGGAATTTGTGTCTATCCAGCCAAAAGAGCACTTGTGAGACCAGGTACTGATGTTTTGACAAGAAGATCTGTCCTACAACTGACATTCCAATTCATGCCAAAGGTGATCAAAAAGGTTGAGGTCAGGGCTCTGCGTGGCTCAATTAAGTTCCTCCATTTCTTTATGGACGTGGCTTTGCGTACAGGGGCACAGTCATAGTGGAACAGAAAAGGGCCTCCTCAAACTGTGGCCATAAAGTTGGAAGTCTTGGTATGCTTGTTTTGTCTTGGTAGAGTTCTATATTACTCTGCTTTCCCCTTTTGTATTCTTTATTGTGCAGCCTTTGTTTGATTAGCTAGACAGAGGGACTGAGCTGGGAAAGATGTGCAACAGGTTATTGTCATAAAGGATAAAGAAGGAAACATATTCACAACTGAGGAGGGTGTGTTGTGAAGATGGAAAGAGTACTCTGAATGGCTGATGAATGAAGAGAACGAGAGAGAGAGAAGGTTGGATGATGTGGAGATAGTGAATCAGGAAATGCAATGGTAAGGACAGCTATGAACAGGATGAAAAATGGAAAGGCCATTGGTACAGATGACATACCTGTGGAAGCATGGAGGTGTTTAGGAGAGATGGCAGTGGAGTTTTTACCAGATTGTTTAATGAAATCTTGGAAAGTGAACGGCTGTGGTGGGCTGGCACCCTGCCCGGGGTTTGTTTCCTGCCTTGCGCCCTGTGTTGGCTGGGATTGGCTCCAGCAGACCCCTGTGACCCTGTAGTTAGGATATAGTGGGTTGGATAATGGATGGATGGATGGAAAGTGAGAGGATGCCTGAGGAGTATAGAAGAAGTGTACTGGTGCCGCTACTTAAGAATAAGGGGGATATGCAGAGCTGTAATAACTACAGGGGGATAAAATTGATGAGCCACAGCATGAAGTTATGGAACAGAGTAGTCGAGCTAGGTTCAGAGGATAGGTGATGATTAGAGAGCAGCAGTATGGTTTCATGCCAAGAAAGACCACAACTGATGCAATGTTGGCTCTGAGGATGTTGATGGAGAAGGATAGAGAAGGCCAGAAGGAGTTGCATTGCATCTTTGTGGACCTGGAGAAAGCATATGACAGGGTGCCTCGACAGGAGCTTTGGTATCGTATGTGGAAGTCAGGAGTGGCAGAGGAGTATGTAAGAGTTGTACAGGATATGTACAAGGGAAGGGTGATAGTGGTGAGGTCTGCGGTAGGAGTGAAGGATGCATTCAACGTGGAGGTGAGATTACATTAGGGATCGGCTATGAGCCCTTTCTTATTTGCAATGGTGATGGACAGGTAGACAGACGAGATTAGACAGGAGTCCCCGTGGACTATGATATTTGCTGATGACATTGTGATCTGTAACAAGAGTAGGGAGCAGGTTGAGGAGACTCTGGAGAGGTGGAGATATGCTCTAGAGAGGAGAGGAATGAAGGTCAGTAGGAACAAGACAGAATACATGTGTGTAAATGAGAGGGAGGTCAGTGGAATGGTGAGGATGCTGGGAGTAGAGTTAGTGAAGGTGGATGAGTTTAAATACTTGGGATTAACAGTACAGAGAAATGGGGATTATGGAAGAGAGGTGAAAAAGAGAGTGCAGGCAGGGTGGAATGGGTGGAGAAGAGTGTCAGGAGTAATCTGTGACAGATGCGTATCAGCAAGAGTGAAAGGGAAGGTCTACAGGATGGTAGTGAGACCAGCTTTGTTATATGAGTTGGAGACGGTGGCACTGACCAGAAAGAAGGAGACAGAGCTGGAGGGTGGCAGAGTTGCACTGGGTGTGATGAGGATGGACGGGATTAGAAATGAATACATTAGAGGGTCAGCTCAAGTTGGATGGTTGGGAGACAAAGTCAGAGAGGCGAGATTGCGTTGGTTTGGACATGTGCAGAGGAGAGATGTTGAGTATATTGGGAAAAGGACGATAACGATAGAGCTGCCAGGAAAGAGGAAAAGAGGAAGGCCTAAGAGAAGGTTTATGGATGTGGTAAGAGAGGACATGCAGGCGATGGGTGTAACAGAGCAAGATGCAGAGGACAGGAAGATACGGAAGAAGATGATCGGTGGTGTCAACCACTAATGTGAGCAGCTGAAAGATGAAAAATATTGTGTAGCCTTTGTCAGAATGCCTCAAATCCCATAAACATTTCACTGTTTATAAGGTATTGTACTTTATATTCTCCCCACCTTTCCTTCTGCATCTATAAACTCAGGTAATTACATAGAGTAAAAGAGAAGCAGCAGTTAAGTTACAACTTTAAATGATTATTTGTGAATGCATTCAAACAATTATTATTGATAATATTCATCAAATAATATCGATAAAGTACACGTGAATATCCGCAACCATACAACCTGATAAATGCTGATGTGTAGTTTAAGGCGACACACAGACTTGTTAGTTACTGAAATGTCTTTAGTTAAGTCATCATTTCTAGCTTTCTAGTCACATACAGTACCTGTCTCAATATGGCTGCTGAGCTGTGCTCTTCATTGTGTTGTCCTTTTCGTGGTAATGATGTGAGAGAGAGGAAGGGGTAAAGCGATCAAATTTATACATTTTTTATCCAAATCCTTACACCAACAACAACAACAACATTTATTTATATAGCACATTTTCATACAAGCAGTAGCTCAAAGTGCTTTACATAATAAAGAATAGAAAAATAAAAGACACAATAAGAAAACAAAATAAATCAGCATTAATTAACATCGAATAAGAGTAAGGTCCAATGGCCAGGGGGGACAGAAAAAACAAAAAAACACTCCAGACGGCTGGAGAAAAAAAATAAAATCTGTTGGGATTCCAGACCATGAGACCGCCCAGTCCCCTCTCGGCATCCTACCTAACATAAATGAAACAGTCCTCTTTGGATTTAGGGTTCTCACGGAAGGGCTTGATGATGATGGTCACGTAGAATTCTGCCTTTTAATCCATCCATCATTGTTGGAGCATCATGAAGCTTTGAGTAGGTGGAGGGTGGCGCAGGCCACCACCACAAAGAAACCGGAAAAAGAAACAGAAAAGAGAGTAGGGGTCAGTACGGATTTTAGAGCCACCATGAATAGTTATTATAAGGAAATTGAACATATAGAGTATCAGGATTAAGTTAAATTAAGTTAAATTGAAGTTATAGAAAGGCCATGTTAAAGTAATATGTTTTCAGCAGTGTTTTAAAGTGCTCCACTGTATTAGCCTGGCGAATTCCTATTGGCAGGCTATTCCAGATTTTAGGTGCATAGCAGCAGAAGGCCGCCTCACCACTTCTTTTAAGTTTTGTTCTTGGAATTCTAAGGAGGCACTCATTTGAGGATCTGAGGTTACGATTTGGAATATAGGGTGTCAGACACTCCGATATATAAGAAGCGGCGAGATTATTTAAGGCTTTATAAACCATAAGCAGAATTTTAAAGTCAATCCTGAATGACACAGGTAACCAGTGTAGTGACATCAGAACTGGAGAAATGTGTTCGGATTTTCTTTTCCTGGTTAGGATTCTAGCAGCTGCATTCTGCACTAGTTGCAAACGATTTATGACTTTCTTGGGTAGTCCTGATAGGAGTGCATTACAGTAATCTAGTCGACTGAAAACAAACGCGTGAACTAATTTCTCAGCATCTTTCAGTGATATAAGAGGTCTAACTTTACTTATGTTTCTTAAGTGAAAAAATGATGTCCTAGTGATCTGATTAATATGCGATTTAAAATTCAGATTACAGTCAACAATTACCCCTAAGCTTTTTACCTCCGTCTTGACTTTTAATCCTAATGTATCCAGTTTATTTCTAATAGCCTCATTGTATCCATTATTGCTAAGCACTAAGATTTCAGTTTTCTCTTTATTTAAATAGGCCAATAGGGTGTCGTGGTACAAAATGGCCTCTGATTCAAACTAATCTCAAACAGACAACTTTAGACCCATAGAATTCTGGTGAAGGCTTACAGGCTCTCAGTCCAACATAGTCATCCTCTTACTACAATATTTTACATCCTCAAATTGTGGATACCATTTTGTTAGCTGGGGGCGGCGCAGTGGTAGCGCTGCTGCCTCGCAGTTAGGAGACCTGGGTTCGCTTCCTGGGTCCTCCCTGTGTGGAGTTTGCATGTTCTCCCCGTGTCTGCGTGGGTTTGCTCCGGTTTCCTCCCACAGTCCAAAGACATGCAGGTTAGGTGGATTGGCGATTCTAAATTGGCCGCAGTGTGTGCTTGCTGTTTGTGTGTGTCCTGCCCGGGATTGGATTCCTGCCCTGTGTTGGCTGGGATTGGCTCCAGCAGACCCCCGTGACCCTGTGTTTGGATTCAGCGGGTTGGAAAATGGATGGATTTTGTTAGCTGAAGCTTACCAGCTACCTGTGGAGATGTCTCACTGAAAGTCCTGCACGTATCCCCCTCGCCAAATTGCCCTGAAGACTTGGGGATGGTTCTATAAACATCAAAACGTTGCTGTTCTCATGAATAAAACACTATTATTATATTTGCTTTTCAGACTTACAAATTAAGACATACAAAATTTTTATCAACTTATATACACAATTTCACACCACAACAACAGTATCATTCACTGGAACCAAGGGGCCTAGCCCGAACCTTGAAAAATAACCAAGCTTTACAGTAGGCACTACTGACCAGAACGTAGTGTTCACATTGCATCTGTCAACCCCAGATTCATCCATCAGTCTGCCACGGGGTGAAGTGTGATTAATAACTCCAGAGAACATGTTTGCACAGCTCCAGAGTCCAATGGCAGGACACGCTTTACACCATTCCAGCCGATGCTTCAAATTGCATTGTGCAGCTGACTGGCCAACGAAACCCATTTCATGAGGCGATAGACCCACCGTTGCTTCCTGAGGCAATTTGGAACTTAGTCGTAAGTGATGTAAGACAGTATATTCATTTTTTCTATTTTTTTTTTGTTACACACACTATAGCGCTTCAGCACTCGATGGCCCCACTCTGTTAGTTTGCAGGGTGTATCACTGCGTGGCTGAGCCGTTGTTGTTTTTGGATGCTTCCACTTCACAGTAACAGCAGGTAGCAACAGACCGGGCAGATGTAGCACAGCAGACATTTCACATACTGACTTGTGACAAAGGTGACATTCTATGCCTTGTTGAAAGTCACTAAGCATTTCAGTATGAGCCATTCTACTGCCAACGTTTGTCACTGGAGATTGTATGGTGACCTGCTTGATTTTATGCATCTCTTAACAACGTGTGCGGCTCAAACGCCTGAAGTCCGTAATTTGTAGGAGCATCCACATTTCTGGTCATATGGTGTAATTTTTTTTTACATGTACAGCAGAGACTGGTGAAGTGACGTGCTCAGAGTCACACACAGGAACAGAATCAGCTCAAGCATTTTAAAGGCTAGTGTCTTAGGCATTACTCCACACTGGAACATCGTCAATTCATGGTGTTACACCAGTATAAACAGGTATAAGTTATCCATCCATCCTTCCTTTTTCCAACCCGCTCAATCCGAACACAGGGTCACGGGGGTCTGCTGGAGCCAAATAAAAGGATTGTGTTAAAAAAATGCTTTAGTTGCCTCACGTTTTTATGTAATCTTTTTGTTCAACCCATTGAATTAAAGCTGAAAGTCTGCACTTCAACTGCATCTGAGTTGTTTCATTTAAAATTAATTGTAGTAATGTACAGAACCAAAATTAGAAAAAAGTTGTCTCTGTCCAAATATTTATGGACCTAACTGTAAGTATGTAGGACACCACTAGGAGGGTTGGGTGTTTCCCCTGAATGTGAGAGGGCTTTGTAGATGTGGCTCCCTGGAATCCATGATCACAGGTAGGTAAACCTAGGGGTTGTCTGTACCCTAAACAGAATCACGGGGTCTGGGACTGTACTGACACAATTACAGGAGTTTCAGCAGAAAGATTATGCTAGTCCTGTCCATAAAGGTTGTTTCTGCCGTTTACCCCAACGTACTACCTGGCTGGGATTTAAAAGCCCCTTCTGTCCGTTGGCCATTTGAACTTCGGGTTGAGAAGATAAAGACTAACAAGGGCTCAAAATATGGAAGGAAAACAGTTTAGAAATAACTGAACTGAACATAAATCTTCATCAGTATGTCCCAGATAGGGCTTAATTCAAAATTGCACATACAGTCATATGAAAAAGTTTGGGAACATCTCTTAGCCTGCATAATAATTTACTCTACTTTCAACAAAAAAGATAACAGTGGTATGTCTTTCATTTCTTAGGAACATCTGAGTACTGGGGTGTTTTCCAAATAAACCTTTTTAGTGAAGCAGTATTTAGTTGTATGAAATTAAATCAAATGTGAAAATCTGGCTGTGCACAAATTTGGGTCCCCTTGTGATTTTGCTGATTTGAATGCATGTAACTGCTCAATACTGATTACTTGCAACACCAAATTGGTTGGATTAGCTTGTTAAGCCTTGCACTTCATAGACAGGTGTGTCCAATCATGAGAAAAGGTATTTAAGGTGGTCAGTTGCAAGTTGTGCTTCCCTTTGACTCTCCTCTGAAGAGTGGCAGCATGGGATCCTCAAAGCAACTCTCAAAAGATCTGAAAACAAAGATTGTTCAGTATCATGGTTTATGTGAAGGCTACAAAAAGCTATCTCAGAGGTTTAAACTGTCAGTTTCAACCATAAGGAATGTAATGAGGAAATGGAAGGCCACAGGCACAGTTGCTGTTAAACCCAGGTCTGGCAGGCCAACAAAAACACAGGAGCGTCATATGTGCAGGATTGTGAAAATGGTTACAGACAACCCACAGATCACCTCCAAAGACCTGCAAGAACATCTTGCTGCAGATGGTGTATCTGTACATCGTTCTGCAATTCAGCGCAATTTGCACAAAGAACATCTGTATAGCAGGGTGATGAGAAAGAAGCCCTTTCTGCACTCACGCCACAAACAGAGTCGCTTGCTGTATGCAAATGCTCATTTAGGCAAGCCAGATTCATTTTGGAACAAAGTGCTTTAGACTAATGAGACAAAAACCGAGTTATTTGGTCATTAACAAAAAGCGCTTTGCATGGTGGAAGAAGAACACCGCATTCCAAGAAAAACACCTGCTACCTACTGTCACATTTGGTGGAGGTTCCATGATGCTGTGGGGCTGTGTGGCTAGTTCAGGGACTGGGGCCCTTGTTAAAGTCGAGGGTCGGATGAATTCAACCCAATATCAACACATTATTCAGGATAATGTTCAAGCATCAGTCACAAAGTTAAAGTTATGGAGGGGTTGGATATTCCAACAAGACAATGACCCAAAACACAGTTTGAAATCTACAAAGGTATTCATGCAGAGGGAGAAGTACAATGCTCTGGAATGGCCGTCACAGTCCCCGGACTTGAATATCATCGAAAATCTATGGGATGATTTGAAGGAGGCTGTCCATGCTCGGCAGCCATCAAATTTAACTGAACTGGAGAGTTGTTGTATGGAAGAATGGTCATAAATACCTCCATCCAGAATCCAGACACTCATCAAAGGCTATAGGAGGTGTCCAGAGGCTGTAAGTTCTGGTGTCATATCTCTTTTGAGGTGCTGAAATTTATGCACCTGTCTAATTTTGTTATGGTGCATATTGCATATTTTCTGTTCACTGTTCTGTTCCTGCTGAAATACTACTGTTTCCGTAAGACATGTCATATATTAAAAGGAAGTTGCTACTTTGAAAGCTCAGCCAATGATAAACAAAAATCCAAAGAATTAAGAGGGGTTCCCAAACTTTTTCATATGACTCTGTTCTACATGACGTAGATCTCATTGACTGTGTTCCACCAACATTAGACTTTACATGTGAGAATTGCCTTCAGGTGCTCATACATTTTGGAATAAGCATTACTGGACTGATGTTCCCCCCGATTTATCGGTCACCTTTGGAGTCGCAATGAAACAGTATCGTGCTTTGAGCAAATTACTATAAAAACTTTTATTACTTCAATTGTTTGCAGTTTTCACTGACTGAAAAAATAATAATACACTTAATATTTCTCAATGGGAAGAAAACGTACCGGACACTGTATCATTTAAAATTAGGAAGATCTCATTTTGTGTCAGTACAGAACTAGAGTACTTTGAAATGTTTGGTTGCCCTTTATTAGCACAGTCCTCCACCAACACACCCTAAACTAAGTGCCGATCTCACTTGATGGCTCAAAGTTCTCAGGATGACTTTCCGATCATCATTTGTAACTTATAGTTGATGCAGGGGATGTGAACAGAGCCATGGATCAGTAACAAAAGTATTTGTGTATTAATTGCAACTAGCTTTTTCATAAAGTTTTGATTAAAAAATATGTTCATGTTAATTCTACCTAATTCCTCTAGAATCTACCACCAAAGTGCTCAATGGATATGAAAAAGTACTTTCTAGGTAGTGCAGTTACCTCACAGTTCTTGAGTCCCAAGTTCGATTCTGGCCTGTAGACTGTTTATGTGGACCCTGCATGTTCTTCCAATGTCTGCATAGCTTTTCCTCCAACATCTCCAGCATGCATGTTAGGTCAATTGGTGACTCTCAACTGGTTTGGTATAAATGAGTGTAAGTAAGTGTGTACATCAGCATGTCCTGCGGTGGACTTATGTCCATTCCAGGATTCTACTTTGTGCCTGGTGCAGCTAACCTGATGAAGCGGGTTCGAAAATGGATGAATAAAATTTAGCCTTTTAGTTTTAAGACCGAATGAACCTTTAGCAGATTTCTTCCAATCTTGTAGTAACCCTAATGCATGTTTTCCAGGAGCTATGCCATTCAGTAAATAAAAAAAATGAAGGTGGCATATTGAGGATGAATGCAGAAAAAGCTATACGTGCGAGGAAAGACAGCCTATAAACGACCCTTCCTTAACGAGATCAGCACACAAATGGCCGGCCTCACTGCAGGCGCAAAGTTCCTGAATTGCGTCTCTCAGCTGATTTTTCCCTGATTTTTATAGTTGACATGAATACAAGATGTCATCACAATTTAACTGAAAACCTCAACTTGATCCACCAGAATTATCCATATTTAAGATTCAAGTGCACCTTGCCAAACTGGACCTTCCCTCACGTCTGAATGAATCTCTTTGTTGAATAATATCTACTCAGCCATGCTCTAAACTGAGGCAGCATTCACATTTATGTCTATTGAAAAATTTTACCTGTCTATTACAAAAGCCATTTTTTGTCAAGATCAAATTAGACAAAGTTTGTCCACAGAGCCAAAGCCCTGAACTACAACAGTATTGAGCAATGTGATCAAGACTGCAGAAAGACGTACAGTAAGCTAATACTGACGAGCAGCTGAATCTTGGAACAACTACATAACACATAAAAATTACTTTCAAATGATTTATTATGTTTTTAATTATTTTCTTGACAAGAAACACTGGCTTGATTTTACTGTATTTTTAAAATTGAACAAGGAGCAGTGCACCGACTTGGACAGTGTGTTGACACAATGTCACAAACCAGCCGACAATCAGCCCCTTTTTCCCTTTACACTCCAGTACTTTACAAGAGAAAAGGTTCATTATTATTAATATTATTACTATTAATATTACTGTTATTATTATTGAGCCATCAGGAGGAAGATAACAGATTAAAATACAAATAAACTGAGGAAGAATAAAATATCAATGATGAAGTAACAAATAAAAAATTAAAATATAAACAAGCTTTGCCCCCCTCCCGCCCCCTTCGAAATCATAAACATCTGGAGGTCAACACACAATTAGTTACAGGTTATTTAACAGCACAGTGGCCCCTGCAGCTCGGAGAGACAGATGTGGTTACAATAATTACATAGCACCTACAGCCATTATAGACAGGCATAACGAATCTGTGTGCAGAGGCTGTGGTGAGTGTGTGTGTTTGCAAGAAACAGTCAACATACTGCATATTGTATATGCAACCTTCTTTGAGAGAATCAGTCTAAGCACATTATGCCGATTCCAAGTGTGGGAGAATTTGCTAGTATACATCGGAGCTGACAGTCACTGGGGAGACTTATCAGTAATGTGTACAGTGTCTGAGATCCATAAATATATTGCATCACAGGAGGGATAAAAAAGGGAATATAACAGACATGAATGTTTACATTATGCATATTCCTTCTGGAAGTGTTTTCCGCCTTGAAGAATTTCAGTTAGAACCTTCAGTATCTTGATGGGCTTTAAGAAATAATTCATGGGCCTCACCCTCGCTTGGCTGTGGAGCAAACGAAATCTAGTCCGTTTTATTATTGAGCTCATCCTTAGACCCTGGACTTTAAGTTCAAAAAACAAATCTGTCCAGACGTGTAGACAGTGGATCGACAAACAGGCCTAAGCTGCCATTTCTCTGTTCTTCCTTTAATACAAGATGTTCAAGCACTTGAATAACTGGCCATCCTCCTCCTTCCTCCTCTAATCACTTTTGCTTTTCAGTTTAGGCAGCAGGGTCACCCATTGTAATACAGCCAGACAAATGGCTCATTAGGCCTCTTAACTGTTTTCCCTTTTCCATCCACTCCATTTCTCTTTTCTGTATAAAGTCAACATTTCCACCGGCTGGATCTCAGATGGCAAACGTTTAGACAAAGCTTTGCCACAACCTTTTATCATATTCTCCCCACCTGCCCCTTTCATCAATTCTATTTAGGAATTCAAGTGGTCCACCACCTGGATGGCAGATGTGGACACAGTTAAGCACAGGTCCTTATGCTGATGGTCCTGCTGGCTCTGGACTTGTTTGTATTGGAGCTCCTGGGCTGTCACTGTCTTGTACTGGTGAAGGTCAAATGGGCATTGGCCTGGATTGGGATCAGACTGGTTCTGCTGACCATAATGAGACTGTGGTGGATTGTTCTGTCCCTGTCCTTGAGCATTTTGTGCCTGCTGCTGCGTGGGGTTCTGGTTGGACTGGTTGGGTTGGACCTGTGCGTTAGGGTCTGGATTGTGTTTCCGCATGTGTTTCATCAAATAGGTTTCCTGTAGAATAAAAAGAGATAAAGAGTTGACATCAGTTATTAGCAATAACTAAAAAGATACTCTTCAATGCATTGCTAAATACGGTAGATGCCTTTGATCCCCTTTATGAAACTCTAAATGACATGCCTTAGAACAAATAATAGTATAATTCACTAAAGCTGCATCCAAATAAGGTCTGTTGTTGCCAATATATGAATATTACTGAATTTCAAATGCTACTAAAACGATGCGTATGAACAGTCAGCCTAAAAGAACGCCCTTTAATCAAGTATGTTTTTCAGCTGTCAAGCAGCAGCACCAACATCTGAGACAGGAAATATGTGGAAGAACCACAACTACAGTAGCAGAATCCCAGACTTCTCAGAAAATCTTTGCTAGCTCTTGGGGTTGCAACTGTATACTCTTTGAAAGCAGACAAAAATTTCAAATGATGACTTTTTATTTAATGTGCAGAATTTACAACTTTAACTTAACTGCCCCCATTGATGAACCCCTTGACTTCCTTAGTCGAGTGTGGTGTCAGTGATCTCTCTGATGCATAAGTATTCATCTCCAGAGATACATTCCTCTACCTCCAAGACACATGGATGGTCGTGACTCTGGACTGTGTTAAAGCTAACAATAATTTATCTATCCCTTTTCTCTCTCTTTCATTTTCTTCTAAGTAAACCTTTGTGGCTCCTGAGAAAATTGCTGCTTTTATCCATGGTACTTCCCTTGGCATATACTGAAAAAGATAAACTGTTTTGAAGCTAATACCATCATGGTGACAGACCCTAAACTGGCCAGGGTCAGTGAAACTATTTATTCACCTCCTAAGGTTTGTTTTCTCATAGAATTTTTGTCAGGGGGAGTTTTTTCCCCTCAACTTCACTACCATCTAGCTACATCTTAAGACATGTCTTTTTAACTTCCAGTGGGACAAAGTTAAGACAGAGCAGCCATACACACAGGCTCAATAGCACAGTAGTTAGTTGTCCTACCTCAAAACATGAAGTTACAACATTAGAACAATTTTTACAATAACAGTCCATTCAGCAAAGTAAAAAATGTAAATTCATGTACAGTTTGAACCACAGATTCATCCCACTCTGTTAGAATTTTGACTAGGTCACTGTGTGGAGTTTGCACAATCTATTCTTGTATATGTGAATTTATCTCTAAGTACAATGCTCTTCCTTTCACTTTCTAAAACCATACAAGTTAAGTTAACTAGCAGCTCTAAACTTGCCTGGTCCAAATGAGTGAGTGACATAGTAAGCATGATTATTCCCAGTTGCTAACTGGTGTCTCAAGTAGGGCAAGATCTTACCTTATGGTTGATGCAGCCAGCAACTAGTTCTGGCTCCCAGCAAGCCCAAAACTGGGTTAAGCAGATTCTCTAAGTGGCTAGATGAATGGATGAGTGTTCAATTTAAGGAATACTGTTTTCTTTTTTTGTACAGGTGTGTTACCATAACATTATACATGCTGTATGACATTATGTTTTCAATTCTATTTTATATTTCTGAGTCAATGCATGTGCTCATAGTCTGTCATCTGACAAACAAACAACAACTTATTAACCATACTATAACATTCTTTATACAATTTAAGGAAACAAGTGGCCAGACACTATCCCAGTGGTAGTGGGTTTATGGTGAAAATCAATCATGGATCAATCATATGCCTCAAAATTAAGTAATCACTTTTAAACTTAGTATACATACTGAAGTTGAAGACAGAATGGTATTATCTAAATACCAGTGTTTGTAATTAAAAAGTGATTTGCTTAAAGGGTTCTTTTTGTTAAATTTGCTTCCTGAATTGTTCTTGGGACTATTCTGATAAAATATAATGATCTGTAGATACTGTATTAACCTGGGTATGAATATTGCTTGGGAGACTGCATGGTGGCGCAGTGGTTCGCTTCCCGGGTCCTCCCTGCGTGGAGTTTGCATGTTCTCCCCATGTCTGTGTGGGTTTCCTCCCACAGTCCAAAGACATGCAGGTTAGGTACATTGGCAATCCTAAATTGTCCCTAGTGTGTGTGTGTGTGCCATGTGGTAGGCTGGCGCCCTGCCCAGGATTTGTTCTTGCCTTGCGTCCTGTGTTGGCTGGGATTGGCTCCAGCAGACCCCCATGATTAGTGGGTTAGGATATAGCGGGTTAGATAATGGACTGATGGATGGACATGAACGTCAAGGATTTTTGCAAAAAATTATATCCTTACTGCTATGTAAATTAGGCTCTAATACACATATTCCCCCCCCCCCCCCCCCAAGCAAACACAAGTCTTTGTCTAAGATTGATATTTTTGTTTCAGTTAAAAGTAAAATGTGAGACTGCAGTAGTACTTATTGGCTTAAATAATCTTTCTGCTGTTCTTTTCAGTTAAAATGTGATAAAATTCTACATGCACATATTGGTTTGATTAGTACATCTCCCGAAATTAGGAGGTTTAAACAGAAGCGCTACCACACTTTTTAACTCAAATCTCAATAGATCATGCTCAGACTAATCTAGGTAAACTGTTTAAAAGTATGTTAAAAAATGCTTTACAGAAAACAGACCATATGGGCAGAACACAAAGAGAAAATAATAATATCTTATTAACATGGCAAACAGATTTTATTACACACAGAGCTAGACATAACAATTATTTTCATGAGAGCTTATCTTCCCATCTGTTCACTGTGATAAACAATGAAGCTCTTGCAAGTGTATCTGTGATTAGATATTCAATGGGGGATGATATTTCTACCACTTAATTTTTCTGACAATTGCTGCCTTTTATGCAAAATATAGATATCAATATGGCATTAACACAATAACAGTAGAGGTCTTACAAAAACAACTGAAAAATCATTCAGCTATTGAAGCTCCATACACAAGATAGTATTTCTGGACTATCTGCACTCTAACTTTCAGTATTCTTTATAGAACACAAGGTGTAGGGTCTGATTGCTTCTTAAAAAAGTTTTTCTTACTTTTTGCAACTACACAAAGCTAGCATTGCTGAAAATACTAATACAGTTTCCAAGGTAATTATTTAATTTAACACTGTTTACATGTATAGCATGGACAATTGATTAAAATTTCAAAATGAAAGTTAGTGAACCCTTGAGAATTTTCCATATTCCTGCATAAATATTAATTAAAACATCATCAGATTTTCACACAAGTCCTAAAAGTAGGTTTGGATAACCAAGCTAAACAAATGGGACAAAAATATCATACTTGGTCAATTATTTATTGAAGAAAAGCACCCAGCATTACATATCTAAGAGTGACAAACGTATGTGAACCTAAAAGGTAATCTGAAGGTGAGATTAGAGTCAGGTGTTGTCAATCAATGTCATGGGCAATGTCAATGTGATGACAATCAGGTATGAATGGGAACCCTGTTTATATAATAATAAAAAAAAAAACAGGGTTCTATCAGGGGCTTCACTTTGAAACACATTTGTGCAATAGCATTGTTTCATGACACAGACAAAAGACATTTCACAGGACCTCACAAAAAGAACTTATGATGCTCAATTTTCTAGGAATGGCTACAAAACCATATTTAAAGAGCTTGGACTGCGTCAAACCATAGTCAGACAAACTTTCTCCATTTGTACACAATATAAGACTATTGTTACTCTCCCCAGGAGTGGTCGACCAACAAAGATCATTCTAGGGGCAAGGCATGTGATTATTTGCGAGGCCACAAAAGAACCAAGGTAACTTCTAAGCAAATAAAAGGCTTTCTCACAATGGTTAATGTTAATGGTCATGAGTCCACCAACAGAACAGCAAAGCATCATTAAAAAGAAATAATGGTCATTGTACCTATTTTCTCCTGAAATCTTAAGGAAAATTGAATCCCGAATGGAAGTCAGAGAAAAGAACTATTGCCATGTAATTGGTAAATGTTACATTTTGAGTTGATTAGACTTGACATAGGCCTTTGCACTTTGTTAAAATAATTAACAAACTGGACACTCCATCATAACAGCTATGATATCGACAGGTATTGATTGTTCTCCACAACTGACTTCACTGCCTGCCAAGGCTGTTTTATTATCATTGGCAGCTCACAATTTTACACCTTGTTATTCCAAAATGTTAAACAATAGAAGGAATAGCTTCTCTGCATGTTGATGACATTTATTTTTTTATGATATTACTTAGACACTAATTCAATACTAACGCTCCTATAAAAGCGTTAGCCTAAAAACACTAACTGCTATAAAGCTTGAGCAGGCACATCTACACTTTTAACCTGACAAAACATATAAAGTTAGAATTTAGTCTGACACACACTAGAGATGGAATGATAAAATGTAATGCTTCAGTAGCACCGGATAAATAGTGCACATCACAGATTAACATAATGGTGCAAATAAAATAGGTATGATTCTGTGTTTAAACCTATTTATTGTGGGGGGTTGGAGACTTCCATATGGACTGAGTGATATAAGGTTGAGAATTTTCAGATTAGAGGTGAAAAGTAACATGATAAAATCAATATTAAATCACATGATCTAAACAAAATGTAATCAACATAGGAAATAGTTCGTCATCTGTAGCAAAACGTAATTAATACTACAGAGACAACCATTAAGACAAACATTATGATATGCACAGTAGTTGATAGTACCAAGCATGAACTTACTGATGTGTAGGCACGGTTGCACATCCCACAGGAGTAAACTTTGGCATGTTTCACCGTATGTGTAGCAAGATGCACTTCCAAAGATGCAGAATCAGTGTAGGCCCTGTGACAGTTGTGACACTTAAAAGGCTTATCCTTGTTGTGCTGCCGACGATGAGACTAAAAATAAGCAAAAAAAAAAAAAAAAAAAAAAAAATTAAAAAAAAAATAATAATAATAATTAAATAAAGTTTTGCCTAGTAAAAAGCCAGAATTACAAGTTCAGATTTCATATCAGTGCCCTAAGGCAAAAATGTTAGAAAAGTAAAAATGAAACCTACCTGCAGATTAGACAATTGAGTGAAAGCCTTCTCACAGCCAGGATGAACACACTTGTAAGGCCTGTCTCCAGTGTGGATTCTGTGTAGAAAGAGCAGACATCAAAAAAGTTAACTGAGTAGAAATGATATGCTGATCTGAAGATCTGTTACAATCCAGAAACCACTAACTAAACATATTATGCAGTACTGTTTGACCTTGTATGCTGCTGAAGATGTGACAGCTGGCGGAAGGACTTCTGGCAATAAGAGCAGGTATAAGGCTTGGCACCAGAGTGGATACGGATGTGCTGAGCCAGGTAGCTAGAATTGGCAAATGTCTTAGAACAATGTGGACATTTGTGAGGTTTGGTTTCTGTGTGCGACTTGGAGTGTAGTTGCATCTCTGACTTTGAGAAAAAGGTAACAGCACACATGCGACATCTAAAAAAGAAAATAAACAGACAAGTGTGAATTTAAAGCAGGATTTATTTGGCATATTCCTAATAATCACCAACTTACTCAAGGGGTCACTTTAGAAGAAAGATACAGAGATATGGTTAGTAAATACTAGAAATCATATTGTTAACAACTGAAAGAACATACAATAGACCACTGATTTTGAACTGGGGTACCCAGAAGTCACAAACTGACGAATCTACAATTCAGAAGCCTAAAGGATAAAGATTAGTTTTTACATGAAATATAAAGAGAGAGGGTGGCACAGTGGCGCAGTGGTAGCGCTGCTGCCTCGTAGTTAGGAGATCCGGGTTCGCTTCCCGGGTCCTCCCTGCGTGGAGTTTGCATGTTCTCCCCGTGTCTGCGTGGGTTTCCTCCCACAGTCCAAAGACATGCAGGTAAGGTGGACTGGCGATTCTAAATTGGCCCTAGTGTGTGCTTGGTGTGTGGGTGTGTTTGTGTGTGTCCTGCAGTGGGTTGGCATCCTGCCCAGGATTAGTTCCTGCCTTGTGCCCTGTGTTGGCTGGGATTGGTTCCAGCAGACCCCCGTGACCCTGTGTTTGGATTCAGCGGGTTGGAAAATGGATGGATGGATATAAAGAGAGTGCAGATGAAGATTCTGCATTAGAAGAATATGCAACATTGGTTTTGGTAATAAACAATTGTAATTTCTATTGTCAATAGTACTTTGAGGGATTTTAAACTTATGGTGTTTCTTCCCACATCCTTGATTTAGGTAGTACAAAGAGGTTTTAGACAGAGGTCGACAGAGAATTTGCTTTGGAACCAAAACTGATTAATTTTGGGGACATTTCTATTTTAGGCAAAACTGAACAGTGAAAAAATAATTTTTGCCAGAAATGCTTGTAGCCTCAAGTTTTTAAAAAGAAAATTTCACTAATACCCCACATAAGAATAAAACTAATTTTTTTCCAGGACTTCTTATGTGTAACTATGTATGCACCCTGCAGTGGACTGGCATCCTCTTAAGCCTGATTTCTGCCTTGTTCTGGATGTTAATGGCATCGACTTCCAGCTCTCATCGACCAGAGACTACCAAATAATTACAAAATAACTATACTAATTTAAAAGATGGCACTAGAATCTACATACACTATATAAACCTAAAAGTTATTCAATAAAATAAAATCTTTAATTATAATTTATTATATTAAATTATAATTAATTATATTGATTCACAAAAAGACATCAGCATTATTCTTCAATCATTTTAGTCAGTAAAATGTATCATTTTGTTCTTTACTAATATTTCCTTCTTAAAAAATTTTACAATAAGGATTTAATTCGAGAATAAAAAAGTTAAAATCATCATGTGTGGAAAAAGTAAACAAGTTCTAATATCAGCATACAATTCACCTTTCAATAAGTGAATCAAGTAAAACCAGGGAGTATTTGACACCCAATAGTTCCTTTATAGTAGATACGGTACACATTAAAAAAAGACTAAAAGTTCTCCTGAAAATAATCAAACACAAAAGATGAAGGTGGAGTTAAAAACAAATACAATTTGCATCAAACTAACTTACCGGTAGGATTTGTTCCCATCTTTTCCTGTTCCAGTATCATCATCCTCATTAGTGATGTCATATGGGTCAGTGCTAGAATGCTAACACATAAAAAAGAAATGGTATGAATCTCTGGAGACAGTCTGCATCCATACAATAGATTCTGACCTGTTACATATGTGCTCTACTCCTTCATGTAAGTTTCACAATGATTTTTATATCACATCCCAATTCTTCTAATCTCTTGTGCTGTACATTTACTTAACATTAACTTATCCATCTTGTATTGTATTTCTTAATTTCCCAGTACAATTTAGAGTGAAGAATGCAATGAAAAACAATCCTCCATTTCCAAACCCACTTAAGTAGTTTACCCTCTACAAATGCTTTTTAGAAATAACTGACTTAGTCTTTATTTTGAATATGGCCAGACAATTCTTAATCTAGTCAGCTGAAGAAACATTTTCAATCAAGTATTTTAGACTTTGTAGTTGTGCACTGCTTACCTTGCTCCTCCAGATTCTTAGGTTAAAAACGTAGCCAGGGACACTGTCTGTGAAGAATCTGTAAGATTCTCCTTCTATCTGTGTTTTCCTCTAGATATTGTGGATTTCCTCCCCATCCGACAGATGTGTGTGTTAGCCTAACTGTGGATGCTAAATTGGACTGTAGGTGTGTGGTAAAGTGTACTTGTTTTGTACAAGATGTTGCTGGGATGGGCTCAGAATTTTAACATTCCTAAGCTTCATTAATTGAGTTTGACAATGGATGGATTCATTTTTTAATAAATAATTATAAAACTGTTTGATCCCCTTCTGTCCCAAAGAGAATATAAAGTCAAGGAACAAGCAGAAAACAAATATTGGAAGAAATGGAATGCAATAATGAGATGGCATCGCTATCTGCATTTTTGAAACTCCTAGTATATTTAAAACAGAATGAACACAGATTTAATTTTCTTAAACAGAATACATTAAAAAAAAAACATTACTTGGCAACAAAGTAATATGTATTGTTTTATATCTCATTTAATTAGATGGCAAACATGTTTTCTTAAAGTTGGTCCACAGTGTAATAAATAATTTTATATACCAGATATCTCAAAATTAAAAGCCAAAAACATTCTGTTATAATATATAAGTATAATATTCAGAACTCTCCGATTAACGTTTCAATATAGTTTTGCATAGGACTAGGAATCCCTTTGCCTCTTTTTCTGTAAAAGTTGATGATGTGATGTCAAGCATTTATAAGATTTCTAAGCATACGGTGAAGAGGGTGGAGCATTTTCCTACTCACATGATAATAAATAATATTTCTTTACATTTATAAAGCGCTTTTCTCACTACTCAAAGCGCTCTCCACACAGGGAGAACCAGGGAAGCGGACCCATAACCTCCTTATTGCAAAGCAGCAGCACTACCACTGCGCCACTTACGTGGAGTGTATACATTAAACAAATATTTTTATTCAATGCAATTACAGGTGCACATGGTATCATTATTTATATATTTATATTGTTACAGGAGATTAAATAATTTGCCCAATGTCAAAAATGATCTACAACAACAACATTAATTTATATAGCACATTTTCATACAAAAAGTAGCTCAAAGTGCTTTACATGATGAAGAAAGAGAAAAAAGACAAAGTAAGAATTAAAATCAGAGAACACTAACATAGAATAAAGTAAGGTCCGATGACCAGTATCTAAAATCTTAAATGCCTGGCACCACAGCAAACAACATCATGTTACATAATTACACTGCATATATGAGTAGTTTGCATACAAATTGCTAGCAGAAAATGAAATTTCTTAAGACTTAACTTTAAATAACAACTGAGTGTCTTGTGTAAGCTCATCTAATTTCTAATTTTTACTGCTTTTTTTCTATTTGCACTGCCTAAAATTCTGTAATTCGTTCAAGTCATTGATATTGTCTCATTACCCTTACAGTTTTTCTTCATTATACTTAACATAATTTTGTGCTCATAATGTTTTGCTGAATAAAAGCACAGTGCTGGTGTTAAGATCAGTTATGACTAGTCAGAATTAATTTTACTATTTGTAATTCTAATGCATTAAAAATACATTATGAGGCAAAAAAAGAACAACTAAATACAGTGCATCCGGAAAGTACTTACAGCATCACTTTTTCCACATTTTTTATGTTACAACCTTATTCCAAAATGGATTAAATTCATTTTTTTCCCTCAGAATTCTACACACAACACCCCGTAATGACAATGTGAAAAAATTTTATTTGAGGTTTTTGCAAATTTATTAAAAATAAAAAAACTGAGAAATCACATGTACATAAGTATTCACAGCCTTTGCTCAATACTTTGTCGATGCACCTTTGGCAGCAATTACAGCTTCAAGTCTTTTTGAATATGATGCCACAAGCTTGGCACACCTATCCTTGGCCAGTTTCGCCCATTCCTCTTTGCTGCACCTCTCAAGCCCCGTCAGGTTGGATGGGAAGCATCGGTGCACAGCCATTTTAAGATCTCTCCAGAGATGTTCAAGTCTGGGCTCTGGCTGGGCCATTCAAGAACATTCACAGAGTTGTCCTGAAGCCACTCCTTTGATATCTTGGCTGTGTGCTTAGGGTCGTTGTCCTGCTGAAAGATGAACCGTCGCCCCAGTCTGAGGTCAAGAGCGCTCTGCAGCAGGTTTTCATCCAGGATGTTTCTGTACATTGCTGCAGTCATCTTTCCCTTTATCCTGACTAGTCTCCCAGTTCCTGCCACTGATAAACATCCCCACAGCATGATGCTGCCACCACCATGCAAACGTGACGTCTGGCATTCACACCAAAGAGTTCAATTTTTGTCTCATCAAACCAGAGAATTTTGTTTCTCATGGTCTGAGAGTCCTTCAGATGCCTTTTGGCAAACTCCAGGTGGGCTGCCATGTGCCTTTTACTAAGGAGTGGCTTCCGTCTGGCCACTCTACCATAAAGGCTTGATTGGCAGATTGCTGCAGAGATGGTTGTCCTTCTGGAAGGTTCTCATTTCTCCACAGAGGACCTCTAGAGCTCTGACAGAGTGGCCATAGGGTTCTTGGTCACCTCCCTGACTAAGGCCCTTCTCCCCCGATCGCTCAGTTTAGATGGCCGGCCAGCTCTAGGAAGAGTCCTGGTGGTTTCGATCTTCTTCCACTTACGGATGATGGAGGCCACTGTCCTCATTGGGACCTTGAAAGCAGCAGAAATTTTTCTGTAACCTTCCCCAGATTTGTGCCTCGAGACAATCCTGTCTTGGAGGACTGCAGACAATTCCTTTGACTTCATGCTTGGTTTGTATTCTGACATGAACTGTCAATTGTGAGACCTTATATAGACAGGTGTGTGCCTTTCCAAATCATGTCCAATCAACTGAATTTACCATAGGTGGACTCCAATTAAGCTGCAGAAACATCTTAAGGATGATCAGGCGAAACAGGATGCACCTGAGCTCAATTTTGAGCTTCATGGCAAAGGCTGTGAATACTTATGTACATGTGCTTTCTCAATTTTTTTATTTTTAATAAATTTGCAAAAATCTCAAGTAAACGTTTTTCATGTTGTCATTATGGGGTGTTGTGTGTAGAGTTCTGAGGAAAAAAATGAATTTAATCCGTTTTGGAATAAGGCTGTAACGTAACAAAATGTGGAAAAAGTGATGCATTGTGAATACTTTCCGGATGCATTGTAAGTAGAAACTACAGCTTAATTTACGCTAGACTAATCTGTTCTTGACAAAACTATGTTTATTACTAGACAATGCTGCAGCATTTTTCATGTAACCATCTTATACATGAACGTCCAAGAACAGTCTGTTCATATTTTCAGTTGGATAGCTTACATTGCCTTCAATGAATTGGACAGTGTTTTATCCAATGAAACAATGAAACAGACATTTGAAATATGAGTGCTCTGTTGAGCCTCTCTCTCAAATGAAGAAAATCAGGCAATGTGTAAATCTTTAAACTCAATATGACTAGTAGCTTCTCTCTTAAATTTTAATTTGTATTTCATGTGCAGACAGACTTTTCCCTTACTGCAGCTATTGAAAAAGGAAAACATGGAAGCATGATTTAACAAGAATGCACTATGCGAAACAGTCAATACAGGTATACATGTCAGTGGATAGTGAGGTTTAGAAAGACTGAATAGTTCCAAGATGCTATGTAAAGTGGTGTGTGTATGTGTTTTAAGCAGAACTGATTACATATGTTGGAAAGCTGTAGTTTTCACATGCATACTTCAAGTATGCAAACTAAACTATAAGTACTTTAAACTTTGGCAATTTATGACAGAGGTGCACAAAGCTCACACAATGTTCACTTCTGTGTGGAGTATAAATCCATCCAGAACTGCAAAAAAAAAATTCACTATACATGAAAAATTAAACAAATAAAGTTTTACAAGAAGAAAAAAGAGGAGATGCGGGACATCAAAATTCCTCATGCCCAGTCTTTCATGTCAAGCACTATCGGAGTGGTAAAGAATATTTGGGATAGGTATGTTGCTTCCTTACATACATAACTTTACTTAATGAAAACTAATTGCACAGAAATGCATGTTAACCTGTGTTCATAACTTAAATGTAGGAATAAGGAAAAAACAAAAACCTGCCAAACTGTTTTGATATAAACACAGTTATATTTGGTGATTCTCGAAGATATAAACGATCATAACATTGTGAACAGCATAAATAAATAAAGGGTCTGCTGTTTTTGTTTTTACTGAAGCATTTGAAATGAGTGATAACAAAAGGAGATTCGCACAGAGCCTTCCTTGCCAGTAGTGCATACATAAAAAGATCTGTCTAGCTCATTTATTCCCATATACAACATATTGCTTTTGAAGTTGTCATTGACAAGAACACTATTTACTCAATACATCAAATTGAATGTTAACTCAAATTTTTCATATCCTGGCAGATTAAGAATGTAATAAGCAGGTTTTTATGGCTTGAGAAATACCATTTAGCCTCTCATGATCGCTAATACAGACAGGTAGACAACTTGTTCTTATTGGAAATTTAAATAGAGCATTGTTTACTTAAAACAGAAATTACAGAATTGTTTTCAAAATTAAAAATAAATCTTTAACCGATGAAACAAATGTAATTATTTGCCATGTGTGTATTATCAGTGGATGTGTCAGTCTGGAATATCTATTTAAAAAAAAAAAGATACACTGCCAGAAATATGACAAAGATCTGAAAGCTGCAGAGTCATGTGCTATAAACGAACAGCAGGCTCGGGAGATAACAAGGAGAATTTACTTGCTCTTGAAAAATTTGCCAGGTCTTTCCTGATGGACTTTGGGAAGCTATTTTTATATATCACATTTTGACTGACTGGAACTACAAAAAGAGAACAGGTCCTACTGGGGCTTAATGGCTAAAAGCAAAAAAACCCTTATAGTTGTATTATTTTTAATTTTATATTTTAAATATTGTGTAAACTGTGCCTCTTAAGGTTTTAACCAGTAGTACTGTCAAACAAATAAGTTACATGCACACACAAAAAAGGTTTCAGTAACACTGCTCCGAAATGTCACATTCCCTCTCATTTTCTCACCTGCCCCCCTGCAGCCAGATGTGCTAAGATCAAGGCTTCATTTCCAGGTGTTAGTCCATGCCCTGTTACCACTGAAGAGGCAAGAGCTCCACGACCTAGTTGTTTCTTCTTGCGTCCTCTTTTCCCTGGGGTGGCCAGAGGCACAGGATGTACTGCCAGCATTTGTGTTGGAGTTTGACTGGACTGCTGTCCAGTTTGTAAGCTGGATTGTGAGGCACTGGTCGAGTTCCCTGTCTCGTCATTTGAGACTTGCTGCTTTTGTTTGTCTCCTGTACAAGACAGTAAATTATTACAGATTTCCAATTTGCATGGGCAAACAACAAAAAAAAGTATATCTTATCTTTAAATTGTAGATTAGGAAATATCATGACATGCACCTATTACTGAACAGGGAGGTAATTTATTAACACTGAGCAATGTTTAAAGAGGTATACCTGTTGAGACATACCTGTAGAAGATGGCATTGATGAAGGATGCAGAGCTGATACAATCATAGTGGTAGTATGATGACCAGCAACACCTGCCACAGAAAATGTCTGACCTGAATTGGCAGGGCTGGAAACCAATGCTCCTTGTGGAGTAGTGATCACAAGACCAGCTTGAAAAAAGCAAAAAGGAAATATGATTCAGAGAGAAGATACATTATATTTAATTATTATATTTAAATATTATATTGGAAAGAAAGACTACTGTCATTTTCCATTAAGAAACTACAGTACTGAACATTGGTGGAGTCCTTAATCTTTAACCAATGTCTCAATTTCCAGGTATCAAGAAACACTGATTCCACAATTATTTGTGGTATGATGTGTCCCTAGAACGATTGGGCCAATAATCTAACCTTCATGTTATCATCAAATGTAAAAGGCAACCCCAAATCATGCATAATTATTACCCATATTATTAAAGCAGATGTTAGTAATTCTCTTTAACTGATTTGTGCTCAACTAAGAAATATTTTTTTCCATATATGAAAGTTGTTGTATATTTGATTACCATTTACATCTGGCAAATGAAAGAAACTCTAAACTCTGTTGTCTTTCAATCCTAATAAAACACAGTAAAGATTATGATTGTAATTAAAAATATTTGATTTCTCAAAATATAATGTAATACAGTTATTAGAATTTTCAAAATAAGTGGGCCAAAATTGTATATATTTTCACAAGTTATATTGGCATACAGCCAAATATGACACAGATTTTTGCATTATAAAATGTTTATGTTAACTGCACCTTAGATGTAGTCTCCTTAGTGTTATGTTTACCCCAGGAAAAAAAAAAGCTAAAAATGTAATATTTTTTTCAACAAGAAAAAAATCTTATTATGTATAACAGAAACATGTAAATATCAAAACATTGTCTATATTAATACAGAAGAAGAGGTATGCCTAGTGTCCACTGCTGTATTTATGACAAGCTTTATGAGATGTATATTGTGACAGTCACCAATGCACAGCCTGAATTTGCAATCAGGACAGTAATGTTTCTTTGCACATTTTTCTTGGATCTTTTCTTATATCTTTTTCTGTTGCTTGCACACGAGAAGGTAGAATGTCAGTGCCTAACCTGCATGACTGACACGACCAAAGAGCATGGCTTAGTGACATCCATAATATGAATAACGACAGTGGTTGCATTGAGAATTGTGCTTAGGGGGCTAACATCGTGTTTGTCCTTTCACTTGATCACAATTATTTAGCTTTTTATAATAATACATTTTATTTATACAAGGCACCTTTCTAAGAACTCAAGGACACCGAACAAACAATAAATAAATAAAACACACATTATAAACAACTTAAAACATCAGAAAATATAGAAAATATAAATATTAATACCAAACAAAGCCACTGTAATCAGAGAAAAAGCCATTTTAAACAGATGGATTTTAAGTTTTGAAGGTTGAAAATGATTTAAATGATTTGATATTTCTAAGCTCAGTAGGTAGTGAGTTCCAGAGCTTGGGAGCAGAACAGCTGAATGCTCTGCTCCCCATGGTGGTTAGACGGGCGAAAAGGACAGTCAGATGGATGGAGGAAGAGGATCTGAGGTTACAGGAGGAAATGGCAATATGAAGAAGGTCAGACAGATATGGAAGGGCAAGGTTATGAATGGCCTTAAATGTTAACAGCAGAATTTTAAAATCAATTTGAAACTTAATCATGAGCCAATGAAGCTGCTGCAAGACTGGAGTAATATGGTGAGTAGATGGGGTTTGAGTTATGATGCAAGCTGCAGAATTCTGGACTAGCTGAAGCTTATGGAAAGATTTATTAGAGAGACCAAAGAGGAGTGAATTGCAATTGCAATAGTCCAGACGAGAAGTAACAAGACTGTGAACAAGAATGGCAGTGGTATGGGGAGTGAGGGAGGGGCGGATGCGATTAATATTACGTAGGTGGAAGTAAGCAGACCGGGTGATGTTATTAATATGAGATTGGAAAGATAGAATAAAGGATGACACCCAGACTCTTGACCTGAGGTGATGGGAAAACAAAGGAGTTATCAATAGTAAGTGAACGATTATCGGCTTTGTATAATTATGATTTTGAACCAATGAGGAGAACCTCAGTTTTGTCACTGTTTAATTTAAGAAAATTTGAAGAACACCAGGATTTAATTTCAGCAATGCAGTCAATAGGCGAAGATGGTGGAAAAGAAGAGGTGGATTTACTAGCAAGGTAAAGCTGGGTGTCATCAGCAGTGACAGTGAAAATTAATGTTATATTTACGAAAGATAGGCCAAAGGGAAGAAGGTAAATAATAAAAGAAGAGGCACCTGAAGTAACAGCGGTGGGTTGGGATGTGAAAGTTTTAAGCTGAATGAACTGAGTACGGCCTGAGAGGTAGGATCTGAACCAATCAAGTGGAGTGTGGGTAATTCCAATGAAAGATAATCTATTAAGGGGAGTGGTATGACAAATAGTATCAAAGGCCGCACTCAGATCCAGAAGGATGAGAATAGTAATTAAACAAGTGTCAGCAGCCATAAGAAGGTAATTTTAGCAAGTGACGTTTCTGTACTGTGAAGGGGGCAAAAACCAGACTTTTCACTTCTCGCGATAAATTATCGTGTTACCTCCTCCATGACCAGAGGCACGGGGTTGACAAATGTAAACAAACCCCGAGGTTTGGATTCATTAAGTTGAGAACATTCTTGAGGTTGCTGCCAAGTCTCGATTAAACAAAGAAAGTCAAACTTACGGTCAATGAGGAGATCCTGGATGTCAACATCTCAAGACCATGTCAACATCTGATGACCAATTCATATCATCACCACAATCCCTCAATTCAAGGAATGACTTAATTTCAGTTCACTTTAAAACTGTCTTTATGGCTTTTCGTTTGCCATTGTGATATCTGTTGGTGGCCCCCCCCCCCCACTCATGAATACTGATGAATTACCTCAGAGTTACCATAAAGTGGCAGAAAGCAAAGAAATATTTTTTTTGCAGCATAATGTTATCCAAAAGATAGCATCAGAATACATTCATGAGAGTTATTTGAGCTTAACACTTAACACTATAAAGTGTATCATTATACATTACCCCAAACCTGACTCAGGTTTAACTGTAATACCATAGAATTTCGAGCAAAAGTCACGCTTGGGGTTAGCACCAAAGAGGCTGAAACATTACCATACCCTTCTCTAGTACACAGCTCCAGACTTCTACTATTTGTTCA
Organism: Polypterus bichir lapradei; assembly: GCA_026402145.1. NCBI lineage: Eukaryota > Metazoa > Chordata > Cladistia > Polypteriformes > Polypteridae > Polypterus > Polypterus bichir. Next base: position 22,911,402 of record JANRMT010062804.1, read on the forward strand.
CTTTGTCAATTCCCTCCTGCACTGCCCCATTGACAAAATCAACAGCAACTACTCACAATTTTCATTATTAATCTGAAACTGTAATTACTATTAATTTAAGTGTTTACTACTTTATACACAACAAAATCTGAACAAATACACTATGGAAAATAGGCCATGGTACAAGTGACATGGAGAATTTTTTTTTCCCCGGAATTCTAATAACTATATTTGTTTGAAAAACTGCAAATCTATTAAAGCAGTGCCTTTCTATATTTTGTTTCTACACTTTCAAAGATCACATATATTGTTTACCTGCCGTCATAATACCAGTAGAAGGCACTGGCACAACAGTGATATTTTGGGTGGTATGGGGAGTGTGCAGGTGCCCTGCTATTGACTGATTTTCTTGTTTAGATCCTCTTCCTGCACCCCCAGAGGATGTCTCCATGGTAACAGCCGAACCTGGCACAGTAAGCACAGCAGTGGGGTAGTGGCCAGGACCACCATGAGAAAAGCTGCTTTTCTCCGGAATAAGCTGCTCTTTCATTTTGTTAATGAACATGGCGTTGTCTATCTGCAAAAAAGGAGCACACAAGTTGCATGTTATATAAGTAGGAACATAATATAAAAAGAAACATACTTTAACCGACAGTTTCACAACAGTTCTTCTTCAGTTATTAGTTAAAGTAACTTTTGTTAGGTTTATTTTAAAGAAATTGTAAAGAAAATACAAACAAAAGCCACAGAACTATAATTCGATAGTTGACTAAATAAAGAAAACCGTTTATTTGTAGAATTTATGCTCTTCATAAACTTCTAAAAATCAAAAATGTGGTATATACACATACAGTGGATCTATCATCTTGTTCTTTAAAAATGAAATTCCTACTTGATCCTTTTTACATTTTTTAAGCCAAATTAAATTACAAGTTTGTATTACTGTAGAAAGACTTCTCTTGGGTAGGTAGGGTACACATTTTCATTAAAATGATATATAAATCATTATATGCTAGGGTTGAGCGGTATACTAATACTGAAAAAGTACCAAGAAAACCCAAAATTAAAAATGGTATGGTACCAGTATTTTAGGTACCGGAAAATAGACATCATGCTTTGTGTCAATCGCCATATCTACATGGCAACATCCCCTTCATTGCTTTGACATGCTCAGGATTTCACACCCCCAACCCATTTATTGTATTGACCTCACAGGGACTTGAATGTGATGCATGACGTGGTGCACAGGGAGGCAACTAGAAAGAGTGCTGGAATTAGATGAGGGTTTCAGAGTGATCCTTTATTTGCTATGGAACCACTTTAGTACCGATATTGAGGTCTGAAAGCTGGTATCAATACCAAAGTCAAAATTTTGGTACCAATCAAATACTATTGTACACACACAAAATTGGTGAACAAAATGGATAAACTGGGAGAAAAATCTAGACTACATGACAAATGGAGAAACAAAGGTATAAAGTAGTTTTATATTTATTTCATTTATCTGCAAACTTTACACTGCTGTATAGTTTATTTTCTGTTTTATTTTCTAGTTAATATCGTTGCGTTTAGCTATGTATAACCAAGCAATTCAGGAACTGAGATGAAAAATGCAAACCATCTTCTTTTGTTTCAAAGTATTTCTGCATGTATATTTAGTGTTTTTGAATAATATCTCTTTTGTGTTCCATCTCCCTAATTTCTGTGGGAATATAAGCTACTAGCACAGTTGGCTGCCTGGTGTTTTGAATTGATCAGGTGTATCCTGTTGCAGTGACTTTAAACACATAGAAAAACATGAATGTTTGCTTTTCAATTAAGTATTGTTTTTGATGTTACCTTTGAAGTCTATATGGCTAAACCATTAAAAAAGTACACAGCTGTCAATGGGGTGAAAAAAGGAGTTTAAAAAGTCTGAAAGGAAACTTCAGTCAGAATTACAGGATACAATCTGGGCATAACAATATCAAAAATGTGAGGTATTCTGAAATAAGAAAGAAGTCACTATTTAGCAAGCAACAGGGCAGAACAACAACTTCTATAGTGTAGAGATGACATTATTCAAATCTTGAAGGAATTTATTGTATGCAAAACCTTTACAATCAAATATTTAAAAGTATTGGTGTGTTCAAGTAAGAAGTTAAGACTGTATTTTAAAATGTTCAAGCATTTATGTACAAAATCTAGTAGTACTAGGGTGTTGTACCGTGTTAGCCATTACGAATGTAGAGAAGAGCCAAGCAAAATGACACCTTTTATTGGCTAACTAAAAAGATTACAATATGCAAGCTTTCGAGGCAACTCAGGCCCCTTCTTCAGGCAAGATGTAATACAGAAACTGAAGTTTCCTACAAAATCTAGAAATAAAAAGTGACATTTTGTGCGTTTGCTTTATATACATTTTCTATTTAAGTTTCAAATTGCTTATGTCTCCTGTGAAAATATGTTTGACAATATGAATGCTAAAGAGGAAGGCATTGAATTTATGCCACTGTCTCCAAAGACTCCTGATCACTGGCCTCTGTGAAACTGGAACCACTCAGTTGCAGAGAATAAGTATTTACTATTATCATTTTCAGCTTACCTGTCCTTGGACTGTCGGTACAGGTGACCAGAAGTACGAAGGATTGAAATGAGAATCTTCCATCATTCCTGTAAGAGAAATACTTGTCACAGCTGTATACAACCTGTGTTTTAACAGAGAAACATGCAATAACACAGCAGGACACAACAGTTACAGCACACAAGGACAGCACTGAGAAGCACATGATAGGTGAACACTGCATATCACCAGGCACACACAATGCACTGCCACTAAAGCAACTCTGGAACCAAAAGGGGGAAATCAAACTCAAATGGCAAGATGGGGTGTGTAAGTGAATGGTGAGTGGCAAGCTAAACAAACTGGAATACGCAGAATTTGCTTTATAGAATAAAAGCTTCTAGATGGACGGAAAAAAGTGAGCCCTTTTAGTCCACGCTGATTAAGGGCAGAGGAGAGGAGAAAACGGTTGAGCCAGGAAATGGCAAACACATTTAATATTCACACACAAAGGAAAAAAAATCCACAGCAAAAAAATAAGACCAAACACTACTACTTTAAAAAAGAAAAATCAGTTCATCAGTTTTTTCCGTTGCATGAAAATATAAATCCTGAAGAATACATTTTTCAGAACACAAAAAGACCAATAAAATACCTCTAAAAAGAGAAATAAAACACTCGCATGATTCTCAATTATGGGTGCAGCAGCAAGAGAGACAGCAGAGTGTACCTAAAAAAGCAAACAGTGCATAGTTTTAATACCTTAATAAAAATGGTTTTCTTGGGGAGAATGTAAAACATTCTAAAGGTTATATATTTTGGTTTTACAAAAGCATTAGGCTTAAAAATCCAATAACCCAAATTGGTTCCTGTTAATCCTGAAGTGAATCAACATATTCTTATGCAGTTACAACGCCTATTCTACCCTTCAAAGTTCATCCTTTATTTATGAATTCTCAGCACTGTTAACTGCACAGTAGTTTCACATACTTAACAAACAGACCTGAAACTCAAGTGATGTTTGTGTATGGTAACTCTTGGAGGCAGTACTACTTATCTGGCCAAGATATAGATGTGACCCAATCAAAAAATATTTTGAAGTCACAATACATGCTTTATAATACAGCTATAACATGACTTAATTCAGACTACATTATGAAAATTCTGAGATGTTTACAAGAAAAAAATGTACAACAAAGCTTTCTTGTAAGAACAAAAAACTGATTTATCTTTCAGCTGTGGCTGTTGTTTATTGCATGCAGTGCATAAAGCTACAATGCCCCTACATGTTATTTCAGTAATAATTCCTCTCATTCTAATGTGTCACTGCTCTAACAAAAAGTTCCAAGTCATTTGTCTTGTCATGTAAATCAAAGTAATTAAAGAAACTTACATTTATAGCTCTTACAGAGCAATAAACCTGGGAATTAAAATGCTCTGTTTTGACTTCAAAATGCTGTGTAGTAACATAATCTCTCCTTATTGCCACACACATTTACCATTACCTAAAATATTGTAAGATACTGATTAAGGATCGGAATTTATATTAAATGCATTTTTTACAAAGCTGAAAAATCTCTCCATATGAGAGGCTGCAGCACAAAAACAGACAAATGCAATCAAAGTAACAATAAAATCTTCCTCATCAGGTTGCAAAAAGTAGTTATCGAATATATTAAGGAAAAAAAAAACTTTCATTGTGATGAATTATGTTGTGTTAGCCCAACTGCACAGATGTTATCTCAGTAATGAAAACAGCCACCAGCAAAAACTACATGCAGCATCCTTTTGCACTATGTTTTGTGAAAAACTGATGGCATATGTACCTCCTGCAGTATTTTACTTTATATAAATGATACAGAAGCTCTTCCCAAATATACCATTCCAATCAATGACTACATACTTTTATGGCTGCATGTTAGCAATCACTAAATCAATAATAATACAAATGTTCAACTTCAAAATCTCACTAATAAAATGTACTGGGCTCAGGTTGAAAGTACCTACTCCATAGCTGCTATAGACTTCATATAGCAAGTAGGAAAAAGCTAAGGCAGCATATTTGTTGTATTTGCTTTCATTGGTTAAGGTGGATGTATGATATGTGGCTCATTGGACATTGCTTTGTAAATAATCTGAAAATAGACTGGGGTATAATTTTGACCAATCATTTTCATAGAACATTAATAAACCTAGCAAATGCTCATCCAGGCCAAGGCTTAGTCAAATCATCTACTATTTGGCAATGACTTGCCTTATCTGAGTCTGAGTGGTAAATTATTATTAGATTTCTTTCCTTATAATAGACCACACTCAACAAGCACTGCATTTCAAAACAAGGTTGCTTTTACCTAATACCACAGATGTTTGTGCTACAGGTTAACAACAGACTAACTAGTCTTGTCACTATGTGCAATATACAGTGCAAATGACTGACATCCTGAACTGTGAAATTGTAACTGATAAGAACAGTATGTGCAATTCTAATCACTTTACACTTTGTAAATATCTACACTTTGTTAATATACTTATGAATAATTTATCTTTTATGTCTATTTGTACATGGTTAACATACTTAAGGTTATGATTATACTTGTTATATATACAGTATGTTTGTGCCTTTTTATGTCTCCTGGTGTACAATGTCTTTCGGGATTAACTAAGTTCTCTCTCTATCTACCTCAGGTCACATGCTTGTGCTGAGCAGTAAAATAATTACCATTTAGTAGTGATATAGACAGGGTATTACCTGAACATACCCAGAAGTCTCAAGACGGTATTTAGGGTCTACTTGGAATTGTTATCCCCCACCATGTTCAAGATATGGTGAGTTGGAGTGAGTCACGGGGCATGTCACATTATGTGATTAGAATGGACGGGAGTGTGCTGCTGACTGATTCCAACTCGCTAAGACTAAGGAAAAGTACTCTAATGATATAGTTTATTCTCCTTGTTGAGGTTATCTCCCTTTGTATTTATGATTTACTAAGATGCAGCCACAACTTGACGAGTATAAAGATTTGGAGCCCGAACATTGCAATTTTGCATCCTGTGGATAATAAACTGTCTTTTTATCCTCATCTGATAGAGACCTTTGATGTGCATAGGGGATCCTATTGAGGAAGTCTGTGTATCAAAGGAGAACATCTGACTAAGATAGCCTTGAAGGATTAAATTTTCCAGCTGGGCTGGGTGTATCTTGCTGTTCCCTATAAGGAGCTTAAGACTGCTTCAAGCGGATAAGGAAGTCTGCTATGCCAGAGTACACCTGTTACCATCTCATCCATTCAATATTTTTCCCAAAATGTCTGACTGCATTAAAGAAACTACGCACTGTAGAAATTAAATCAAGCCCATAAATAGTCAAGATAGCCACAGCCTCACATTAACTCTATTTTTCACCCTAATTGTCTTAATTGAATAAGATCAAAACAAACAACCACTAACAACAATTTTTGCACAAACTATGTGACATAACATTTCAAAGACTTCACCTGTAATATTTAGTTGTAGTTCACTACAAGGTGTTCTCACATGCTAATATTAGTCACAAAAGTGAAGGAAAGGCTTTAAACTAGTCCTAGGAGGGTTGGTGGGATTCCACAATCTAACAGATACATCCCATATTCCTCATTCCACAATGTACAGAATTTTTAAGTAATACTGCAGAGGTTCACCCTAGCTGTAAAGTTTCCAAGGAAGAAAAGATATTAAGCATGAGGCAGATCATCCATCCATCCATACATTTTCAAATTAGGTTTATCCATTTCAAGGTAGCAGGGGTCTGGTGCCTATCAGGGCTACAATGCTCAGAAGAAAAGAAGCAAACTTGAATGGAGTGCCATTCAATCATACAGCACATACCTCAATAATTACTCATTTTCAGGACAAATTCAAGTCATCAATTAACACATATGCATGTCTTAACCTAACCTAATCTAATCCAAGCCAGTTTGGCTGCTTTAAATCAGTTAAAGCAAGTAGCAGCATTTTTTTCAGACCAGAATAAAGGGAAAATTGTCATAATGTGTTCAGGGAATGCTTCACTAAGTGTAGTTGTATGAGCTAGATATTGGCAGACTTGAGCACATCAGAGTCAGTAATGAAGTAATTTACTAGAAACTACATCTGTATTAACCTACTTTGAATCAGAAGAATGCAGCAATGGTTTCAGCTAATAAAAAAATACTGATAATGATCAGTGACAGAACATGAATTTTGCTGATGCTACACCATCTGATTGCCTAGAAAGGCATGATTTATTTTCCAAAAGAAAACTTACATTCTGCTCCTAATTAAAAAAGAATCTAGAAACAAAGGTATGGTTGTATTAAATAAAAAGCTAATTAATTATTATTTTCTTAAATGTAGGTATAATTATTGCAGTTAATTTCTGTGGATAGTTTAGGCACAGTAATAAAATCTGAATAAAACATGCTTAAAAGCAAGTTTCAGGTAAAATATAATGGATGAACATTTGAAATATGTTCAATGTCTCATGTTTTGCTCTTTCGTCACTGTCTGTTTTGGTACTATATTATACTTTAAGTCATTTATTAAAGTTATAAAATGCATGTGTAGCTCTACTTTGTCTTGTGGGCGTTACCTATGATGAATCAACCTTGGGAAAAAGCTGTGGAGAAAATAAGTTTGCTGGCCTTTGCTTTAACAAGCAGGATCCGGTCCAGTATCCTCCAAACGTGACCTACTGGCCCTGTAAGGACCCTTTTACAGTTGGAAATAAATTTCACTCTAGTCCACAAATAAAATGTCTGAGCGAGGAGAGAAATCAGTAAAGGAGATGCGTTTTGAATTTTCATACGAGGCATTGGATGAAACCTTCTCAAATTGAGGAACTTTTTAAGGACTCCTGGATTCTAAATGTTTCCTTTCTAATCAGCGTCTATTATGCATCTATTCTAATCAGCTTCTAGTTTGCTGCTTCAACTCTTGAAAAAGTTTCTGTAAATGACATAACAGCTAGCACATTTGGCTTACTTTGGTTACTTATACCCACTGATGTGACTTACAACACATAGATTTTTTGTCAAAAATGTACAGTATATAGCATCGGTAGCAGTTTTGGCATGACCCTGCATACATCAGAGGTGTACAACTGATTGGCCAGTGACTACAGTAGACCATTTTATGTTCATGCTGTACAAATACATGGTCAGGTTATAACTGGTCCATTTGTTGGCATTATCATGTTAAAAAATTGCTAAATGTGTGTGTAGTGCTAGAATGTTGTAATCTTGCAAAGTGTAAATGAACATCAGAAAAAATTATATTCTGGCAGCATTGCAACTTAAAAGGTGCTTGATTGGTCAGTCTGTCACACTCACTTTACACAGCATACAACACTACTTGACAGGTACAAAGCACTGAATACAGCAATACTTTCATCTCTATGGTATACTATGGTATATGTCAGAACATGCAATGTTTGAATTAAACAACAAGTACAGCTACAACAATTAAAAATTATGTTTACAAAAAATGACAATAAAATACAGTCAAGATCATTTAACATTTGGGAATGCTTAATGCCATATTGCCTTTAAACAGGCTGTGTGGTGTAGTAGGTAGACCATGGACCTTAAACCACAAAGATGCAGATTCAGTCTCCCATATTTTACAAATTGTGTGACCCAAAGCAAGTTACTTTATGTATGTGCAGTTGTATAAATACATGTAAACAGTTTTAACAACTGAACTTGTAAAGCTTTTTAAGCATTGAAAAAGGCTATCAATAAAATGAATTATTATTATTAAACACCCAACACTGAGCTACCACATACACAGAATGTACCAACATCCAGCAGAAAGAACAGCACCTGGCATGTTAAAACAGGAGAAGAAAAACAGGCAGAATGACAGACATGTAAACAGATAAAACAAAAAAAAAAATAAAATAAAACAAACTGAAAGATGGACTAGTCAACTAATCTTTATTGATCCCTGAAGGAAAACTAATTTTCTTCAGAAACAACATACAGCATAAAACACAGTACAAAACAATAAAAATAGCAACTACTACATAATCACAAGATGCAAAAAAACATACATTAATAATAATAATAATAATAATAATAATCATATAATAAAATTTAGAAATATAGTTATGTCAATGTGGGAGGCATCAAATAAGCAAATACTGCTTGAGTAGCAGCTTTTAGTACACCATGATAGAACAACATGGTGGCAAAAACTGCTCCTTTATATGTCACGGAAACCGTTGGTAGCATTAGCCATAGCAAACTATAATTTTACTAGCAGCCTCTTTTCTGCCACTGTCACCAGTAAGTCCACAGCCAGTAATGTAGTACATCTGGCCAGTTTATTCATCCATTCAGCATCCTCTTGGCTGGTCTCCAAGCACATTGACCAATATGCACACATAGAACATCTTCATTATCTTGTGGTACACATTGTTAAGACTTTAGTCTCCTTCAAAGCATGAGCCCGTTCTGATCCCTTTTTTGTTCCACAGGTCTGTGTTATTTATTAAATCTATTCAACTAGTACTAGGGTGTTGTACCATGTTAGCCATTATGGATGTAATGAGAACTCAAGCAAAATGAAACCTTTTATTGGATAACTAAAAAGATTACAATATGCAAGCTTTCAAGGAAACTCAGGCCCCTTCTTCAGGCAGGATGTGAACGATTACATCTCGTCTGAAGAAGGGCCTGAGTTGCCTCAAAAGCCTGCATATTGTAATCTTTTTAGTTAGCCAATAAACATTGTCACATATTCAACTACAAATTCTTAGGACAGATGCCCAAGAATGTATTGGTCTTCAACACCTCCACCTCTTCCTCCATTATGACGACTATTGATTTCCAGCACTGCTTGGCATACTGCAAAGTTCACCACTAACTAATTTGCCTTTGTAATGTTCAATTCCAGTTGGAATTCAAACGGTTTTCTGTTATTTAGGCAGTTCGTGAAAGAGCACACTGTGGACATCTACCAAGATAGCTTTGAGCTTATTCAACAGGCACCGTAGAGCACATAAATGATAGCACCACCTTTCCATTTTGACTGTGGAACAAACAGCTTGGGATTCAACTGTTCTGTACCCAAGGACTGAAGTTGATTCAGGAACAGTTTCCCAAAGGTGTTTATAATGATTGATGTGAAAGCTGCTGGTCTGTAATCTTTAAGAGCACTGGGGTTTCTCATGGGGCGGCACGGTGGCGCAGTGGTAGCGCTGCTGCCTCGCAGTTAGGAGACCCGGGTTCGCTTTCCGGGTCCTCCCTGCGTGGAGTTTGCATGTTCTCCCCGTGTCTGCGTGGATTTCCTCAGGGCGCTCCGGTTTCCTCCCACAGTCCAAAGACATGCAGGTTAGGTGGATTGGCGATTCTAAATTGGCCCTATTGTGTGCGCTTGGTGTGTGGGTGTGTTTGTGTGTGTCCTGCGGTAGGTTGGCACCCTGCCCGAGATTGGTTCCTGCCTTGTGCCCTGTGTTGGCTGGGATTGGCTCCAGCAGACCCCCGTGACCCTGTGTTTGGATTCAGCGGGTTGGATAATGGATGGATGGGTTTCTCATTTTGTAGACACTGGGACTGTGCAGGAAGTCTTCCACGGTAATGATATCCTCTGAAGGTTTGCACAGATGTCTCTGTGCCTGCACAGCTTTAAAAGCTTTCTGGAAGGTGGAGTGGATTTGTACACATCAGCGATGGGAAGGATGGATCTTCCCTATCCAGCACACAAAATGAACTTTTTTTAAAAAAAAAAAAGGTAGCTGTATTAGAAGAGTGCTTCACAGGTGGATAGATGTGCTCTAATTTTAGGATTGTCCCTAGCATTGCTTGGTGAGACAAAATGGGATGTAAAAAGGTACGCACTGCAACTGAAACAGACACATTCCCATCTTAGCACCCCCTTACCCTTCTAAGACAAAACAAGATCTCCCTATGGATCAAGCAATATCAATTGAAGAGTGTAATTTGAGTTCCGCTGTTCACAGAAGTCACAATAAATTGATTGATCCTGCATGTTCGGTTACATTTTTATTCCATTATGTTTTTTGAAAAGAAAAAAACTCATACCAGTAAAAATGAATAGAATCTACAAATGGATGATATTGTCATGTCAAAGATCTTGTAAAGTACCAGTCTATTGCAGAGAAAGAAGGATTCGGGAAGGATTAGAACATTGGATGCAAAATACTAGTTGTCTGACCACAAATGCAGTACTTCCTTCTGTTAACTAAACCAGCAGGTCGCAGAAATTTTGTAATGATTTCTGTTGGCTCAACCAAGTTTCTTGTTTCAGTGACTTTCCTATGCCAACAGCTAATGATCTTATCGAGACTCATTTCCTAAGCAGGGCTTCAACTTAATGTGTAACAACAAATGGGGGGTGGGGGTGTTTTCAACATAGAGTTTATAAAGAATGGTATGATCATCAAGGACGACCCAGTTTTAACGTTACACTTACTAATTAATTAACTGAAATTTATTTCTCTCCTTTTTTTCCTCTTCATCTTCTCCCACTTCTATGTGGTGTTCATATTCTTGATTAACTTTCTTCAAACAGATCAGTCCTGCACCTACTCACCAGTCAAACCCTTTCCTTCAGATCTTCTTTTACTTTATCCATCCACATCTACTTTGGCCACTCTTGTTTTCTCTTCCTCTGTACTTCCACTCCCATCACTCTTTTGCCCACATCTCTCATCTTATCACATGTCCATGCCGCTTCAACCTATTGTCATATACTTTCTTTGATATCTCCTCTACTTCTTTTGTATCTCTGATTGTCTAATTTCTTATTCTGTCCATCTCTTCTATAATATCCATTTCATCATTCTTATTTCTGCCACATTTAACTTCTTCTCCTGTACTCTCTTCACTGCCCATGTCTCAGATACATGCATCATTGTTGGTCTTATCACAGTTTTAAAAACCTCACCTTTATCTTTCCCATTAATTTTTCAATAACAAAATACTCCTGTTACCTTCTTCCAAATGGTCTATGCACACTGCACTCTATGTGTTATCTCTGCATCTAGTTTTCCATCTTGGGCTTCCACTGATCCAAGGTATTTAAATGTATCCACTCTTTTCAATAGTTCCCCCTGCAGGCTAACACATTACACCAACACTGTGTCATCACTCCCTCATACATATACTGGTCAATCCTCACCTACTTCTTTGGTGTTCCTTTCACTCTCATGCATCTCTAAGATCTCCAAGACCTCTATCATCATAGGCCTACAAATCAATCAACACCATATGCAATGCTTTCTGTTTTTCTCGATGCTTCTCTATCAGCTGTCTCAATGCAAAGACTGCATCAGTTGTTCCTCTCTATGGCATAAAACTAAACTGCTCTTCCCTTATGCTGGTCTCTGCCCTAAGCCTTCTCTCTATAACCCTTTCCAAATTTTCATTGTGAGTTTCATTAGCTTTATCCTTCTATAGTTTCCACAATCCTGAATATCACCCCTCTCCTTATAAATGGATGCATTCATACTGCTCCTCCACTTCTCTGGTATTCTCTCCTGTTCATAGATCTTTTGCATTATAACCCACAACACATCTACTCCCTCTTCTCCTAAACTCTTTCACAGTTCTGTTGGTATTTCATCCAGCCCTGCTGCACAAACATCTAATTCCTTAATTTTCTAAATTCTCTCTCCTTTTTTAGGATTTTTTAAAACTTTAAGGCTACCCTTATGAAATCTAATGGAAATTTAGGATTATCATTATTTTAGACTTCATGCAAAACAGCCTTTGTTCTCTTGTTTTCTGACTATGTCACTTAATTGGTCAGACTTTTTTCAGTTTACGCCTGTGTATTAATCCAGTCAATTATTGAATTGGACTGACCGCATGTACAGAAATTACTCTGAACTGCAGATGGCATCCCATTTTCTCCAACTTAAATATAAACATACATTTAGAATTTGCTGATTCATGCAATGTAGCCCCAGTAACTGCAGATTTCTTTATGCGCTTCCATTAACCCATTAGTTGTCGTTATGTCTTATCATCAGGGAGATCTGCCTCGTGCTTCACAGAATTATGAATAGAGCCACATGAACCTCTGATCAATGTGGAAGTTTTGAAACACTAACTAGATATATTTTATTTTAGAGTGAAAATATAGAGCAGCTTTTTGCAGTGCAATTATAGATGAATGTATGTGACACCAGGTACAAGTTGGATCCTGTCTTGTGTTTAGTGTGGTCAGGATAGGCACCAATTCCCAGTGACCCTAAACTGGAGAAGTCAGTAGAGGAAATTGATTGTTGGACGGACAACTGTAGCCTTGTACATAATAATCTGTGTATGATGCTATAGCCTCACCAGAACACTAACACAGTATAGTGCTAACAGATTCTGAACCAAAAGTTTCACAGATAGCATTATGTGTGAGCCGCCATAAGCAATATGTCAGGGAGTTTACAGCGCGAAAAAAAAATATCTGACAAGGTTTTGGACTTACCGGCAGATTGCTTCTTTCTTGCTTTTTCAGATATTCCGATATTCATTCCAGCTATGATCCTCGCGCGTAGTTTTCCATGTTCACTGGCCAGTGTTTTAAAGGTGGCAGAAAAGATAGGCACAGTTGCAGGTGTCTGGGAAAGCCGAAAGACAGCTATAGGGGAGTCCATTTTGGATTAATAATGCATGTGAATGGTAACGTTTTCTTTTGTGTCTTAGTAACCTCGAGGTTAGATATAATTTTTTTTTAGTGTTTCAGTATGTGTATTTTGCTGTCAGATGTTTTGATTTTTGTTCAAGGTGTATGATTCCATCGGCAGGCATGAAATGGTAACTCCCTTTGCGCAGGAAAGCTTGCTAGAGGAATCGAGACACCTTTATAAGTACAGTTGTCACCGCAAGACAGAAAAGGTGGGAAACTATAGATCAGAGAGATCTGAGACGAAGTGTTAGAGTGAGTGAGGTGTGCCATGTTAAAAAGTGCCTGAGCAGGTGGTTGTTGAGATTCCTGAGAACCAATAACAGCTCCTGAGAATTTATGACATGGACTGAAACAGAATCCAGTTTTGATTTATTTTAAGGCTGCTGATACCCTTACCTGAACTTAACATCAGGGTAACAGCCACTGTGTTGTTTTACACATTCTGTTTTTCTTCTTTGCATTTTCATAATTCGAATTGTTTTGTCTTGGGACTATATTTTTTGTGCAAACCATTTACATCAGCAATTTTTTTTACTGTTGTTGAATAAAAAAAAATACCTTTTTTTTGTATATCTACCTTTCTTGTGCCTCCCTTATTACCCCTTCGGTCCTGGTCCGTCCCAAACTACCAGCAGGCAATCTGCTTTACTAGACAGCTTGTGACACTGTGGATGAATATAAAGCTACAGTTTCTTTATTGTATTTTATAAAAATTTTTGGATGAATATAAAGCTACACTTACTGTATTGCAGTTATGCATGTCACTGTATCTCATTATTTTAACTCACTCAACCAACAGTTGATTTGTCACGTATGCTCTTGAAAAATGCAGAAATCATACATTTTTATTCCTCATGTAATTCCAAAATAGCAAAAAAGTGGCAATGATGATAACCCTACTTTTTTGTTTAAAAAAAAAAAAAGCACTGGGATTTGCCTACTTTATCAAGTTAAACCATGTAGGATTTTGAAATAATAGGTGGGATACATATAATCCCATGCTAAAATTCCAGCCGTGCCAAGTACTACCAACATTGCTCCAGGATCTTCATACACACACACACAGAGGGCTCTGCCCTCTGCTCGCCAACTCCCGGGTGGGCACGATGCACTAGCCACTTCGCGGTCCTGCCACTCGCGTATGGGGAAGTGGATGTACAATTTAAACAGATTGTTATTTTCATGGAAATTGTTACATATGCATAATAGAGCTATTTTACATTACAGCAAGTAATTAACCATAGTAAGACGTAATAAATTGAAAGAAAATTATGTTTCATGCTACATTTGAGGTATTCGTTGCGTTATACGTTTTCGTTCTGTTTGGCTTTGAAATTAACACAGAAATACTTTTTAAACTTACACTTTTACTGTAAAACCTCAGTAAAAACAATTTTTGGAGTTAACTTTTCATCAATATTGCATTGAATTTTGAATCCTTGTTTGAAGTTACATCTTGACAACACAACGTATAACTGGCCATGATTGAATATTGTTTCTTTCTCTCTAATAAATAAACTGACTTTTTCGAATGTATGTCCCTGCGATTTGTTAATTGTCATTGCAAAAGCTATTCTAATGGGCAATTGTAAACATTTTAATACGAATGGCATATCAAGATCTCCTTTAATGTCTAATGTTATCTGCAGAAGATGTACTACATTACCTTTCTTGTCTCCTGTTAAAATTTTACATGTCAGAATTGTTCGACCAATTTTAAATACAACTAATCTTGTCTTATTGCATAGCCCATCACTCATACATATATAACGCAACAACATTACGACACATCCTTCTTTCAACAGTAATTCAGCCATTGGAGGACCGGACGGTGTTAACGGTTGTAGATATTCTACGGGATATTGTAAATTGATGTTTTCATCTTACACACCATCACCATCCACTGTTTCAGCATAGACTATCGATACACATTTAACCAATCTGCCGCGTAACCGATCGACAATTTTCGCGTTAATTCATTTGACTTCATCATTTCTCGTTGCTAGGATTACCCATGTACTCATTTCTTCTGTTGATAACCCTTCGGGATGAAATTCTTCAATAAGATTTGGACATAATAAGTCTTCTTTTATTGGGAACCTAAAGTGAGGAAAACGTAAAAATGTATAAGAGCTGAGAGCACAGGAACTGTTTCTGACAAAAGCATTCACATGAATGAGAGGGGAGAAGACCGTGGGCATGGACTGTTAACCGTAAATGGTTGAGAGGAGGGCGGGACTTGAAAAAATCACTTGGCAATAGTCTTTTCTCGTGGGACTTGAAAAAATCTCTTAGCAATAGTCGTGAAGGGGGGGGGGAGCTGAACGCATGCTAATGACAGGCAGACGGATCAGCTGCTGGCTGTCTGCTAGCTGCTACCGAGCTGCATGATCTGCATGTCGCACTGCACGTTGATCATTTAAAAGCCTGTACAGCACATGCAGCTGCCGTGCTGCGTGATCTGCATGTTGCGCTGCGCATCGATCATTTAAAAGCCTGTACAGCAGATGCTGCCGTGCTTTGTGATCTGCGCGTCGATCATTTAAAAGCCTGTACAGCAGCTGCTGCTGCCGTGATGCGTGATCTGCATGTCGCACTGCGCGATGATCATTTAAAAGTCTATACAGCACCTGTCCTTTTGTCTGACTTCCTTGTCTCATGGGACATTAAAGTGTTCCAGAGAAATTGTTTGTAAGTAGGGCGTGATGTGCAAGAAGTCCCACGGGACTTCAAAGTGTCTTCCAGAGATGATCACGTCTTGACACAAAATTATATATATATAATAGTGTACAGGCCAAAAGTTTGGACACACCTCCTCATTCAATGTGTTTTCTTTATTTTCATGACTGAAGGCATCAAATCTATGAATGAACACATGTGGAGTTATGTACTTAACAAAAACAGGTGAAATAACTGAAAACATGTTTTATATTCTAGTTTCTTCAAAATAGCCACCCTTTGCTCTGATTACTGCTTTGCACACTCTTGGCATTCTCTCGATGAGCTTCAACAGGTAGTCACCTGAAATGGTTTTCACTTCACAGGTGTGCCTTATTGGGGTTATTTAGTTGAATTTCTTGCTTTATCAATGGGGTTGGGACCAGCAGTTGTGTTGTGCAGAAGTCAGGTTAGTTGGACGATCATTTATTTTTCAACAGGACAATGACCCCAAACACACCTCCAGGCTGTGTAAGGGCTATTTGACCAAGAAGGAGAGTGATGGAGTGCTGTAAATGGTCATGAAAATAAAGAAAACACATTGAATGAGGAGGTGTGTCCAAACTTTTGGCCTGTACTGTGTGTATATATATATATATATATATATATATATATATATATACATACACACACACACACACACACACACACACACACACAGAGTGGAACCAGATTTGGTTGTGAACCGAAGTAATTTCCCCCATAGGATTGCATATAAATACAATTAATCTGTTCCAGACCGTACAAACTGTACGTAAATATATTTTTTTTAAGTTTTTTAAGCACAAATATAGTTAATGATACCATAGAATGCACAGCGTAATAGTAAACTAAATGTAAAAACATTGAATAACACTGAGAAAACCTTGAACAGAGAAAACTAACACTGCAAGAGTTTGCGCTATATAGCTACGAACTGCTCGCTAAAAACACTTTTTTTAATGAGTTTTAAGCACAGAGAAAAAAATGAACATTTGAAAAATCCATAATTTAATAAACCACCAAGAAAAGTAAAATTGCAACAATGCACGCTACGAACCGATTGCTGTAAACTGAAGTGAAGTGGAGGTTAAAATCCAATAGAAAAGAGTCTTCATTAAATACAACGAGGTTAAAACAATGCTCGGATCTGTCTCTTTAAAAACAAGCCTTGTGCATTGTTTAACTGCCTTCTCGGCCTTATGCAACCAGCCGTGTCTCTCTCTCTCTCTCACTCCCTCCCACGCGTGCGCGCTTGCGTGTCTCTCTCGCTCGCCAGCACATGTGTGTCTCTCATACGCGGGTGTGTGTGTGTCTGTCTGTCTCTCTGTCTCTGTCTCTGTCTCTCTCTCTCACGTGTCTGTCTGTGTGTGTGTGTGTCTCTCTCATGTGTCTGTCTGTCTGTCTGTGCGTGTCTGTCTCTCTCTCTCTCTCGCTGGCTGCACAGGGAATGCACAGGAAGAGACTGAACATGAGCAGAAATCATCAGTGAACACAAACCGAAAGGGATACTGGCTTGTTCGTATACCAAGTGTGTGTTTATGAACAGATACAAAAGTTTGACGAACTTTTTGGTCGTAAACCGATTTGTACGTGTTCCGAGTCATTCGTGAACCGACAGTCCACTGTATATATTTTTATATATATACACACACCTATATACAAATGGTGAAACCTACTTTTTTAAATTAAGCTTTGTTTCAGATAAGATTTACATTTATGCCATATTGATTGTGAATAAACATTTTCTAGACATAATTTACTAAAGTATGTATTTTAAGGTAATTTTATTTTATTATTTAAATGCTCACTGAACAATAATAAGTCTACAGAACTTCACTTTAATACAGTACTTAAGGCTTCTTCATATCTGGAAATGAAGGAGCGTAGTGTAAATTTTTTTTTTACAGGGATAAAGAAAAAAATCTGAATCATCTAATTCAGTAACATGAAATTGGTGATTGGTATAGGCCCTATAACAAACCTGAGGATTTTTTATCAATATTCTGATAATTACACTTAACTCAGTCTTTCTTTTCAATTCTTTTATGTATTGGTATCCTCCTAGATCTCTACCTGAAATTTCTATTCTTTTCACCTTTACTTGTATTATAAGAAAACATCAGAATAAGTATGGCACAGTACAATCGAGCACACAGTAAATGATACAATATTTCATATCAAATTCAATTTCATCTTCAACACCAATCTCAACCCATCTGTAAGATTATGAAATTGAATAACCTATTATGAGGTTATTACTCAAAGATTTTGAAGCATCTAGGGGTTTAACAAAAGCCCAGTAGGTACTTAAGTGCCACATTAAAGACAGCTTGGACAGACCCATGAATGGAAAATTCAGTTTTTTCGTGAAAAAAAAGCAGGATAAGGCAGATTGGAATTTTTCAAACTAAATAAGGTGAAAAGTAAGCAATATAGTATAATTTGTGACAATAAATGTTTCATTATACAATCCTTTCCCATTTTGCAATACTTCAACCACTGCTTTAAGAGTAACAATGTGAAATAATCATTCATATAACCATCATGTCTTACAGGTATTCAAGCAAGAGAGGTCTGAGCTTGGAACATTCTTAAAACACTTGGCCAAGTGAGTCAGACGCTTCACATCATTGGTTATAATTGGGGTATTAGGTAAAAGTGAGATGCTATATGTCAAACATATACCATGCGGTATGCAAATTTTATTTGAACTACACCATTCTTTGCACGGATTGATGTAGAATATACCTTGCAAGCTGTATATTTCTATCCTTTATTTGAAATTATTATTGAAAAATCCCTTTCATAATGCTGCCTTAATTCATCAAAAAGGAAACTTCTTGAAAGAGAGTGAAAATGTGCTGAAATATTCCTTACAGTTTTATTTTTGCTAGATAATATACTTTCAAACATGGTCAAACAGGATTTCTTTCCAAACCTAACCAAGCAGGTAGAACTTAACTTCTTTGTGCTTTCTTCCAAAGTCTTAAAATATACACATTCACAAACGAGGATAGAACTGGAAGTTAGTCAGTGCCATTCCCTACCCTAATTTAAATTACTTTTTTAATGTGTAGTCTTTATGCATTCTAATTAATCAAGTTTACAATTGTGTCTATTTTTTAAAGAAGAGTTTATTCATGAATAAATTCATAGGAATATTCTACAAAAGAAACAAAAACATTGGGAGGATGTTTATGTACATTGGTGCTCTCTAAAGTTTCTGCCTGGATGACCAAACACTACTTCCAACTCACCATTGCTTAAAACAACTAAACTTGTCTATAAAAGAACCATGGCTATCAACTATCTCTGACTCATTGGCCTGTTTTTGCACATTCCTCTTTTACAGTTTCTAAAGGATCTACTTATACCTGACTACATCCCTGAATCAGTCTTTATTGAGGTCAGAAGTAACACATTGAATGAAATGCTGAAACTTACTCACAGTTATCTTCATGTACGTACCAAATACTAATCTGACTTCAAGAATGCATAAAGCATGTTGATTCATATTCCACTCAGGTGTGAATTAATTCAAAAAGAATTGCTCAGGGTAGGGTGCATAGATCCAAAGTACTGGAGTTGTTATTTTAACACTATCTCTTCTTTCAAAATCTACTGTTGTGGTGTGATTGCTTCTGAATATTGACTAATTGTGGTTAGCTGTACAGATTGCTAAAAGCAGCCATGTTGATTTAATGCGAATGTATTTTTCTGTGCTGACATTCACATATTTAATGTATACAGAGCTTGACTATATGAATACAAAAATTGAGAACTGATGTAAAATGCAACATGATTAATGGACACCAAGTGGTAGTAAGCTAGCACACAGACCTTGAATAGTGTGTGATTGATATGGAGGTACCACACATACATACTTACCAACCCAGGAAAACTCTCATGTAAAGGAATAGATTTTTCTTTTTACTTAATTTTGCTTCAAAGGCAACATATGAGTTTGGCTCAATAGTAGCTTCCTCAGACCAAAACAGACAGTGTGTAGTATCCTACTGATTTGTCTGACAGTCTCCGATGCATCAGATTCAGACCCTCAGACCAGCCAGACATCTACAGTGTCCTCCATTACATTTGGGACAAAGACACATTTTTCCTTCATTTACCCGTCTGTGTCACAGTTTAAAATTACAAATTAAACTATTCAGATGTGATTAAAGTGCACATTGCAGACTTTTACTGTTTACATACATTTTGGTCACACCATATAGAAATTAAAACAATTTTTATATATGGTCCACCCATTTGCCCTATCTGAGGGCACCATAATGTATAGGATATAGTAATGGTAGGTGTATAATTGTAGCTGTATAAAAGAAGTCATATGTAGTACTTGCATGCATGCAAGGAATGTTTGAAGTCTGCAAATTATAGACATCACCATGTGCTCTGCATCTTCTCTCGTGATGCTCTTCCAAACCTCGAATGCAGCCATCTTCAGCTCCTGCTTGTTGCGGGGGCTTGTCCCCTTATGTTTTCTCTTTAGCATGTAGGAGACATTCTTAATTGTATTTAAATCGGGTGACTGGCTTGGCCATTCAAGAATTTTCCATTTTTTAGCTTTGAAAAAATCCCGTGTTGCTTTAACAGTATGTTTGGGACCACTACATTGTTGTAGGATGAAGCACCGTCCAATGAGTTTAGAGACATTCACTGGAACTTGAGCAGACAAGATAACAATATTCTTTTCTCACTACTCAAAGCGCTTTGCAGACTCCACACAGGGAGGACCCGGGACACAAACCCATGTTTTCCTTACTGCAAGGCAGAAGTGCTGCCACTGCTGTTTCTATACACTCCAGAATTTATTGTGCAACTACTGTCAGCAGTTACATCATCAATGAAGATAAGTGTGCAAGTACCTGTGGAAGCAATACCTGCCCAAGCCATAATATCCCACTCTACCACTATCTTTAACAGATGAGGTGATATTCTTTGGATCTTGGGCAGTTCCTTTTCATTTCCACACTTGGCTCTTGTCATCACTCTGATACAGGTTAATCTTTGTATCATCTGTGCACAAGACCCTTTTCCAGAATTCTGTAGGCTCCTTTAAGTACTTTTTCGCAAACAGTTTCCTACAAAAACAGGGTGGCCAGATTACTAACAGTCTGAATCTTGTAGTGTGGTATTTGTATTTCTGTTCATTAAGTCTTCTGAGGATTAACACATACACCTCTGCCTCCTGAAGACTGTTTCTGATCTGTCACTCAGGCATCTGGTGCTTTTTCTTTACCATGGTGAGGATTCTTCTATTATCAGCAGTGGAGGTATTCCTTAGCTCACCAGTGTGTTCTTTCTTCTTAATGAGATTCCAGATAGTTGATTTAGGTTATCCTAACATTTTACTGATTGTCTCTAATGGTTTTGTTCTTGTTTTTAATTACTTCATTGACTTTCATTGGCACAGCTCTTGTCCTCATATTGAACAATGGCAACTATAGACTCCAAAAGGTAGTCTGTTAAGTAGAAGCAACCCTAGGTATCTTATTACTGTAGTAACGAAGAAATGAAACCCACCTGAGTAATCACAAATTGTCAATTATCTCAAACATTATGGTGGACCACATATACCAGGCATGTCAAACTCACTACCATTGGTGAGCCACTTCGACTGCCATGCGTGTGTCAGCGGGCTCCACTGTAACAAATACTATTATACAAAGTTACCGTAGCCTTCTTTCCAATACTGAAAACTTTAAAATATGTAATACTTAAAAGTTTAAAGTTTAAAGAAAAGCAATTTATTTCCATACACTCTCCATACAACAGCGTACAATTAGAGCCTTAGCCTCTTAGCTAGGTCCTTATATTATTATATTATATTCATTGCTTATATAGGAGTCTTACAATGTGAGATCTATTTCTTTTGTCCCGACACTTGGCATCTCTTGTTAGTAACCAGTTCGTCAATATCAGGCTTGAAATCTTGTGCAGCTGCAACTTTTATGAGGGATGAAAGGTGCTCGACAGTAAGTCTTGAGCGATGTGGGGTTTTGGTAGCTTTCATTAACGAGAAGAATTGCTCACAAAGATAAGTGTTTCCAAACATAGACAGTACTCTCGATGCCAACTTACGGATCTGCACATACGAGGGTGGCAGGTAAGCATACAAGCCTGACACACCAACTTCATTGTATTTTGCCTTCAGAATAGAATCTGACTGCAGTTCAATCAATTCCATTTGGATATTCTCAGGTGCATTCTTAACGTTGTAAGAGAACAGTGCAAAGTCCTGTTCCTGTGAACTGAAATCACGAAAACGCTCACTGAATGCACTGTTCAGGAATTCAAGTTGGAAAACAAATCCTCCAAAAATCAAATTTTACTTTAGTAAGTTTACTTCAAAGTTTATATTGTAAAATAAGCCAATATGCAAAAAGCCACCTGACCTACACTAATTTTACAAACTGAAAATCACAAAAATATGTTAATAAACAACTCACCAACTTCTCGCGTCCACTTCAGATCTTCAGCTGTAGTCTGCACTAACTGTTCGTTACAATACTAGCACAAAATTACATAAAACAAGAGCAAAAAAATGTGAAAATATGCAAGCTATTACTACTCGTGATGGTCAGTTCTGCCCAGTGGCCAGTCTCAGCAGCCCAGCCAGTAGTGTAGCCTAGTGGCGGCCCTGGGCAGAGAAAGAATCGGTGGCCCCTTCGCCCGCCAATGTCAATATGGTATCTTATGCATGGCGGATGGCCACATCCGTTGCGGACATTGCATAGCCGCCTCACGCTCATGACACGCTTCTATATGCGCGTGTCTGTAACTTGAAAACCAAGTGGCAGCCCATGATATTCTCATTACGGTAGAACGTTATAATACTACATATAGCCTACTGCTCCGACTCTAGCGACATTAGTAAATACAGCGTACTAATTAACAAGAAGCACAATGTTTTTCGGCCACATTGCTGTCAGCTATGTCGTTATTGCCTCTTTCTGTTTTATATTCAATATATATTGGCGTGGTGGCCCTGTGCAGGTGCACAGTTTGCACATGTCTAAGGCCGCCCCTGCTGTAGCCTAGCACTTCAGTTGTGACGTTGCGGCTCATTAACTTTGGTCAAGGCTCGTTGCTATACTAGCAGATGACGTTTCATGTACCGTAATGCCATGGGAACACGCGCTTTTGTCAGAAGGCAGAAGTAAGAAAAGTCAATAAGTAACGCTGAACATGCAGAATGATTCAATCAAAAACGATAGTAATCATTTTGTACAAGTTCAGTGCTAACTAGGATCTGTCATGCGGGCCACACAGATTTCTGTTGCGGGCCGCGTGTTTGACATGCCTGACATATACAGTAAAAAGTCTTGTAATTATGCCTAAAATGTATGCAAACACCCTTAAAGTTTTCAATGTGTATGTTAATCATGCCTGAATTGTTTAATTTGTAATTTCAAACTGTAAAGCAGTGGGGTAAATCAAAGAAAATGTGTCTTTGTCCCAAACATTATGGAGAGTGTTGTACAGTTGGTCTCCAATGCACAACTAACAAATCTATTGCTCATTTCTTTATGGTCCTTGCACCTTCGTCGTAGCACATCTGTTGACACAGGCAACTTAAATGTATCTTTAACTTTCAAAATGACAGGAAGACTTAAGTTTTTGGACTTTCCGTGAACCCAGAGGTACTGAAACTTTGAAATAATGTGTTTTTTTCTCAATTCAGATACAGGATACAAAACAGATCAAGAATTGGTTTCAAGGATGTTAAAACCATTCTATTTCCAACTTGCAGCTAATTCAAACTATTGCCACAAGGATTCTACCTACAATAAGTATTAATATTTAATGCCTGGATGTAAGCCTCTCTTCACTGGCATCCAATTAGATTTAGAGACAATTTCATAATTCTCCTTAGATGTAAAGCCATCATTGGTTTTGACTCCATTTACCCAAACAAATTTAACGCCCACAGCGCACAGTATAAAGTGCGATCACAAGATGATCTCTATGCTAAAGCTAACAAAGATACCCATCATTCTTACAATTAAATATAGGGTATTAGAAGCTGTATATGGTACATTTTCATTATTTTTGTCATTTGAAATTACAGAAATCATTATCAGCTGTTACTAAGCCTTTCCAATTCTCAGTATTCCTCTGTATCCTGCTGCACCAGCACTGCTAACAAAAATACACCAAACAACCATGAAATGATATACAAGATAGTTGAGAAGTTCTGGCAGGAAAAGTGACAGGTGCATGTATTCTCTGTACAATTACAGACATCAGCATGTTCTGTACTGTACTGAAGGACACCCACGAGGAGATGGGCAGCCAGCTGGTCTCCTTGACCGTTTTCAAAGGAACATGGACCAATGACAGGTGTATCTTCTCTTGGAAAGCCGTCATCTTAAATTTTTGTTTCTTTTTCTCCTTTTGGTTTAATAAATTTGATCACCCAACTTCCACTTTTATATACAGTAGTATATGCCTGTACACGTTTGTACTTATTAGTTGACTAGCCATGGTAAGTGTTGGAGACAGGTACGAGAAACCCTCAGTGCCTTTCCTCTGTATCCATGTGAAACTGAACCTGTCTTGATTGGTGCTCCCTTTCTCAAGAGTGTTTCCATAAAGTCTGCTTCTCAGACTGTTATTATTTTCAAAGTTCTTTTCTTGCCTCATGTCCAGTTTTATATTTGCAGTCTTTGAAAGTGGCTCTGTCAGCATGCCCTAAGCATTCACTCCTCCTTTTTCACCCCACACTCACAATCCCTCCAATCACACCAAAGTCAAACTGAACAATCGGTTGGTGCAGCGTTCAATGTTCACAGCGTGAATGGCCAGAGGCATATGTTGGGAATGAAAAAATGGGATGGATGTTACTTACTTTACAGCACATGAAGGACTTAATGTATTTAGTTAATTGAGAAATATTACTGACTCATATTTATTATTCATTGTTAAAACAGGTAATGATACACAGTTAAAAACATTCAATAATTAACACATTCAATAATTACAATCAATTTAGAAATGCATGGGCAGAACTTAGCCTGTCACAATTATTACATAATTGCCTAATTGCAGTTATTTGAGCTGACCATGACTATTTTGGATAATCATTAGAATTGTTTCCATGCATGTGTATAAAGCTAACTGGGTGAAACAGAAATGTCATAATTCTGTTACTATTTCCACTGTGTAATATTTGACTGGTGCTCGTTTAATCACGTCTAGTGTTGGGAGAATGTTGCTTACAAAAAAAACTAACTAAATACGTTACCTAGTTACTTATTATAAAATGTAATGTGTACAAACATTACATTACTTTTGCATATTCTTTCTTATTTTGTATGAAAAACTGTACACTTCACTGGCCAGCATTTGTTATTAAATAATATAACCCAAGAACCTTCATGAAATTGACTAGAAACACAGGCAAATTTAAAGATTTTCTTGTGTTTCATAAATACTGTAGCTAACCTAGAACAGGAACTGAGAGGGACTACAGGCATCTGGGAGCTGTCCGAGGGGGCGGAATGGCTGGAGAAGCCAGCTATAAGAAGCAACTCACTGGACAACGGAGAGAAAATGTGCAGACACAGCACTAGAGGCCTGCGATCACATCTCCTGGCTGGCTGCTAAAGCACATCGTTTTCTTGCCTTACACCCAGTGCTGCTGTGATGATCACTAGCTCCCCGTAAGCCTAAACTGGGCAGATTAAATTTACCCCTCGGCATATTTAGGATAATATGTATAACTTTTGCTCAATACCTTTTGACTTGATGCATTCTGGTTTGCAAGAGCTACATGGCAAAAATGATGTCAGGCACAGAAACATGCCGCCAATAGTGCTGGGTTTTTGAAAGTGATGAATTTTGTGGAAAGGCTAGTTACGTGGGAGTCAGAATGATGAATGAAGGGCTAAATATGACATAGCAGGACATCAATGCAGAATATAGACATGCAAAAATATTTAAAGTGCATCTCTTCATCATGTAGGTCACATATTCACAAAGATATTATTCTCGCCCTCCCTTTATAGTGCTTTTGGTTAATGAGTCTGTCACTCCACCTTCCCTTTTCCTCTTAAAGATGGTAATAACAGGCACAACTCTTCTTCGATCAGCAAAGTCTCACTTCCTCTGCTGTGATATTGTTAGGTATGTGACATTGACCAAACACTGTCACCTGCTGACTATAAAAATATTCCTGACCTTGCACAAGCTTCATGCACAAAGTATAAACCAGGGTCTACTCCAAGAGCTGCAGGGAACACATTTGTTAAATAAAGGTAATACTAGTGCAAGAAAACTATATTTTTGGAGTGGGTTTGGGAATAATAGTTTTAGTTCCATAGTAACACACATTTTTTAAACTAATGCAGTTATGTTATTTCTTACATTATAAGTACTGCCACTGAGAGAATGTTCAGTAAGGCTGGCAACACTGTGACCCCAATGAGGTGCTGTCTTGAGACAGATAAGGTCAACATGTTAGTGTTCCTTGCCTAGAGGCTGCCTAGCCAGTGAGAAGAATAGTTGGCTATGGTTAAGGATGACAGGGATATGGCCTGGTTCTGCCATATTACATTGTTCATTTTTAGCTTGTTAATGATTTCATATTTGCCCTGTACAATTTTTGTTTACAAAGCAATGCAATATTTACGTATATGTTACAATATTCAATGTCAATAAATGTCTCTTCTTCATAAGGTGAATGTGTATTGTTAAATTATTATTAGGTTTACTCCATAATATTGGTAATAAATTAACATAAAAAGACAATTAAATCATTGATCAAAATTATATGTATGGAAAATAATTGCCAGCTTAAATGTCATCATCATGACAGCCCTTGACAAAACATGCAAACACTAGCACTTTAATTGAGGCAGGAATGACAGTTCTGCCTTAAGTCAGCCAGTGTTAAAACATCTGAACTAAACTAACTAAACTTTAACCTGATTATAACTAAATGTATGCCTATAACATCTGTTCAGTACTTGTCACCGGATGGCAAGCTATGTTGCATAAATAATCTCTTCATTATCTCAACAGCTGTCATAAGACAACCAAAACACACAGGTGCATGAAGACACCTGCATTTTATTTTTTTAGTCTTAATAAGCTGTTCACCACTGGTTCACCCAGGAAGAGGAAATGACTTCCTGCAAAAATGCTCATTTTTTTACAACAGCATTTTACAAGTACTAACATTTGTTTCTATGGAACATGTGTTTTGGCTGAAACTGCTCAAAAACTGCTGTAGACAGTCTTCTAAACCACTCGCTGCTGAAACATTTGGATGAAAGATTGTCATTAAAAACAATGGAAAATAACTTTACAAGTAGTTTAGGTCTAGCACTAAAAGATACAAATACTCTCAGTTGCAAATGAATCCTAAAATAACTGTAAATTATGAGGTTAAATGTATAAAAATATTATATAACACATCAAAAAGTGCTTTTCTGCAGTTTCATATTTTTTATAGCCATGTAATTATTGCCTAATAATCCTCCTTTGACTTTTATCTTCTGGAAAATAATTACAGCAAATCCAAGACTTCACATTCAATGTTCCTTCTACTGGGCAGAATGCTGCCATTGTGCTTTGCACTTTTGTCTAATGCATGCAATGCTGTCTGTATCTCTCTCTAGCTTTGTATTTTATCTCTAGGTAATCCACTCTTACATACATATATGGAAAGACGTGCATGTTACATTAATTACCAACCCTAAACTGGTACCAAGTGAGTGTCTACTGAAGTAATCTTGCAACAGTGGCTTCTTGGATTAGGCAGGTTTGAGAATGATACGTTTATGTCCTTTTATCAATTTTCTTAAAGTGTGTAGTACTGTTTGTTTCAGCGTAACTGCAGAATCATTATTAGATTACTCTTATACTTTTAGCAATAGCCTGAACTTTGTACTTGGCATACACTTAAGGTTGTATGCTTCCATTAACATTTGCAGAACAGTGATGAAAAAATGTTGCTTTCTTTTTATTGTTTGTAGAGAAAAGCCAAGCAAAATAACACCTTTTATTGGCTAACTAAAAAGATTACAACATACAAGCTTTCAAGGCAACTCAGGCCCCTTCTTCAGGCAAGATGTAATCATTTATTGTTTGAAATTGTGAGACTGAACTGATGAAATTCCAGTAGATATGTGCAGTGTGCATTTTCTGCTACAATAAGTCAGTAGTTCAGCATGCAGTTCAGGGAAAATACATGCAGACATGAAAAGAATATATTAGATCCACAGTAGTGACTTTGCCAGAATTTCAAAGACAGTTTCCTGAAAGTGTGAGCCAATAGCAAAATTCATTACAACACAGCTTTGCTAACTCTAAGTTTATATTTGTATATAAATAAATAGCACAGGGAAGGAGAATACATTATAAACATGTTACTACATACTCTCATTCCAATACAAACAGCCTTTATTTATATTGCACATTTCTACAGGGAATACTATATCATTACAATTAAACATACTGAAACTTCGTACAACTGTTCATATTTGTGTGTTTGTTTTTGTTAGAGCACAGGAAGGTTAAGAGACTTGCTCATAGTCACATGGGTGAAACCAGAAACTGCACTTTACAGTATGTGTGCAAATATATACAAAATTAGGAAATGCTTCCTTTTTATTTGTAATTCTGATGTCTTTCTCAAGTTTATCCCCTGTGCAAGTTTTCAGAAATATTTAAAATAAAATACTATTCCTTACACTCTGCAAATAATGAAAAACAGTCCAAATTATACTATATTACAATTGTTCACGCAATAACTTATCACAAGTTGCCAATTAAATTATTAATATACCATGGATGTAAATAACATCTCTGGATAATACATTGCGTTTACAAGAAAAGAAATGATCAACTGCAAGCAAAGTATTTTATTAATTTTTCTTATTACACATTACATGTACCAATACAAAACTGAACAAAAATAACTTGCACATTTTATGTCAATTTCATCATTCGGACCAACACATGTGGTAAACCATCATGCACTCATACAATTTAAAACAGTTTAATGTAAAAGACAGTTTTAACAAATATTAGATGTCAATATAATGTTATAAATTATCTAAAAATTCTATTGAGAACAAAATTTGACAGAAGAAAAGTCCTTTGCATGCTTACGCTTAATATACTTCAGGTTTTGGAGTAAAAGTACTTGCCCATCGCACACATAAAGAGTGCCACTCCAAATAGAACTCTCCAATAAACTAGACAAAAATCTATCGAGCTTAAAGCCTTTCAGTTAATTCGTCATGCCAGTCCTTACACCACCAAAGAAGAATGCTCATACTTTTAAGTGAAGAAACTTTAATGGTTGGGAGGGCAAAACCTGATTCTAATTCAAAAGCTGTAAGTAAACAAGTCAAAGCACACTTTTCCGTTTTGCTGAGGATAGTTTAAATAATATAAGACTATAGTATGAATACATTTTTATTTATACGATCCTTCCTAATGAATAATGTCCTATTTCAACATTGCTGTTGAATCCTTTTAGTAAGTGGTACTCGGCATAACAGAAGAGGACCTCAATGACAATTCCAATGGCTTGCTTTTTTCTTTTATTGTAAATGAAGAATCACAGAATCTACTACACGCTGGTATCTGCTTACAATTTCATTTAAACATTTAGACACTTTCGACTCACTAAAATTTAAATAAGCACTAAACGATTAACGTGAAGTTGGCCTCCAACAGTTGTAATATGAATATAATAGAACGAAACGTGTGACAAACCAGTAAGCAAAGTCGGAAATTTTACGCTGCGATGCATTTGTATTAGAACCGCGAAAGGCAAACCTCTTTCTCGCCCCAAGTTTGCACTGCTAAAACGGGGTGGGATTTTTTTTTTACCTAGACTAAAACGTACATCGTGTAAATAAAACTACCGAACTAAATCATACATTATAGACTGGCTACTTGCTTTATTAATGAAATTCACATCTTTCCTCATCTTAAAGCATAAAAAAGTTGGAATCCATTGGGCAGATGTGTTTCAAGGCGATTGTTTCTCTCATTCACTCTCTCTCCTTTTTTTAAAAACACAACATTAATTATAGTCAAATTGCCCAGTACGCTCGCCCAGTACACCCAGTGCGTGTAGTACTCACCCCGTTTGTGTGCGACCGGGGAAAACTTCCGGGTTTAAATCTTCTGTCTTTGAAAAAAAAAAAAAAAATTGAAAAAAAGAGAAAAAAAATTCAGTCGTAAAAAAAAAAAAAGATCCAGCAATCGGCCGGGAAGCACAGCTCCTTCCGGCTGCAGGAGCAGAGACGCGGGTTAGGGCCGCTGAGGACCCAGGGCCCACAGACACAACAAAACCGAGGTAGAAACCAACTCCCCAATAGGGAATCGATCGAAATCAGGATTGATTATTGATCAGGTAGCAAAACAACGAAAAACAGTTGACGGGAAAGGGGGGGTTGAGGCGCTTCAGCCACACTTCCGGAAGATGAGGTCCAAATTAACCATATTAACGATATATGTCACTTCCGGCTGGTAAGGACAAACTAAATTAAACCGTACAAATAAAATTAATTTTGTTAAAAGAAGTCAGTGGGGTTTTGTTAAAAACTTAAGACAAAATGAACTATTTTATATATTGCAATAATCAAATATTAAAGATTAGTATTATTTCATGCCGTAATACACATTGCATCATATCCGGCATTTGAGGCCTTATTACGGATTGAGGCGGGATTAGACATTACTTCCGGTGAGGTGCCCCGTGGGTGATATTAACATCCGGGATTTTTTTTCTCGTCATAGTTGCCTCTGCCAGTCTGCAGCAGACGATTCTGCGCAGTGAGCTGGTTTGGAAAATGTAGTGGTCGTTGGCTCGAGTAAGCATTTCTCTTTTGCTTTCCTGCGACTTCCAAGGTACTCTCGCAAGATGCCGTAATCAGAATACAACTGATTTTCAAGGGCATGGCCAGCGCAGCAAACAATGTAGAAAAAGGAAACTGATGGCAATATTTTTAATTCATTCCTTTATTTGAAATATTTACATCCACTCAATGGTTAATTACAGTTGTTTAAATGTTTTTAGCACCCCAGGTTTGCCTGATTTATTAACCAATGTTTGCATCAGTGGGCTTTAACACCGTGACATTAAACAGAGGAAATGTACTTAATTTATACAAAGACAACTCACATATTATTTACATCGTCTTTTTAACGGTACTTTTTAGAATCAAACATGAATTAACAACAATTTGTTGTCAGGTATCCAGCGATTCAGCTGACAAAGACTTTGCCAGTATCATCCTTGCCACGGTAGCGAGTCTTGCCATGAGTGAACGGCACATACCGGAACTTGATCATGTGCTACAGGAAAAAGGAATAATAATAACAATAAATGCATTTTTAATTCCTTACTTCAACAACAGATAACAAAAGCAGTCAGTATTCAAAATTAACTATCTCATTAAAAAACCTTGAGAAACGCATGAAAAGCATACATTTATGGTACCAGTGTTATATAAAAATCATAGAATGCCAAAAAAACTACAAATATCTACAACAAATGTAATAAGGCTACTAGAAAATTCAGTAAAAATTAGAACCTTTGCTGTTTTAGAAATATTTAAAATGACTAAAACATTGAAAAACAGTCTGAATTGGTGTAAGCCACCCAAATTTGGCATGTTTATAAGAAATGTAATGATTTACTTCCTAAGGTAGAAGTACATAATAATAGTTTCATCAGATATTTTTAAAATGTGTGCTTCAGTTTAAATGTTAGTCTAATTTTGCAATTGTAATTGAAATTTGTCATATTTCACCATATGATGGAGGTCCAGAGAGCAGAGGTTCTTAAACTTTTTAACCTGGGGTCCAAATAAAAAAAATTGATACCATACTGGGACACAAGGAGAATAATAGTGACAAATAACAATGGCTATATATTAAAAACCGCAAAGCTTTTTGTTTAAATTCAAGTATATTTCTCACATGAATGTCACTAAAATGGAAAAGGGGAAAGCAAACATATTATTAATAAAACAATCACTGTCATTCAGATCAGTGAACATATTCCAGAAATATATCACTGCCAGTATAAATGCTTTAATAAAGCTATGATACAATGAGTTTTGAAAGGATAGTATGAATAGTCACTTGACTCTAGGTGCAGGATAAGGAATACAGTACCAGTAGTCAAAAAATAATTTAATTAAGTAACTACATTTATTTATATTGTCCTAAATAACATTTTTAAAAAACCTTTTTCAAATGAGCCCCACCATAAACAATACATTCTTCTGAAGGAGTTATCAAACTGTTGAGCATATACTGATTTTCATTTAACAGTATGTAACACTGAGTCATGTAGCTAAATTATTCCTAAATATTTATGCTCTACTTAAATTTTATACCGGTAATAGGATAAATCTTGATTACAAACTCAGCAAATAGTTCAGATTGACGTGTTTAACACTGCTGACTGACACTGTGCTAAACAGCCCATCTCACTCTATTGATATTTTCTGGTGTTCTTAAAGTTCTCAATGGTCCAACAAACACATCTTTAATGCTATCAGCAGACTGAGATTCATTGAACCACTTTTAACTTGACAAGGAATTCACCCTCGTTGGTGCATGTTTAATTTAATACAAATGGTTCTTTGCACATCTGTTACAGATTTAGATTCAACATTATGGCATAATGGAAAACACATAATAAGGCTCTAACCAGTTTTTCCTGACTACTGAAACTACATTTAACATGCAACACTTCCATGACAATATATGCACCTCCATTATACTGTTTCACCCCCCATAACACCCTGAAAATCGTCACATCCTTGTGCCTCACCAATTCGTTTCATTTCAACATTGCAAAGTAGTACCACAGTTTTTTTGGACAGTGTTATTTGTCATTTCCTCCTGTATCCCCTTTTCTTACATGTATATTTGCTTGTCAATCGGGGTTGTGGGGATTATTAATTATATTTAAGCACCTTAGAAACAAAAACTGTTTGTGCAACAGCATTGTTAATGGCATACATCTTGCATTGTATACTACTGCATTAAATAGAGCAGTAAATAGAGGGTGGTATGTTATGTGGTTTGCCACAGAATTAACACTTGGACAAATTTTACTGCACAATCATGTGGCGACCCAGCACAAACATGTCCACAACCCAATTTTGGTTGTGACCCATAGTTTAAGAAACACTGCCATAGGAAACTAGATTCCTAGTAAAGGATCAAAAATAAGATTACTGACATGTGGATTGTGCAACAGGAGTTACATTTTTTACTTTCATTAGATGTTTTTCATATAACATACGTTTGGACAGAATAGGTCGCCATTAAGTTCCATTATATCCTGAACTGTTTTCTTTTGTTCTGCATGAAAACATTACATTAAACATTATTATCAGCCACCGCTACAAATTGCATGGGGTAATTAACATATAAAAAATATACATTTTTGTTGTGGTATGCCTGTAATCTAATTTCTGAACCAATTAATTATCCAGTGGAACATGTGGAATGGAACGTTGTACTAGTTAGTATGAGGTACAAGACATTAGCACAACAAAGAAACCACACTGACTTCTCTTGGGCAAAAAACAAATCAACAAGGCAATATAACAAAGTCAGTTTAGAATGCACACCTTTATTTAACATAGCACCAAGTCTAAAAGTCATAAAAATAATATGCATACACGAACATTAAAACCAGAACTGTACTCTTGTGTGCTTTGTAACGTGCCTTATGAGTGTCTTCTCAATAAAATAATACTGTTTTAAGAAAGAGCAGAGCCAAGATCATAATGAAAACTAAGTGTCATGAAGCAACTGCATTAACTTCAATGTCACTGTGCTGCTAGTTACATAACTATATACAGTACTGTAGATTCATTTAAGAAAACGAAAAGCATCAAATACATACTGTACATTATTTGGATAATGTTTCTACTGCCAGAGGCAGCAAGTGTCAATCTTTTTCTTCATTTACAGTCATACTAAAATTTGTGTGAAAATCTCTCAGCCTGCATAATAATTTACTCTATTTTCAACAAAAAAGATAACAGTAGTATGTCTTTCATTTCCTAGGAACATCTGAGTACTGAGGTGTTTTCCGAACAAAGATTTTTAGTGAAGTAGTATTTAGTAGTATGAAATTAAATCAAATGTGAAAAACTGGCTGTGCAAAAATTTGGGTCCCCTTGTAATTTTGCTGATTTGAATACATGTAACTGCTCAATACTGATTACTTGCAACACCAAATTGGTTGGATTAACTCATTAAGTTTTGAATTTCATAGATAGGTGTGTCCAATCATGAGAAAAGGTCTTTAAGGTGGTCAATGGCAAATTGTGCTTCCCTTTGACTCTCTTGTGACGTGTGACAGCTTGGGATCCTCAAAGCAACTCTCAAAAGATCTGAAAACAAAGATTGTTCAATATTATGGTTTAGGGGAAGACTACAAAAAGCTATCTCAGAGGTTTAAACTGTCAGTTTCAACCATAAGGAATGTAATCAGGAAATGGAAGGCCACAGGCACAGTTGCTGTTAAACCCAGGTCTGGCAGGCCAAGAAAAATACAGGAGCGGCATATGCGCAGGATTGTGAGAATGGTTACAGACATCCCACAGCTTACTTCCAAAGACCTGCAAGAACATCTTGCTGCAGATGGTGTATCTGTACATCGTTCTACAATTCAGCGCAATTTGCACAAAGAACATCTGTATGGCAGGGTGATCAGAAAGAAGCCCTTTCTGCACTCATGCTACAAACAGAGTCACTTGTTGCATGCAAATGCTTATTTAGACAAACCAGATTCATTTTGGTACAAAGTGCTTTGGACTGATGAGACACAAATTGAGTTATTTGGTCATAACAAAAAGTGCTTTGCATGGCGGACGAAAAACACCGCATTCCAAGAAAAACACCTGCTACCTACTGTCAAATTTGGTAGAAGCTCCATCATGCTGTGGGGCTTTGTGGCTAGTTCAGGCACTGGGACCCTTGTTAAAGTCTAGGGCTGGATAAATTCAACTCAATATCAACAAATTATTCAGGATAATGTTCAAGCATCTTTTACAAAGTTGAAGTTACGCAGGGGTTGGATATTCCAACAAGAAAATGACCCAAAACACAGTTCGAAATCTACAAAGGCATTTATGCAGAGGGAGAAGTACAATATTCTAGAATGGCCGCCACAGTTCCCTGACTTGAATATCATTGATAATGTATGGGATGATTTGAAGCAGGCTGTCCATGCTCGGCAGCCATCAAATGCAACTGAACTAGAGAGATTTTGTATGGAAGAATGGTCAAAAATACCTCCATCCAGAATCCAGACACTCAAAGGCTATAGGAGGCGTCTAGAGGCTATTATAGTTGAAAAAAGAGGCTCAACTAAGTATTGATGTAATGACTCTGCTGGAGTGCCCAAATGTATGCACCTGTCTAATTTTGTTATGATGCATATTGCATATTTTCTGTTAATCCAATAAACTTAATGTAACTGCTGAAATACTACTGTTTCCATAAGGTATGACATATATTAAAAGGAAGTTGCTACTTTGAAAGATCATCCAATGATAAACAAAAATCCAAAGAATTGAGGGGTTCCCAAACATTTTCATATGACTGTACTTAAGTTATAACCCAAATTTATTATTTTTGAATTTGCTTAATTCAGTCACCCATTTTACAGCCTAACATTCTCCAATATAGGGTTTATTGCATTTGTTTACTTCATCTGTCCTTGTTTTAAGCTATTATGACCTTGTTAGAATCACAGGAAGTCTATTCAAAAAGCAAAGGACTCATGCTGAACTTGTCAATGTGCATGCTCCCTCAATGATCCATCTTATAGCATCTTATGTATTGACAAACTGTGTTACTCAGCTTCAACCAGGAAATTTCCAAAGACAATGGGTCTCAGTTATAGTGAGTTAGTTAATCAAATTAATCAGAATTGCTATACAAGTAACACAGTACTTTATTTTGTGTACAATATTTGTAGTTGTTATGGCCAGTGCAATTTTCTACACTCTGGTGTGCTGGGCTGGTAACATCGTTTCAAGAGAGGCCCACCGAATCAATTAACTAATTAAAAGGGCAGGTTCAGTTATGGGGCACACTCTGGACTCCCTGGAGGTAGTAGCAAAGGAGAATGTTAAAACAGAGTGCCATGAAGAACAATGTTGCACATGCTCTCCCTGACGCACTAATACTTTCAGCCAAAGAACCATTCAGTAGAGGTGTGTAAAGAAACGCTACTCGGGCTCCTTTATAACAACAACAATATGCCTGTGCAATACCTCATTGTGACTGTGACTGCCAAGTCAGAAGTTTTCTTTTATTTCTTTTTAAATTCTCCTTCTTTTTTGGTCATTTTCGTGTTTGTTCTGACCATACAGTGGGCATTGTATATATATACTAGGGGGCTTCACTCGCCAAATCCCGTGTTTGGTTTTCCAGATACACACTTTTAAGATTTTTTTTTTCTTTGAGTTGTTGCTATTTCATTAGTTTCACTTTTATTTCAGAACTTCGTTAAAAACAATATTTAGAATCTTTCGAGTTCCAACATGCTGAATCTTTTAAATGAGGTCTGTGAGACATGTGTTTAATGACTTTGTACCATAATTCAGGATGGGTTTCTCTGTTTGGAATTTCAGGACAGACAAAATGATCTACATCATCAGCAGTTAATAATTTTTTTTGCAAAGTAACCAATAAATGCATGTGAGGTAAACCCCGTTTTTGAAATTCTCTGACTTAAACTTCCAAGCCTTACAATATTTACATACTTCTGACATATCACCTATGTCCATACATTCGATCTTTATTCACCTTTTCGTTATTTCTCAGAGTAATTTCTCTTTGTTTGCACTAATGCAATCTTTACTTTCTTTTTTTAGACACTTTAATTTTTTTCTGCTTTCATATTCTGTATCTTGCTCTGCATGTGTATCACGCCTACATTTTTTATTTTTTTTTTGAGTCGTTTGAATTGCACTGTTTTCATTATCTCAAATCTACTCTGCATGTGTTTGGCCCCCTTGTTTTTAACCTCTTTATGATGTTTTACTTTGTTTTCTACTCTTTGTCTTTTATTTCTGACCTTGCTTTGTCTTGCTTTTTTTTCCAATGACACCTGGTCCGTGGTGATTATTTTCCCTTTTTTTGAGTAATAATTTCCGTTTGTTTACGCTACTGCGATCTTTACTTTCATTTTTTTGATACTTTCTAATTTTCCTGCTTTCATATTTTTTAACTTTCTCTGTATTTGTATCTAACCAACTTTTTTTTAAGCCTTTCGAATTCCACTGCTTTCATAATCTCTAACCTGCTCTGCATGTATATAGCGCCAATGTTTTTGAACAACTTTATGAAGTTCTACTTTGTCTTTTACTCTGTCATTTAATTCTGAGCCCAACTGGATGTGTTTTTTTTCAATTCCACTTGTTCCGGGCTGCTTATTACTTTCCTTATTTTCTGAATTTATACCATGATTATTCTTTTTTGCATTTTTTTCTCTCCAACGCTTTTGAGTCTCTTTTCTTCGCACTGCTCTTTCTTCTTCGCTTTGTCGTCAACGTTTCATCTATAGCATATTGTCCTTATACGCTTTAAATGCGCCGAGAGCCCTGGATCTGTGTGTGCTCAAAGCCTTTACACGACTGAGTGTTTTGCTGCCTGTGGTCTTATTTGATATTGGTTGTAAGTAGGGCGTGTCTTGCAAGAATTTCATGTTCTACGTCCCCGCGAGACAGTCCTGGGTCAATCTCTTGGCACAAAGTCTCATGTTTAAGGTCCCCGCATATTATATATATATATATATATACACACACACACACACACACACACACATACTTACTAATTCATTTATTTATACAGAGCTTCTGTAAAATGCCAAATTTCCCCCAGGGGACAAATAAAGTTATACGTGTCTAACATTCCTGCCATTGACCAATTCTTGCTTTTCCTACTGACTGGCCTTACCTTTTGTTGATAGTCACTGCAAAACACAATTTTAGAAGAAACTGCATTCTTTTAAATTGAAACAAGAAAATCAGTAAGAATAATGAGAATTTTGAGAGATTACTATTACTTTCATTATTAATATTACTATTTTTTTATTGTATTTATCATTTTTATTTGTTTATGTCATTCACTCAAGCATTACTTTTCATGTTTTCATCAGTTTTATGTTCAACCATTACTTTTTCTGCAAAAATAATATTGAGAACTATAAACTATATATACCATATGGGACACACTTGCGGAGCTTCAACAGTATTTAAACTGATACGGTCGCTACCTGCTTGCGTTGCACATGAGGAAACCACTTCTCCTATATTTCACACTCCCTCTCTGGCAACCCAACTTGATCTTTATTGCTAAAGACATTTTACTTGAGCTTAGTTAAATCTTTTTCCTTCCACTTCACAGCTCATGCCTTATAACATCCCATCCTGTAGCTGAAGTAAAACAATACAGGAAATACTCTGTGTTGTCAACGTCTTATTACCCCTCACAATATGTTATAAATTTTACATGACATTTTAGTTTAGTGGTTCCCCTTTGAGATCTCAGTGTATTTATTTTAGCAAATGATATGAAGGAGCTGGGGTGTGGCTGTGACCCTTGGATATTAGAGTGTGCTGATTGTAGTATAATATATGGAGGAGTGGTTGACATTAGTATATTAAATCAAAAAGTCCTTCAAGCCCTGATACCCTCTCTTTTTACTTTGCACAACACTTCACCTTCTTCATTCCTTCTACCATATCGCTAGTGCCACTGCTGGCAGCCTTAATTTGCATAAATGGCAAGCCCCATAACTCTGCACATTCACTTCTCTATGTTGTGCTGAGAAAAGGATGCAGTGCACTAGAATAGGCCCCTCGCTACAACATTATTATTGACAAATATCAAGAAATAAAAAAATGCGTGCTGGCTAATTTTCATTATTTTATAACACCACCAAATTTCAATAAAATAAGTTACAGTATTTTTGAGATAAATATTGATATACTGAAATGTTCTTACTGAAATACCTACTGACCTAGATATATCTTACTCCAAATTGCAGCTTTTTATCTAAATGCGAAATAGTGTTTGGTTGGTTGGTAAGTGAGTAAATAAGTCAGTCAACTTTTCAAACTTTACTTTTTTTGTTTGTTAAGTACAGTACTTTCTTATTTTTTAAACAAGTTAGAAAACTAACACATGTCGTTAACATTCAGTTGCATTTTGGGATTGGGTTGACTGCTTTGGAAGTTGGAGCATTCTAAAAATTTTATATATTTCAACAGACAGTTGGGTTTATTAAATATTTTGTCTCAGTGGTGTAAGACTTGCTCAGTCCGCAAACCCACTGTTCGTACAGTCATATGCCAAGAGCAGAACTCTGTGGCTATTTAAATACTTTGTACTGACTAATGTGGATCTGTTTGAAGATAGGAGTGTCTATGCAACATGTAAAAGAGGAAAATGGTGCATGCAAAATATACGTAAGTTGAAGTTACCTCTCTTTCTCAGTATAAATTTGAAACAGTAAACTAATCCATAGTAATTGAAATTATACAGAAAGTTTATTTGTTTGTTTTAAGAATAGACAAACTTTCTTAAGGCAAGACAGATTTAATTACTGTACTGTTTGGTTATGAACATATTTTCATTACTGTAGCTGTGGCCTTAAAGAAACTTTTAAGAAAGACATACCCTTTACTGGAGATTCACTTTAGTAACATAGTGCATCTGTTAGTGGGGTTAGGCCATCCCAGCCACCCCTTAACCTCTGCCCATGTTTCCACCTGCATTAGACAGCAATTCACAGTAAAAA
Source organism: Polypterus bichir lapradei (assembly GCA_026402145.1). Taxonomy (NCBI): domain Eukaryota; kingdom Metazoa; phylum Chordata; class Cladistia; order Polypteriformes; family Polypteridae; genus Polypterus; species Polypterus bichir. Next base: position 22,951,118 of record JANRMT010062804.1, read on the forward strand.
TGTGAATTCGTCAGAAGGTTGCGTGTTATATTCTTATGTTCTGTCATATTCAGTTGACAACTTGGACTTTCTGAAGGTAGAAGGTGTGTGAAACTTCAAGCAAGTGTAGTATGCCATTTACAAGTTTTCAGTGAATTTATGAAGTCCATATACATCAATCACCCACAACATTAAAACAACTGAAAGCTGAACTGAATAAACACTGATAATCTTGTTACAATGTCACCTGCCAATGGGTAGATACATTAGGAAGCAAGTGAACAGTAAGTTGTTAAAGGTGATCTGTTGGAAACAGAAAAAAATGGACAGATATAAGGATCTTAGCATCTCTGACATGGGCCAAATTGTGATGGCTAGACAACTGGGTCAGAGTATCTTCAAAATGGCGGGTCTTGTGGGGTTTTCCTGGTATACAGTGGTTAGTACCTACCCAAAGTGGTCCAAAGAAGAATAAATGGTGAATCAGAGACAGAGTCATGGGCCTCCAAGGCACATTGATGTGCATGAGGAGCTAAGACTGGCCTGTCTGGTTCGAAACCACACAAAAGCTACTGTAGTGCAAGTTGCTGAAAAACTTAATGTAAGCCATGAGAGAAAGGTGTCAGAACAAACAGTGCATTACAGCTTGCTGTATGGGGATACAGAGCAGCAAACTGCTTTACAATGCCTATGCTAACTCTGTCTACTGCCAAAAGCACCCACAATGGGCACGTGGGTATTAGATCTAGATCACAGAGCAATGGAAGGAGGAGGCTTGCTCTTATGAATTACATTTTCTTTTAGATCGTGTGGATAGCTGGATGCATGTGTGACATTTACCTAGGGGAGAGACGGCAGCAGGATGCACAATCGGGAGGTGTTAGGCTGGCAGAGGCAGTGTAATGCTCTAGGTAATGTTTTGCTGGTATTCATGTGGATGTTACTTTGCCACCTACCATCTACCATAAAGATTGCTGCAGACCACACTGCAAAAAATGTTCTAGAATAGTTTAAGGAACATGGCAAATAGTTCAAGGTGTTGACTTGGCCTCCAAATTCCAGAGATCTCAATCCAATTGATCATCTGTGGAATGTGCTGGAAAAACAAGTTCAATCCATGCAAGCCCCAGCCTACACCTCACAGGACTAAAATGATCTACTGCTAATGCTGTGCAGCTCATGCCTCAATGGATCAGAGCTGTTCTGACAGAACAAGGGAGACCTATAAAATATTAGGCAGATGTATTTAATGTTGTGGCTGATCAGTGTATTTGTCTGGAACACAACCATGTTTGCTAAAAATAAAACAATCTTGAAAGCTATCCGAAATATAATAAGTGATTTCTGGCCACATACTACTGATAGTAATTAGATTTTCTACATTTTTACTAAATCTGGGCTTCAGTTGCTATGGTAAATGAATGAAGCAAGTTAGGTGTTTTGCATTATCTTTAAAGTACGCATGAGGTGCAGTGGGGGAATAGGATTACAAAGTGGAATGTTTTTATGGTATTGCCTATATATTCTCCATTTACTTTGTCTAGATTTCTTCAAATATTTTTGGTGCTATACGGTTTGGACATTTGTGTAAATTCAACCTATGGTAGATTATAGCTTTGTTAGGGGCCAGCTCTTGCATTGTATCTAATGCTGACAGCACATTCTAATTTCCAATGACTCTAAACTAGGTAAAGCAGTTTTAGAAAATTGGATGGATTGATATATCTGTATCTCTTATTTGTGAACAACAGATCATTTTATTCTGCAATAAAAAGGGCAACAATAAGAAACTAGAGCAGAAAAAAAGAAAAACAGCATAACCCCTCCAATACCCCTGCACAGAAAAAGTAGTACATAATAAAAAAGGGAAAAAAAAAAGATAACATGCCTGCCCTACATAAACACAATTAAACACATAAACTCTGTTCAATCCAGACCTCATCCTGGGACAACTGCAGTGAATGAATAAACAGCTTATCCAGCACACTAAATTATGTCCAGTTTAAGCTTGATCATTGAGACTATTCCCACATTTGATGGATATGATAATGCATTGTTAATCCTTGGTGGCGATATTTGCTAATCCTATAAAGTTACTAGAAGAGAACAATGGGTATTCAGAGCTTTCAAATTATTCTGGACATCAAATAAGGTATAGATCTTATAGTATGCATCAGGCAGTGGAAGGTATAAAACAATTCCACAAAGTCTACACCACAACTGGTCCTGAAAGGATGCATATCTTTAATGATTTAATTTGTACGTAAGAAACATTACAGTGGACGTGTACCATATTTATTGGGCTTCACTACCACCAAGCTGATACAAAGTATAATAACTGTTTCCCTTTTTTAATAATGCTATATTATATCAATTACTCCAGGCAAACGTTCATTCAGCTATATGTTTAGTACCTGAGAAACCCATGTGACTATTCATAAAATTGTTTCTGTCTTATTCATCTCTAAAATTAACTTTTTTTTCATTGTCTTCTAAAATACACGTTTTAATTAAATATGTCTCCATACTTTGTTGTCTCTTTACCTCTCTAAGGTACACAATGTTTACATGTATATTCTCTAAGGTACAGAATGGTTACATGTATATTCTTTAGTCATTTTGGAAGGTTCTACATAAAACAGACAATTAATGGTTGTTTTATATTGGGCATATTTTGCCTTCTAGTACAATGTTTGTTCTTGGTTTGTGCCAAGCAATCAGTGAAACCAGGACAGGCCTTGGCTTTGCTCAACTTTGAGCAGAAAATGGACAGATGAATAATATAATGAAATATATAACATAATGGAATATATAATAATCTCAAATCTCATCAGACTATATGTTAAAATCATTATATGTTTTACATTATACTTAGTGTTTGAAATTCAGTTTCTGATCAGTAAATACTAGTGCAAATCACAATGTATCCACATATGACAGAGCAAATGAATTGTCATTTCAATAAAAATTAGTTGACCAAAAAATTAAGAGAAAATTAAGGTCAAAATCTAACTGAAGACTATTCAAATACATCAATTAAAAAGCAATACTGTGTACTGTATTTTGAAAAGAACTATACATGTTTTTTGTCATTTTTTGTTAAGTTAAAACTAAATTTTTATTAGTTCAAAATGGGTAAGAAATAATATGTAGTGATGCTTCCTAATGCATAAGCACTTGTTTAAATTAGCCAGAGTAAAACTGTGACATGCAAACATGATAAGCAAACATTCCACAGGTCTCAGATTCTTGTTGCAATGCATTTGATTTTCAATGTTCAGCACTACTTTCTTTTAGCCAGGGGTTTCCAGTTCAAAATCATGTTTAATATCTGTTTTGTTCAATTTTGATTCTTCTGTTTATACCAATATTGTTATTTACTTATTTTCTGTCTATCTATGTAACTTTTGTTATGTTCCGTCTGTTTTGTGTGTGGTTCCCTAAGAGGTGGGATATTCTCCTGATTTTTATCTTCCCCTTGGATTTCATATTGGGATTTTTTTCACCTTGGTTTACTGGCAGATCTTTTTTTGTGCTCCACAGAGCTTTGTATTATTTCAGAGCATTTTATTTTATAAAGATTATATCTGGCCTTACCCAGGGATTTTTTGGCAGGTTTTTCTCCTCTAGTGGGCATTTTGGGAACTGTTCAATACTTGTGTGCTTTGGAACTCTCGAGCGGCACAACTCGAGTTGTTGGGGAGTTGAGTACTGTCTAGATGTTACATCATAAATATTTGCTAATTTAGATACTGCTTTTACTACATAGCCATCAACAGTGTGAACACTACATGATTTCTTAAATGTGGACAAACTCAGCAGGACAAACTAAACATATCTGTTGACATGCAAATCATACTGGATATCAGAGTAATTTTATATTAATATAGTGAAGAATATGTAAGGTTATAGTTCATTCACAAAATGAATAATAACCAGTCAGTTAAAGGCATACATGCTATAACCAAGACATATATAAATTCATAGATCCTCAAATTAAACCAGTAAATCTAACTAAGGAAGTTGGATTAGACCAGAAATGTATAAAGATGACCTGTCTTGACTTGTGCAGACTCACCCGAATCTGTCTTTTCATGGTCATGCACGAAAGCATAATGAAGTACAACACTAAGATTGGCCAGAACACTGGAATGTTGAACATGTCAAAAAAAGTCATCACCATGGCAACCAGGGTGGCTTTTGTTGCAGAGTACCTAAAGAAGATGAAGATTCGTATCACAAAAGGGTGACATGCATACATAACACTTCTCAGTCAATAATGCTGAGAATCAGAGGACGGTAAGTAACAAAAGCTTTCCCCACCAGAATTTGAACTCTGGTAGACGACGGATGAAGGGTCGAAATTCCTCATTATGTCGAGTTGGCAAGGTCATCTCATCACCTGGAAGAAAATAGAGATCACTTCAAGATTGTACCAACAAAATAAGCATTCAACTGCTGAAATTCACTGTCTGTGCAAGCAGATATCCTGCATTGCAAAGCAAGGGAGGTGTACATAGGGAAAAACATTTGTCAACATAAACAAGCATAAAAGATGAACAGGACAGGATTCTGAAGTAGCTACATGTGTCAAAAGGTTTAGAGTTTAAAGGCCAGATAAGACTTGTTTACAAAGTGCATTTCAATATCTGTGGTTCCTACACTATGTAAATGGTATGGACTGAACTTTCAGCATTTGTATTGTCAACCCACTCCCTGCATATACAATAATAAGATACAAAAAGCAGTATTATCTGCTAACAAAATTTATCCAAAAGAGGTTTCATGCTGATCAACTCAAATGCCATTTTTAGTAAATGCCAAAGACTCAGTAATTAAAAAGTATATCATTGAACAGGAGGAAAAAAGCAACCCCTGTAACTTAGGTGAGGTAATGAAGATGCAATCTGCATGGCAATATTTAACGTTACCATAAAAAAAGTAAGAGACAGAGAGGCAATTTCCTTCATGCTTCCAGTTTACTCTGTACTTTACCTCTGACTGACAATTTAATGCTAGACAAACTGAAGAACACTATAAAAAAATGAATTGAAAATATTCCAGACTAACACAGTGGAACAGTTGATAACAGTTGCTGCCACACGACTTAAGATCCCTGCGTTAAACACATATCTCTCCCCCACCCCAATGCCTAGGATTCTGGTTTCTTTTTTGGTTACGGTAATTAAATGGCCCATTGGGGTGTGGGTGTGTGTTCTCACAATTGTACCTTGAACCTCTACACTGTCCAGAGTTACTTGCAGCTTTACTTATGCTGCTGGAATTGACTCTTGGTGCTGATAATACCTGTACTGGAATCTTCTCCCTAAATGCCCATATTCTGGATAATACTGGGCATGCAGTATTCTGATAGTACTGACAGAAACTTTACTAATCCTGGGTTAAAGCAGGAAACAAAAAAGAGACAAGTATACATATAACAAGATTTATAATAACCTTAAGTATGCTAACAATGTACATTGACAGTGTAGGTATTTATTGAGTGCAAAGTGAATGGAATTGCGCACACTTCTAAATTACAACTGTACAGTAGAAATTGTTGCTCATCGTCACATTAGTATCCGACACAGTTCAGGAATTAAATATGAACGGGGAACCAATCACAATCTAGTTATCAAAACACAAAAAAAAAAAAAAATCAAGAAGAAAATATTATAGACAACTCTAGTCCTGAGTAGCCAGTAAATAGGTAAGGGTTCTACTTGGCAGATTTATTAAACATAGCCTCCTTTTTTCTTGTGTACTTTTTATATGAAATAAAACTTTAAGCTTGTGTGTTTCTCCTATCTTTGTGCATATCACAATTACACTTAAGAATTGCACATTGATTAAAGTACTATCATAAAGTACCCTATTCTGTAAAATCTTATTCAGAAGATCTTCTTTTACAGAAAATATTGCATTTTTCTGGATTGATTGGCCATTTATACCATTACTAAAAGAAGAATGAGTCTCCATAGTCAACTACACAATAAATGCCTAAATATGTTTTTGCTCATAATTAAACCAATGTTTTTTCACACCCATCTCATGCCCTTTAAAGCACATGCAATCTAAACCATAATCATTCATCACACCTTTGGAAATTTTCTCATAAAATGCCAAAAACATCTTCAAATAAAGATTCCAGTATTCATTCTTTTTCTGGATCCAGCATTTCCTTTATATACTTGTTTTTATTATAAAGAAACTATTTTATTCAATGATTTTACATTATTTAAAAAGTCAGATCCTCCAAAAATCATTTGCGTTAAATTTAAGCACAAGATAGCATTCTGAACTTTTTTTTTACATCAAAAGAAAGTAGCTCCAATACAGGCTTTAAATGTAAGATGTGCTCTTTAGCATATTTATCCAAACTTTCTTTTAAAAAGAAAAAAAATACTGGCTTTGTTTACATAAAGCTCAGTTTATTCTTAATGTTTAAGAATATCTCATTTAGCTTCAAGTTTCAAAATGCCTTCCAACTGTAATGAAAGAGTAGTCAAAATCTGCAGCAATTTTGGACTCATAATGTGCAAGTTATAGATAGGATGCAAGACATGCATATTTTAACCCTGGCATTCAAGTCACCAGTTCTGATTCACAGAAGATCCTATCCCCTAATGGTACACCTGTTGATGAAGAAAGTAAAGTGCTTTTCATTGGCAATTACATTGTACAAAATGCAATAATTTCTAGTTATATATACCCAACAATGTTCAAAAATAGAGAGTGTCTGACATTAAATTGACTAAACTTAATAACAATGAAAAATTCCACATGATGCTGTAGAAATATGGTAAAGAGAAGCGTGATATGAATGCATATAAGAGCAAATTCTAAAACGTAAAGGTGGCCGACCTCCCCATTCAAAAACTGGAAGGGACCATTTTCTTCATTCAAAAAATATTTCAAAACAACTGTCTAGCTTTCTATATAATACATCACCCAGACTACAGCTGTGTCAGTTTAAATCACATATTTTCATATATTTCACATTTTCATGTATAGGTTTACTTCAAATTATAACAATAATAATTCTGTATTAGCTCTCAAAGTTATTTTTTCTACTGCTTCAAAATCAATTGCAAAAAAAAAAAAAAAATTAGCCAGTATACAGTGCATCACTTTTTCCACATTTTATAATGTTACAGCCTTATTCCAAAATGGATTAAATTCATTTTTTCCTCAGAATTCTACACACAACACCCCATAACGACAACATGAAAAAAGTTTACTTGAGGTTTTTGCAAAGTTATTAAAAATAACTTGCGCTGTGAATACTTTCTGGATGCACTGTATAGAAACTATAATACGACCACTAATTTAGCTCAAATCTTCCACTAGCCATGTCCATTTATATTATTTATTACATACCATAAACACTGACTGGCCACTTTATTAGGTACACCTGTGCAACTGCTTGTTAACACAAATATCAAATCAGCCAATCATATGGCAACAACTCTAAGCCATAAAGATGACCTTCTGAAGTTCAAACCAAGCATCTGAAAGGGGAAGACAGGTGATTTAAGTTACCTTGAATGTGGCATAGTTGTTGTTGCCAGATGGGGTGGTCTGAGTATTTCAGAAACTACTGATCTACTGGGATTTTCACGCACAACCATCTCTAGGATTTACAGAGAATGATCTGAAAAAGGGAAAATATCTAGTGAGCAGCAGTTGTCTGGGCGAAAATGCCTTGTTGATGCCAAAGGTCATAAACCAGACTGGTTTGAGCTGATAGGCAACAGTAACTCAAATAACCACTTGTTATAACTGAGGTATGCAGAACAACATCTCTGAACTCACAACATGCCAAATCTTGAAGCAGATGGACTACGGCTGAAGAAGACCCCACACCAGGTGCCACTCCTGTCAGCTAAGAACAGGACAACAGAAGATTGGAAAAACGTTGCCTAGTCTGATGAGTCTTGATTTCTGCTGCATCATTCTGATGGTAGGGTCAGAATTTGGCCTCCACAGTCACTAGATCTTAATTCAATCTCCTTCTCGCAGGACGTATAACGCCGCTCGTGTTGTAAAGTGGGGGGGGTGGTGAAATTAACGCATGCTAAGGAGTTGCAGTCGGATCATCTGCTGGCTTGCTGCTTCTGGTAAGCTGCGTGTTCTGCTTGTTGCGCTGTGCGTCGATCACAACAAAACCCGTAAAACGCAGCTGTCCTGCCGCTCGCGTTGTGGGGGGGCGGGGGCGGGAGGCTTAAGGCATGCTAAGGAGAAGAAGTCGGATCATCTGCTGGCTTGCTCCTGGCACTGCTGGAGAGCTGCTTAATCTGCTTGTTGTTGTTTTAAGAGCTGGGAGCACGTCTGCCAAAAGCATTCCAACAACTGCTAGGTTAGATGTCCATGAACTTGTTTTAAATGTTGTCTCACTGCCATGTCTCGCAGAACGTCAAATTGTCTTCCGAGATCACGTCTCATCTCCCTCCCTAGATTTTTTTTTATAATAAAGAGAAATCAGATTTAGAAGAATTAAACTACCTCACTAGCTAAAATAATACCCTTTATTTGTGTTTTAATATATATTCTTTTAAAAGATATTCTCTTCTCTCTCTGTCATTCTGGTACATAGTGAGCTTAGATTTCTTTGTCCAAGGAAAACTGTTCCAGAACTGGACTGGATTTTTAAAAATGTTTTCCAGCAAAGTCTAATCTGTCCTTCATATGCTTGGTTTGCAAGTTGTGGTATATCCTCTGTATTTACTTTCAAGAGGTCTTCTTTTGATTGTAGACTTTGGCAATGAATATCCTACCTCCCGGACAGTATTCTTGGTTTGGCTACTGTAAATTCGATAAATGGGTTTCTTCACCAAAGAAAGAATTCTACAATCATTCAGCACAGTTGTCCTCCATTGTTGTCAAGGCCTTCTGGTGTTGCTGAACTCACCAGTACGTTCCTTGTTTTTAAGAATGCAACAGAAGTTTGATTTGACAACTGCTTGTGTTTCTGCTATCTCTCTGATCGGTTTGCTTTGTTTTCTCAGCCTAATGATAGCCTGTTTTTACTTGCACCGTCAGCTCTTTGGACCTCATATTGAGAGTTCACAGTGACAGCTTCCCACTGCAAATTCACTACTTGGACTCAATTCCAGACTTCCTGCCTGCTTAACAGTTAATGAAATAATAAGGGATCTGCTCATACTTGGCTATGGAACAGCTTGTCAGTCAACTGTCAAAATACTTTTGGGCCCCTAAAAATGGGAAGAACATACATAAAAATGTCTGACATACATAAACGGCTCATACGATATTTACATTAAACCCCGTGAATTAAAGTTGCAAGTCTACAATTCAATCACCTAATGATTTCTTCATTTCAAATCCATTTTGGTGGCGTTCAGAGCCAAAATTATAAAAATCATGTCACTGTCCAAATACTTATGGACTTAAATAATGTCTATTATTACTATTTTTATTATTATTATTATTATTGTAAATATATATGTATGTCAATTTTTTTATTTAATTTGGTAGCCCTTTTTTTGTGGAAGCTGGTTAAGTTGCACTGTTTGTAGTTTTGCACCATATGGTCCATGGTGAATATGGCAATGAAAAATTTCTGTCGTGCCCCCTTCTCTTGATGCATTAAGCACGTGCTAATTTTGCTTAATGTTTAATCAGCTCTGTCCATGTTCATTTTACTGTTGTTTCAACTAGACTAGCAGCACAGTGCTGATCTGTGCATGTCCAAACTATAACAATAATACATTTTATTTAGATATCACCTTTCCCAAGCCCAGGGTGCTTCACAGAGTCTCATAAAGAAACAGTATGTATACAGTATGTAACATTGGATATAAAAGTTTCCTGAACATACAAATACTAGGATATGATGGGATGGAGTGTCTTAATGTGAATTTCCCCTTGGGAATTAATAAAGTATCTATCTATCTATCTATGGGGGTCTAATCCTACAAAAGGTGTGCATACACTTATAAAGAAAACACTGGAAACTTAAAATAACTTAATCTTTTCAAAAAGGAGTTTGCTTTATTTTTTTCATCCATTATCTAAGTCTGCACTGCTTTTACAATTAAAATGTTAAGATATTATTTTTATTTTTGTCTTTATTGACTGCTTCACAGTCAAATGCAAGGAAATGCCTTGTGAAACAAAAGATAAATATCAAGGGGGGTTACAAAAGTGAGCATAAACTTGTAAATAAGATAGTAGAGAATTACAGTAACTTTATCAGGTCAGAATTTTTTTTTTTTTTCCAATCACCCTGTGTGTTCTCATAGCTTTTACAATAAAAATGTTATTTTCATCTTTATTTATTTGTTTGCACACTAGTTTCCCAATTTTATGCTACATTGTGCAATTTATAACTGCAATAACTTGAAAACTGAAATTATACTGAAACAGAGGAGTTATAAAACCTGATAACAAGGTAAAATACATAGGATTTTTGGTGCTTAGATCAGAAAGAAATAATTCAAAACACAGCAATATGGTATATAGTCATATACAGTCTCCTCCATAATGTTTGGGGAAAATATATTTTTAATTGATTTACTCCTCTGCTACAAAGTTTAAAATTACTAATCAAGCAATTTTGATGTGATTAAAGTGCACATTGCAGACTTTCATTTAAGGATATTTACATACATTTTAGTCATATATTGTAGAAATGACGACTTCAGGACACCATGTTTAGAACAATTGGCGTCACAGTTGTTTGTGATAACTCAGGTGTCTTTCATTGCTTCATTAGTGCAGTAATATAGATACTCAGACTTACATCTATCTACAGACTAATTTTGGAGTCTGTAGTTGCCATTGTTCAACATGAGGACAAGAACTGCGCCAATGAAAGTCAAAGAAGACACTATGAAGTTGAAAAACAAGACAAACCATTAGAGACGTTAACAAAACCTTAGGATTACCGAAATCAACTGCCTGGAATATCATTAGGAAGGTATCATTAGGTGGCAGATGTGGATGTGTCAGAGACCACTATCCACAGAAGACTTCATAAACAAAAATACAGAAGCCTATGATAAGTGAGTTGTGGCTCCATGCAGATTTTAAATAAATAAGGTGCACTGATCAGGGGCAGGTGAGTGTGAACATGCATCACTCCAGGAATGGTTGGGGTGTTTGGCTGATTGCCTGTTTGCGTATGCACGTGTGAATGTGAATGTCAGTCAGGTGCATCATTATTGCCTCAGAGGGAGCAGCACCTTACACTTGCACCCAATTAGGAAGGACACATATAAGAAGAGCTTGCACAGTAGAGAGGGGAGAAGAGAAGAAAAGAGAACAGATCAATAAGAGAAAGATGGCAGTTAAAGGACAGGAGAAGAAGGCAAGATGGGCAGAGAGCCGGTGTGGAAGAGTTGAGGCAGGCAGCCGGTAGGAGAGCCACTTGAGAAAGCACAAGGATGATGCTCACGGCTGCAAAAGGTTGTTCCCGCTCAGCATTACCTGGTAGTTCAGAGTGACTCAAGGCTTGCTTCTGCGTAAGACTGGGGATGGCAGCAGGAAGTGAAGGAGCAAGGTGAGGCTCCGCACGGTACCCTCCTGGGGAACCATGGACAGCAGGAACTCTGGCTTTGAAATGAAGGTTGCTATGCCTGATGGCTGGGCACCTCCTCTGCTGCAAGGCCCTGTGCAGGGTAAGCAGAGGAGACGTTGGTTTTAAAGGGATGCCCCAGGGACTGTGTTTTTAGAACAATTCCTATTGTGGAATTTTAACCTAATTTTAATGGATACTTTATTGACTTATTTTTGACCTCCACCATCACTGACTTTTATGGGATTATTTGTTTAAGTGTTGCCGCACTGCACTTATTGAACAGTGTTTGTTTCTCAATTGATTTTAAGAAAAGTACTGATTCACTTTCCACCTACCCCTTGTCTGGATATATGTGTCCTCATTTGCTCAGCTCATCTCGGTTGGGACTATCAATAGTGGTGGGTTCAGAGACTTCTAGATGGAAAAGGTAGTGCAGAGCCAACCCACACCGTCACAAGACCATACTGCAAGATGGAAACCACTACTTAGCCACAAAAACAGGATGGCCAGAATATAGTTTGCAAAAAAAGTACTTAAAAGAGCCTGCAGAATTCTGGAAAAAAGGTCTTGTGGACAGATGAAACAGAAGATTAACCTGTAACACAGTGATGGCAAGAAAAATGTGTGGTGATGAAAGGGAACTGCCCAAGATTCAAATAATGCCACCTCATATGTTAAACATGGTGGTAGGTGTGTTATGGCTTGGGCATGTATGGCTGCCTCAGGTACTGAACATTTCTTTTCATCTGTGACATAATTGTTGATGGCAGCTGCACAATGAATTCTGAGGTGTACAGAACATCTTATCTTCTCAAGTTCCAGTAAATGCCTCCAAACTCACAGGATGACAATTCATTCTACAACAAAATAGTGATCACAAACATATTGCTAAAGCAACAAAGGAGTTTTTCCAGATGTAAAAAATTGAAAATTCTTGAACAGCCAAGCCAGTCACCCAGTTTAAATCCAATTGAGCATGCCTCCCATATCCTGAAGAGAAAACTTAAGGAGACAAGCTCCTGAAACAAGCAGGTGCTGAAGATGGCTGCATTAGAGGCTTGGTAGAGCACCACCAGAAAAGACACTTTGCAGCTGGCGATATCTATGAATCTCAGACTCCAAGCAGTCAGTGAATACAGGGGATATGTAATAAAGTACTAAATATGACTGCTTTAATACACCTACCATTGCTACGTCCCAAACATTATGGTGCCCTAAAATGGGGAGACCATGTAGAGAAAGTGTTGTCATTTCTACACGTGATCAAAATGTATGCAAATACCCTTAAATGAAAGTCTGCAATGTACACTTTAATCACATGTAAATTGTTTGATTTGGATTTTTAAACTATGGAGCAGAGGGGTAAAAAAAGGAAAAATGTGTCTTTGTCCCAACCATTATGGAGGATACTATTTAAACTTAGCCCATTTTAGGTTTCAGATCTTATTAACATCTATACTCTTTTGTAGATGTTATGGACAGAATTAAGATCTTTTTATATTCCCGGCCTTTACCTGTAAATTCCCAAACCTCTGGAATCATTTACTAGCTATATTAGCTAGGTCACCATATTTACAGTATTTACAAAACAGGGTGAAGATTAAATTATATTTACATAGCACACTTTCACTATAACTGATGGTAAAAATGTCTATGATTGTTTTAAAAAGGTGATAATCTTTGTGACTGTCACTTACAGAGTCTTTTCTATTCTTCTTCTTGCAGCATTTGCTTGTGGTGTTCTGCATTGTTTTTGTGTCTTGGAAGACCGTTTGGTGAAGGGACAATATATTTATTTTAAATAGCATTTAGGCACATTAAAAACCTAATTTATATTCAGTAAAATACCAGAGATATTCTATAGTCATATACATTTCTTAAAACAGATAACATGATGTTTTTGTTCTCAACATTATGTTTTTGTATTTTAACATAGATAAAATGAGTCTACTAGAATGACTCTCAGATCTGCCATGACTTTAACTTTGAAACACACATTTTTAAAAAAAGTAATGCTGGATCATTCATATTGAATATGCATATTACTAAATGCCTCAATGTACTGTTAAATCATCCTGAAGATCTCTTTTGTGTTTGGATTTAATCAGGATTTTTTTGGCTATTGTGAATCAAAGTTAATAAAAAAGTTAATAAAAATACAATGCACACATTTCTATATTTTACGTACTGCAGATCATAGAATACAACCTTCCCAAGGCTCCTTACATAACAAACAAGGATACATTTCAAGGACACATTTTATGTGTCACCATGCATCATGCCGAAGGCATATTCACTGCCTTGATGAAAATGTGTTTTGACAATTTAACTTATGTCTGCTTTTACATATGCTCAGAAATATCATCAGCTTTTTTGGTAATTAACAGGCCTATGGTGAAATACTAGTATAGTAAATATCTGACATAAAGAAATGGACAGAAGAACGAAAAAGGTGTATTGGGTAGGTCACAATAGAATTTGAGAAAAAAATGTAAAATATTAATAATTATTGGATATTTCTTATTTAGTAACCATTTAAGCATCTGCAAAGTTTGTTGTGAAAGTTGTTGTGTTGTACATATGTACAGATCTCAAACACAATGTACTTTGTTTCTACCTTTACAAGTTTAGTAGCAGTACCCTAAGTTCGTAATTCAAAATAGCCTGAGGTTCATCTGTTAAGACTAGGTTGATTTTGTGTGCAAGTTCCTCCCACAGTATACTGATGAATTGCTTCAAAGTAATGGCAAAATATGACAACTGAAGCACAGATACAAAGTCACCAAATTAAAATTTACTGTTCATAAATTATTTGATAAATCACAAGGTATAATCTTTCAGGACTGCTTTGTACACAGAAAACAATCACTTCATTTCCAAAAAACATTGATATAGCTTCATGCAGCTTTTTTGCTGCAGTGGAAAACATTTTTAGATCTACAATTAACTTGTGTTTACACTTTCTGCCATCAGTAAAAAAGGTGAATGTTTTATATATTCCAAAACTAAGATTAAACACATTCTGAGTCAGTTTGGTAAAGGCAGCAATCTAGTTCTTAACTGTCATTAAACCGATTACTGTCTGAAACTTAACACTTTTAATGCTTTACAAATTCTCTGCACACTTTGACAATTGCTACAGAAGTCAGTTTTGAAATTCATTAAAAATAGCAACTTGGGATATTAGACAGGAAGCAAAGTAGCTTTCAAGTTCAATTTTAAGTTTTTTTTTTCAACACTCATAAAATGCTTTCTTATAGAATCAACCTTCATCGTAATAGTTAATATGATTATGCTTATTTATCTTACTTGATCTCAGTGCAGCTTTTGACATAATGGACCATTCTTTACAGCTCTTTGTAGCTCAGCAAGTTATGCGCACAGCAGGAGTTTCAGGAATTGCCCTTGAATGGTTTTGATTAAATATTAACAATAAAAGACATTAAGTTTCTCTGGATAGTGATGCAATGGTCAGTGCTTACCTCTTTCCTTTATGTATACATATGAGGCAGCTCAGCAAAGTGACTAGTTGTTTTGCTGTCAATTTTAATTTTTCATGAGGTTAACAAAGAAATACTTTTCTCTTTTGATTGGATATACTGTATGTATATGAAATGTCACATTTACTAGATTGTGTCTTTGAAGAATGAACTTAAAACAAGACAGAAAAAAACTGTCCTAAGATACACCACAAAAATATTACAATTTTCAATTGGAGAAGAACTTGAGAAATATACGATTTAACATTAAATAAAGTGGCTTCACAAAATACATGAACATAACTAACTAACTAACTAATTATTACACTGGTCAACAAGCATTTTGCTACTGGGATTCTTTCACCTGTACTTTAACAAATTTCACTTGCTGACTTCAAATCTGAAAACCGTTTTCATCCAGCACGTCCCATTTTTTAGTTATGATGTTCCAGGTCTTAGACAACTAGGGTGACTGGACAGTAAAGGCAATGCATTTCAGCATTTAAGAAATGTTTGGTCTCGAGAAAAGTGAAGCCAAAATTAAGGAAGGTGTTTTTGTTGGCCCTAAAATCCATGAACCGATGCTTGACAATGAGTTCAAAAAGAAACTGAAGCCCACTGAATCAGCACCCTCATTTGTGCAGGTTGTCCAGAATTTTCTTGACAGTCACAGAGCAGAGAATTATGTTGAGCTTGTGAGGAATATGCTAAAAGTATATTAGCTTATGGGAGCCAGAATGTCACTGAAGATGCATTTTTTACATTCTTATCTCGACTTTTTTCCACCAAAACTAAGCGATGTCAGAGATGAGCATGGGGAAAGACTTCATCAAGATATAAAGGTGATGGAAAACTGATATTGGGGAAAATTCACTTCGAGCATGATGGGTGACTACTGTTGGTTCATGCAAAGAGAGAAGGATGTGCAGTACAAGCACAAAAGCGAGTGCCTCCAACATTTTTGGGCACGCTGACCTCACTTTTATATTGAGGTAAATTGAGATAAATATACTTTAACGTGTCTCTGGTATCATCTTCTGGTTTGTTTTCAGAATAAACACATCAAAACAATTTTGGTGGGATATAGTCCAAACTCCAGATATTGTGTTGATATATTATATTGATATTCATTGTTATTTTTTTTTGTAATGAGCTTCACAGTGTACTCCTTCTTCAACTGTTTAACATTCACCTCTATACATACTCTCAACTGAGTTAGGCAGTAAATGTTTAGGGTAATGTGTTTACATATGAATTATTGTTTCATACAGTATTTATTAAACAAATAGTCTTTAGTTCCCTCAGTCTCCTAAATGATTCTGTTCAATTATATTGTTATTCAAAAGTGTCAAAACATCAATGATGTGTATTTCAAAAACCTGACGTGCTAGCTTAATTCCAATTTCATATACAGTATGAAATCAGTGTAAAAAAATTAAAAAAGAGATGCTCTGAAGTTCCCAGAAGCAAACAAAAAATATTTTTTGTAGACCAGTGTTATCAGATGTTTAAGTAATTCTGGGCACCTAATGCTTTCAAAAATCAGCTCATCTAAGCCAAGCTCCATGTCAGATACTGAACCCAATCTGGGGGAAGAGGTATTACTTAATAACTGGCATCTCATTACCTTAACCCTTAGGAAGACAGCTTATAACAGCAGGGTGCCCAGAATGATTTAAGCTTTTTGCTATAAAGTTGCTAAAGATAAAGCAAAGACCAAAATACTTAAAGTCAGCCAAGAAACAAAGCACACCACAGGCACAGTCAACAAAGCACAAAGTATAAACACGTGCATTTCACTCCAAAGAAAAGTCTTCATTTAAACAGAGCAGTAGAAATGACTTATGACAATGGCATTAGTACATTTGTGGAAGCATACGCAAACAATTATTTGCTTCAACTTCATTCATAATAATAAAGCTATTTCCATCATTAGAAAGAAGATGATTTTAAAGGGGTGGTGCAGTGGTAGCACTGTTGCCGCACAGTAAGAACACCAGGGTTCTTATCCCTGCCTGCATGGAATTTGCATGTTCTTCCTGTGTATATGTGTGTTTGCTCCAGGTGCTCCAGTTTCCTCCCCCAGTCCAAAGAAATGCAGGTTAGGTGAACCGTCGTTGCTAAATTGACCTGTGTGTTTGTCCTGCAATGGACTGATGCTCTGCCTTGTTCCTGCTTTGTGCCCTATGATTGCAGGAATAACTCTGCTCTGGATAAATCGGTTATGAAAAATGACGGATGATTTAAATAACATTTTGCTTATCTTTATGTGGTAGTGCCATTCTTATTACCAAATAAGTTGATATATCATGATCTTAAAGTCCACGTTACTGACATTGACAAAGTATTCCAAACTGTACAGCGTGCACCAAAACCACAAATTACAAAATTAAAGAAACAGTTACATTTCATAACTTTTATGGTAAGCTATAATTTTAAAAGTTGAATGTGCTGATGTGAGATGAGAAATTTCTTGTACCATTCGTAGAATAAAAGTTTATTGAGTATGAAGGTAGAAGTGCTGAACAGTTTCAAGTATCCACAAATACTGTCACTGTAACATATTAAATGAATGTATTTTTTCAATATTTCCACATAAAATGTCAGCATTTATGTTATAAAATTCTAAGTTCTTTGTGCCTTTTACCTTAAACTCTTTTTTCTTGCTTGAGTAGAACTTTAATTATTGGCATTTCTAAGCATTTTCTTTAGTATGATTTTCCAGATGCAATCAAAAATTTAATTAATGCTTGTGAATTTATACATTTAAAACAATATACACAGCATTTTTTGACAGATACCGTTTCACTCAACACATGGGACCAATGTTATGTTTATAAAAGAGACCCAATGAAATGGTGGGTAAATGAATATTTAAATAGAGCAAAGAACAAGAAGAAGAATTTCTATACAAGATCTCTGATGTAAGAAGAATCTTAGCCAGCCTGAGTTCTTACTAGTGGCAGGAAAGCAACCTGACTGCAGGCAGTGAGGATGAGCGACTATACTGAAATGCAAAGTAGACAGCCTGTTTTGTGAATCACAATGGTGAGCCCAGGACTGTGTACATTTCTCCTTTTCATAATAAACAGTTAAAAGCAGCTTATATGATGTTTTGATCCAAATAAGTTTACAACTACTGCTAAACTTAACTCTATATTTCAAAATTAACAAAACAAATGGTTGCACAAGCAAACCACAAAAAAAAAAACTGCCAAAAAAGAAAAAGTGGCACTTTTAGCTACAGTTTATGCTATCATGGAGGACTTTCAATGCTACAGAGATAAATACAGTGCAATTGATGCTGACTTGGAAACCTAACAGAAAGAAGTGATTGATACATACCAGAATCCTCCATCAATGATGGTTCAATTTTGGGAGACAGGAAGGCCACAAGAAGATTGAGGTGATAGATTCCTAGAGCATATGTTACTATATACCATCCCTGAAAACAGGAAATGTAATTAGATTTTATTTCAGAGTTGCCTAAAATGACCAGTTCAATATTTTGTCTGAGTCACTACTTTCCTGTTATACTGGTTAGTCAGCCCAGACCTTGCACTCGCTCAACTCTAATTAAGCCGGCCTCAGCATTGTCACCTGGTCAAGACCCTTAAATTTTCAAAGCAGGCTCAAAACAAATTGGCAAAATGATAATTGCTTACCTGTAGAAGAAAGATTCGTAGCAGGAAAAGTATTGATAACAAGACAGTAATCCCCCACCTAATCAAAATGTGAGGGGTGGATTTATCCAAAAAGCCCTGGTACCGCTGTATGAAAAAGAAAAGATAAACAATTTGTATTGCCGTTCTGTTATCAAAGTCAAGCATGCTTTTGATTTGTCGAATTATCAGTTATATTAGGATGTTTTGAATACATGAAGCTGTTCATTTATACACTTCATTACCAAAGGTTTTCCCTTTGAATGAATGTTAATGCTTTAGTATTGCCAATTTTTTAATCATTTAAAAAAATTAATAATGCAGCATATTAAATCAATGTCAGTCCAGAAAGCATTTGCCAGTAAGACAACTTACCTGTGCTAGACGAGTGCCGATCACACCCAGACTTAACGGCTGGGGAGAAGCATCTCCCTCACTAAAGCCACCTGCCGCCTCTGACATTCTGAAAAATTGAGAACTTTTGATGATTCAAAGTTATGGACCTCCTCATCCTAAAGACAGACAGAATATGGAGTGTTAATGAATTATCACAAGACTAACACTGAAATATAAAAACACTGTTCTAAAAGTTGATAATCACTTCCCATTTGATTCATAACCACTGCATAACTATCTAGAAGTTCCACAAGTTGACTGATACTCAAATCACACACACATGAGGTATACAAACAGGTGGGAAAATAAGTAGTTGTAAAATTTCCTTATTTTACAGTAATCTACAATCGTACGTCTTAAAGAAAGATATTTTAATTCTGTCATAAAGCACCCAGCCTCTTCATTCTTTTTTTAAATTATGTCTGATATGTTATGTAATTATTGTTGTTTTTATTGTTCCAATGCGTTTTTTTAATGGGAACAACATTACTAGCATGTCCCTAAATGGTTTTGAAAAATTTGTCTGGCCTTAAAAATATTAAAACAAATGATGAGTAATACTTCCATGACAGGGAATAAATAAAGTATGTATCTATCTATCTATCTATCCATCAAATCAAGAAATTACTTTTTACTGTAGTACTTTTTTAGTTTTATTTTTTATTTCTATAGCATGCACTATTAACAATTTTTTTTTACAAACTGCGTTTTGCAAAATTATTAAAACATGTTAAAGGTTTTCAAATGTTGTAGGATTATTAATGTTACATAAGCATCTTGCTCTTATGTATTTTATTGCAAACTGTCACAACTTTAAAAGGAAAATTTTGAGGAAACAAAAAGGGCAAAAATCTTAAAGAGAAAACATAAAATTTGATGCTTGCACATATTCTGGTCGATCTTTTTGTCCTATCGAAAAGATGATTAAACAGTGGGCCTGTGCTTGTTCATTGAAATTATTGTCTGATTTTTTCCATAAAAGTTCAGTTACTTAAAAGACAATTGGTCACACAATAAACATAAAAGTATAAAAAGAAGAAAACACATTCTACAAAAGGCTCACATGAAGTAAGAAAGTGTGCAGATTAGGAATAGGGTACAAATCTTTCTCAAGCATCTGAGTCTATTTCTGAGTACCATTGACATGATGAATAAGAAATGTAAACTGCACCACACCACCCAGACAAGGTCTAGAAAAGAATGTCACTCAAAACACAGCATCAGAACAAGTATCAGACTTTAGCGGGAAGGCATTGTAAGGTACAAACCCTTTCAGAGATCAAAAGAATTTGGTGGCAGAGAGCAGAGTAAACATGTATTAGTCAAAAGTATTATAAACTCTGGAGAACACTGGCCTTTGTGGTAAACAGGCAAGAAGGAAAAATACTCAAAAAGGATCATTTAAGCTCCATCCAGAATTTTCCAGAAATCAAAAGTATAACCAGATTTGGTTAGCGGAAAGGTAAAGTGGTAAGATAAAGAATGAATGTTCTGGGCAAAATTCAAATTGCAAGTTGTGGTACAAATGTAACACAAACCACTCCTTAAGAAACATTGTCTATTTAGGTGAATATGATGGTGTCAGCATCCTGTGCAAGAGAAACTGGGCAACTTGTTAAAGCTAAAAGAAAATTAGATGGTGCAGTTTTTAAGAAAGCATTATCATGAGCAATTGCTCAAGTCAGACAAAAAAAAATAAAGCTAGGGAGAAAAGTTGCTTTTGAGCAGAACTGTAATCCATAGTACTGCCCTGAAAGAACATTGGTCCATTCCTTGTTAGTTCAACCAAATATGGATGTGTGGAATATAAACTATGTTTAAGACATCTAATGTAGCTATGTTTGTCTAAAACTTTGAGTATGGAAGTTTTCAATTTGTGTTCTACCAACAAGTGAAAAGATTTAACTAGTCTGGGCACTTTTTCAAGGAATTGTATAGGCCACACATGGCCAAAGTTAGTTCATCTAACATTATTTTCTTAGCTTACCAATAACATTGTTCTTGACAACAGCTTCAAATACATCAAAAGATGGATTTACAGCTTGAAATTGAATATGAGTATGAACCAGAAAGAGTAGCCTAGTGGCCGAGTCAATTTCATGTAAAGCACAAGGCTACCAGTTGAGTCTCCACATGTGACTTCCGATGTGAACTGAACTAAGACACTGAACCGTTGTGTAAAAATTCTAAAATGATAAACAGGGCAGTGAACACACTTGAATAGTATAGCTTCTTAAGCATAGTAAAAGCTTCTTAATGTACGCAGGGGAGGGCTAAATAATTAAACTTCTGCTTGACACACAAATCTTACAATGACTGATATCAACTTTTAAACTGTCATATGACTAAACGTGTTAAAATAATTTTCATTAAATGTAGTCAAACCAAAGGTTACACATAATTCATACTGATATCAAACATACATATTGACCTGCTACGTTCTCAAAACCTTTTAATACAATTTGTTGTCTTGGTTGGTGGACAGAGCCTACCACGACAGCATCGGACGCAAGGGAAGAACCAAAGCTGGAGAAGGCGGCAGACCACATTTGATTTATTAAACCCAAATTCCACATACTTTATTGTTGCATGCCTTCACAGCACACTGTACTTTCTGGAGTGATAATATCTAGGGAGTACTGGAAGTCCTTGTCGCCATAAGCATACAGTATACATAAACACCACGCGTTCTGTTATAAGACACATACAGCTCTCGAAAAATGTATTAATATTTACATTATGACATTACTCCTAAACCAACACAAGATTAAAAAATAACCGAGTGGAAAAAGCCACTAAAAAAACCTCACGGAACTGCTGCTACGGAGGACTTAAAAGCGCACACACAAAGTCCTTTCTGCAGGATATGAGATGGACCCGAATGTGGAAAGCACAAAACCCTTGTGCTTGGTTTCGATTACAGAAAAAAAAATCACCAACATGTTACAGGGCAAAACTGTCCGCACGTTTCTTTTTTCTAAGTCAACGCAAATCGACCACTTTCCAAAATAAATACCACTACCCCTGAACACTCGCTACATGACGATGGGAGAAACGAAGAGCTAGATATATAATTAGGCGGCTTAATTTCACTCACCCGTCTGTGATTCTGAAATTCCGGTTTCTGCTCCGCCCATTCTGATCTGATTGGTGGAAGATCTGCAATGTTGTAATTTGATTGCTAAATCAAACTGTCAATCTCAATGATAGGTAGCCCTGTATAGTTACCCATTAACGAGGCGCGTGTGGTCTTCGGTTAGTCAGCCACTCGTATTTTGATTAAAGGCAAGATGAATTTCAGAAAGGGTTTAATTCTATATGGCTAATTAAATATCAGAGTAAAATACTGAACTCCACACCAGACTACTGCTTATGCATATGCAGTAATGGGAGAGCTAATTATCTGAAAAATTAGCGAATTGAATTATAAATTATCAGTAGGGTTAAAAAGGGGAATTTTGAAAATACTGTAAGTAGCTGGCAATACTGGTAATAGTGTTTCAGGTGTGGAAATGTAAAAAAACAGGTCGAACCCGTATGGCCAGCTAAATACTGATAACATTATTTACCTTTGCATATTACCTCAATTGTCGATGAGGATTCGTCTAACAGTTTATTCGTGAATGCATTGCAACTGTTAAAATAAGTTTCTCTTTTGAAAAAAAAAAGTTGCATTCTTCACATTACGCACTCCTACGCAAAGGTATAGACGCTAATCAATAACATTTTGTAGATCTTTTAATAATGAACGGTACTATGGAAACTGAAAATGGTAAACTGCTGCTTTGAATACATATAGTTAGCGACTGAATTTCTTTTCATTATAATTAAGATATAAATGATCACTGCGTAGAAGCACTTTTATGTTCAAGTTTAATTAGGCTGGCTATTTCGATGAATATTAAGGGTCTTTTGAATCATTTAGGAATCACAGATTGAATTATAACAACAATTTATGCACAAAAATATATAATTTTATGTTTTTTGATTTTTGTAATACAGTACTGTTTCATCTTGAGGTATGATGAAGGATGGACTGACATGCACACACAGCCGGCAGTAAGTTCAGGATCTTTTCTGCTGCTTTAAGATATCCAAACTCTTAACAGCAGGTGTGATACCACCTGGGCTTCCTGTCGAGTTTTCCTGTACTGGCTCCACCTTGCTTCCTAAATCTATGTCATCTTCCACTGGAACAGGTTCTGGGTGTGCAGTATGTTTTTCTGGGTTAACGGTTCCTAAGGTGGAGGTGACCAATTTCATGCAGTGCTAATCCTCTGTCTCAGGTCAGTAGGTGATTCAAATGCCACCTCATGCCATCAGTGTGACAACAAAAGGTGTGGAGGAAGGACTGACACAAACACACAAACAGCTGTTAATGGTCCTTGTAAGAACCTGTTATCAATGCTATTTGTGATGGGGACCCTGACTTACTCCTACTGGCAGCCTCTGGAGACTCCTGATGAAGTAATTCAACCTCCTTAGTGTAACTGCCATCTTAATGAGCTCTCTTCTCATTCTTTTCCAGTCCAACCTATGATGCCATTCCTTTTATGCTATTCCATTATCCACAGCTTGCCTCCTGTAGATTCTCAGCTGTATCTTTCCACATAGGTCAGAGTTGCTAAAATATTCTTTACTTTTAATGGCAGACCGTCTTATTTTTATTGCTGCTGTTAAGCTGGCAAACCAAAAAGATCCATACCTTCTTTGATAAAATAAAACAGAGTATGAGAATAATCAGCTACTCCTTAATGCACACTCCTGAAAAAGCATGCCATTTTCACTTTAATTTAGGTTAAAAAATAATGCAGACAAAAGCAATATCAAGTTACATGGAAAATACCCACTTTTTATATGAAAATCCAACATTTTTCAAATATATTTATAGTTATTTGGCTATTAAAATACATTAAAAACAGAAAATAAATTCTTAAAGAAACTATACAAAAGGAAAATAATTATCAGTAGATGCTTAAAAACATTACTGCAACTCATAAACTATCGGTAATATTTGTCTTTCATGGTCAATGCTGACCTCAGGCTTTACACTTTTTTAAATGTAAAGACAGGAATGAGTTGTATAGTGCCATATGGTGGTGCAACCCTAGATTTTGATCCTGTGACCATGTTGTGACAATCTGTTGAACTACCTCCCCTTCAGGGCATGCCACCTGCCAGTTCCATGTTGCAGCTACAGTGGCCATTATGCAGTTTTATTTATTGGTTAATGTGTTTAATTTGGTCTAAAATATGCTAAAAACAGAATAATTTTCCCATTGAAAATCTTGTGTTTTGAATATGTTTTCAATGTCCCCATTATGTACATAGGGTGATGTGCCATATTAATCACATGCAAATTACAAAGCAAAAATTGATTGTGCTCTTAGTGAATAAGCACAGAAGAAAGCTCAGTGTCACATTTAAATCTTTTTTGCCCTGCAACACACAGAGTAAAATGATCAAGATCAAAAGATCAAAATTTTATCTTTTTTCAGGCTTGAGTATGATCCAGACATATCTTTCAAACCCTCCATACTTCAGTAAAACAAAAACAATCACATGTAAAGACTATTTGTCCATGTTTGCACTTTGAAAATATGGCAAAGGCTGTTTTAATGTTAATGGAACCCCCTTATCCCATCCCTTCTTGCTGGCAAATCCAGTAAACTGTTGATCTTTTAAATATAGCATACAATCTGTGAAACAAATATAGAGGAGCCATATTGCTATGTACACATTTGAAACCAAAATTAAAGCAAACCTCTGACAATGATGTCTGTGATTGCTGTATTTGGCTCAGACCTTGTGGTTAATATTCAAAGTCAAGAATAGAACCACTTGTAGATACTTTCTTAAATTTTGAGAGTGCTTGCATCCTGTTTACGAAGTCCTTAATAGCTGCACATGTCAGATACTATAAGAAAATTATGAGAGTATTAGGAGAGTTGATATAATTGACTAATTGACAGAGCAACTATAATTGGCCAATAACATGAAATGAGAGTTACAAAAGCAGCAATTACTGAAATGGAAAACAAAATGGTGTCAAACAGTAATGTTTAAAATTCAGAATAAATTAAGAATATAACAAACAGGACTCAACACAATGTGTGTGGTCACTGCTAATATCAAGCTTTTGATGTTGTTTTTATCTGTTGTGGTATTTTGATGTCTGGCACTTTAACACCATATAAAGAAAGACTTTAAGTCAGTTGTACTTTTCTGCTTTTTTCATTACTGCTTTGTAAAACACACTGAATATTCCATTCTATTAATAGCTAGTATGTATTGAGATCATTTTGGAAGAGGCAAAATAAATACATTAACTCCTAAAAGCAGGAAATAAAGTAACCTTTAGGGGTTGCACTAAGATAAGTTAATTAACAGGCAGAGGTCTGAGACTGGAAAAGACTATGAAATTGATAACCAAATCCAAAACAACATTTAAAAATCAAAGTCAAAAACGACTATCTTGTGTCTAAAGATTATTTTTCTCAATTAGTAATTTCAAAAGAAAATTAGTTAATATTTTTATTAACTCAAAAGCTTGGTAATGTGCCTGGTAATGTGAACCACTGTATTAAATAGTCTTTGCATGATGTAGTCAGATGCGACAGATCAAATGAAAGCATGAAAAAGGTCATTACAAAATACAATCATGTAAAAAAATACAAGGTAGGTTTGAGAGTAAGTACCTTCAAATATGATGTCATTTTTTCTCTCACAGGAAAGAATAGTAAGATGTTTAAAGACAATCAAGAACATCTGCATCAAAAGAAATGAATTTAACCTGGAGTATTATTTGCAAGTAAGCAGGAGATGTTGAGATTAGGAAACCAATCAGTGCAGCAGCAAACATGGATGCATGCTGCTGGATGCTGATGGTGAAGCAAAGTCCTCAGACAAGGATCTCAATCTGTTAGTCAGTCAATATTCCCATTTTCATATACAGTGGTGTGAAAAACTATTTGCCCCCTTCCTGATTTCTTATTCTTTTGCATGTTTGTCACACAAAATGTTTCTGATCATCAAACACATGTAACCATTAGTCAAATATAACACAATTAAACACAAAATGCAGTTTTCAAATGATGGTTTTTATTATTTAGGTAGAAAAAAATCCAAACCTACTAAAAATCCAAAGCCTGTGTGAAAAAGTAATTGCCCCCTTGTTAAAAAATAACCTAACTGTGGTGTATCACACCTGAGTTCAATTTCTGTAGCCACCCCCAGGCCTGATTACTGCCACACCTGTTTCAATCAAGAAATCACTTAAATAGGAGCTGCCTGACACAGAGAAGTAGACCAAAAGCACCTCAAAAGCTAGACATCATGCCAAGATCCAAAGAAATTCAGGAACAAATGAGAACAGAAATAATTGAGATCTATCAGTCTGGTAAAGGTTATAAAGCCATTTCTAAAGTTTTGGGAGTCCAGCGAACCACAGTGAGAGCCATTATCCACAAATGGCAAAAACATGGAACAGTAGTGAACCTTCCCTGGAGTGGCCGGCCGACCAAAATTACCCCAAGAGCACAGAGACGACTTATCCGAGAGGTCACAAAAGACCCCAGGACAACGTCTAAAGAACTGCAGGCCTCACTTGCCTCAATTAAGGTCAGTGTTCATGACTCCACCATAAGAAAGAGACTGGGCAAAAACGGCCCGCATGGCAGATTTCCAAGACGCAAACCACTGTTAAGCAAAAAGAACATTAGGGCTCGTCTCAATTTTGCTAAGAAACATCTCAATGATTGCCAAGACTTTTGGGAAAATACTTTGTGGACTGATGAGACAAAAGTTGAACTTTTTGGAAGGCAAATGTCCCGTTACATCTGGCGTAAAAGGAACACAGCATTTCAGAAAAAGAACATCATACCAACAGTAAAATATGGTGGTGGTAGTGTGATGGTCTGGGGTTGTTTTGCTGCTTCAGGACCTGGAAGGCTTGCTGTGATAGATGGAACCATGAATTCTACTGTCTACCAAAAAATCCTGAAGGAGAATGTCTGGCCATCTGTTCGTCAACTCAAGCTGAAGCGATCTTGGGTGCTGCAACAGGACAATGACCCAAAACACACCAGCAAATCCACCTCTGAATGGCTGAAGAAAAACAAAATGAAGACTTTGGAGTGGCCTAGTCAAAGTCCTGACCTGAATCCAATTGAGATGCTATGGCATGACCTTAAAAAGGCGGTTCATGCTAGAAAACCCTCAAATAAAGCTGAATTGCAACAATTCTGCAAAGATGAGTGGGCCAAAATTCCTCCAGAGCGCTGTAAAAGACTCATTGCAAGTTATCGCAAACGCTTGATTGCAGTTATTGCTGCTAAGGGTGGCCCAACCAGTTATTAGGTTCAGGGGGCAATTACTTTTTCACACAGGGCCATGTAGGTTTGGATTTTTTTTCTCCCTAAATAATAAAAACCATCATTTAAAAACTGCATTTTGTGTTTACTTGTGTTATATTTGACTAATGGTTAAATGTGTTTGATGATCAGAAACATTTTGTGTGACAAACATGCAAAAGAATAAGAAATCAGGAAGGGGGCAAATAGTTTTTCACACCACTGTATGGGCATGAGCTTTAGGTAATGTCTGGGAGAATAAGGTTCTTATGTAACTTTGCTTAGCTCAGTCTAATAGGATGAGGAGTTCACCAACACAAGAGGAACTTTGAGGAGAGCAACTTTATTTCTGGATGGAGAGGAGCCAGTTGAGATGGTTTGGCCATCTATAAGTAAACTGGATGTAAATCAAGGGATGGATCCAAATGTCACATCCAGGAAACAGAGGAGAGTTTTTACTTTTTGGCTACCCTGTGAATGCCTGGAATTTCCCAAGAAGTAGCTTAAGACTGTTGCGGGGTTAGAGAAGTCTGTGTTGCTACCTTATTCCTCACAGAGCAAAGTGGAATAAAAAGGAGATGAAATGAGAGATGTATTTTAAACTGAATATAAGCAATAAGAAGATAGCAGAAATATCAAAACAAGTAAGTAGTGCAAGCACCCCAAGGTATACTATACAAAATTTGGGCAGTAATATTTGGGATAAGTCAGAATATTAGCAAGCTGTTCATGGCAGTACCACCAACAGGGCAATGGATATAAAAAGAAAATGAATAAAAAATCTGAATAGCATATAGTATGAAATGGAGAAGGATCAGGTTGTATGGGTGCTGAGAAGAAATAAGAGCTCTGAATCAATGCAATGTATGTAAATGTATTTTTCGGTCAGCTTGAGAACCATTGGTTCAGATCTTTAAACTATTACTATCTGCAAGGAGTATGCCCATTTTTTCCCTTGTTTGTGTAGAATTGTTCCTTCATTTCACATTCTGAAGATGCACATTATAGGTTATTGAGTGTATTTAAAATGGCTGAGCATGACTAAATGTGGGTGTTACTAGATTGTGTCCTATCCATGGTTGGTTACTGCCTTAAGTTATATGTGTCCTTCAGGCAGATGTTGCTTATATTGATACAGCATGTCTATAATGTAAGCTGCTTTATTCCTCTCTTCCATAGTAACTCTTCACTGAATGACTTACAGCACAGCATAGCACAACATGACAACTGCAAATCAAAGGGATTCAAAGAGCACTTAATTTCAGAGTACCAGAATTTCTTAGATAAGGGTCTCAAGCTTTTTCACAGTCTCAGACAAAGATAGATACTAACAGTAAATGAAATGACAGTCATCATAGACCACACATCCACACACTCATTGTGGGTCAGGTCAGAACAGGTTATGGACTGAGTTTGCACATATTTGGGAAGGAGGTATAGAATTTTGAAAAGTAAACAAAAATGTACACATGGGTAGAATGTAGAAACTACACAGTGTCTGTGCCAGAATTTGAACACAGAGATTTGGGACTGTAATAAAACAGCTCTAACCACTTGGCCCCCACTGTCTACCCCAGTAGAAAATAACTTTATTACATGAAAACTAAAACATGTGTTTTCAGTTAGAAGTGATTTATTAAACCAGTGTGATATGCAGATTCTGGATCAAAAGTAACATTGCTAGATATTTGAAAACATCACTGTAAATGCCAGCCATGAGGATATGATAGGTAGAAGACTGTCACAAGGCACCTGTAGCAAATAATCCATTTGAGGCATATTAAGGATTGCAAACTGACAAGGAGAAAGTGACTGAATTTTATTTAGCCTGATTTTCTGAAAGATTCTCATAAGGTCCCCCACACAAGGCTCAACATCAAAATGAAGAAGAGGAAGTTCAAGGTGGAGTAAGGAGATGGGCACAAATTGGTTTAAACACCAGGTGCAAAGGGTAATGATCCAAGGAACTTTTTTCTGTTTTAGGTGATGTTAAAAGTGGTGTCCCTAAAGGTTCAGTACGTGGGCTAATGCTCTTTTCAATATATATAATCAATATTAATAAGGATATAAATAAGAAGCTGGTTAAATAGACACTAAACTAAGGTGTAATGGTGGATAATGTATGTAGTGTAATATTCCTAGCAACATCTGGTACTCGAGATTCAAGTGCTCTTTGATTTGAAGCCAAATCATTAGAGGATCCTGGACAGAATATAGACTTGGGTAGATTTATAGCAGATAAAATGTAATGTAAATAAATGTAAATTATTACATGTAGGAAGCAAAAATTTTAGATTTTAATGCACAATGATAGGTTAAAATTTGAAAATGTATGCATTGGTTTACGCTTATCAATGGAATTGTAATATAAAAGAATAAATAAACTGCATATGTAAGGACTTTGTAAACATAGATAAATCAGAAAGATTCACACAATTGCATTTTTACTTTGACATGGTATGGTTATTTAAGCTATACAGTATTGAAAAATACTGTATAGCCTCAGATTAAGATTCAAAAATGCAGTATAGGGCCAACTGCAACAGCATAAGGTCTGACAATGGCTCTGAGGAATTCATCCTGATACCTAACAGCAGTGAGGGTACCGTAGCCTAGCACATGGAGGTCTGTGCAACCTTCCAAGGTATGTCTCCCCAGACCATTACTGACTCATTGCCAAACCAGTCATGCTGGATGATGTTGCAGGCTGCATAATGTTAACCACGGAGTCTCCAGACTCGTTCATGTCTGTCACATGTGCTCAGTGTGAACATGCTCTCATCTGTGAAGAGAATGGGGTGCCAATGGCGGAGCTGCCAATTGTGTATTCTCTGGCAAATGCCAATCGAGCTGTACAATGATGGGCTGTGAGCAGAGGTTCCACTAGAAAATGTCGTGCTTTAATGCCACCTTCATGGAGTTTGGTCAGAAACATGCATAAGAGTAGCCAGCTGGAGGTCATTTTGTAGGGCTCTGGCAGTGCTCCTCCTGTTCCTCCTCACACAAAGGAGCACATACCAGTCCTGCTGATGGATTGATGCCCTTTTATGGCCCTGTCCAGCTCTCCTTGTGTAATGGCCCATCTTCTGGTATCTTCTCCATGCTCTTGTGACTGTACTGAGAGATGCAGCTAACCCTCTTATGACAGCACGTATGGATGTGCCATCCTGGAGGAGCCGGATTACCTGTGCAACCTGAATTGGCTGCAGGTACCCCCTCTTTCAAACAGTAGTAACAAGGATACTAGCAAAATGCAAAACTACAGAAGAATCAGTCAGGAAGGAAAAGGAGAGAGACCAATTGTCTTTGGCCGCCCCTACAAAACCATTCATTATTGGGTGGTTGTCTTGCTGTTGCCTCTCCAGTGCACATGTTGTCACTTTCATTTGCACCAAAGCAGGTAAAGTTGATTAACAATCACCTATGCTTCCTAACTGGACAGATTGATATAACTCAAGCTTAACTGACTTGGTGTTAGACAGTGATGATTAAGTGTTCCCTTAATTTTTTGAGCAGTACATACATTTTATACGCTCAACAACCACTTTATTAGTTACACCATGCTAGTACCAGATCTGACCCACTTTTTCCTTCAGAACTGCTAAAATTATTTGTGGCAAAGATTCAACAAGGTGCTGGAAATATTCCTCAGGAATTTTGGTCTATATTGACATGATAGCGTTATACATCCGTGATGCAAATCTCCTGTACTACCACATCCCAAAGCTGCTCTATTGGATTGAGATCTTGTGACTGTGGAGGCCATTTGAGTACAGTGAATTGATTGTCACGTTCAAGAAAGCAGTTTGAGATGACATGAGATTTGTGACATGACAAGTTTACCTTGCTGGAAGTAGCCATCAGAAGATAGGTGCACTCTGGTCATAAAGGGATGGACAGGGTCAGCAATAATACTCAGGTAGCATTTAAATGTGGTCAAATGGTACTAAAAATGTGCTAAGAAAATATCCCCCACACTATTACACCACCACCACCAGCCTGAATCATTGGTACAAGGCAGAATGGATTCATGCTTTCATTCTGTTGATGCCAAATTCTGACCCTACCATCCAAATATTGCAGCAGAAATTGACACTCATCAGATGAGGCAATGTTTTTCTAATCTTCTATTTTACATTTTTGGCAAGCCCGTGCAAATTGTAGCCTCAGTTGCCTGTTCTTGTCGAAGAGAAAATCGTTGGTGCAAAGACACACCAGAGGTCTTCACCTGGAATGAAGGCTCTCAGGAGTCAAGAGGATAGGCAAATAAAGTTTATTGTTTTATTGCAATAAACAACAACACGGACTCAACCCAATTCGGCCAAATCAGGCTGAGCCCCAAACAGTTCAAAAATCACACTTTATATCTCATTTCTTATCGTTCTGACCTCGCTTGAAGCAGCCCATTCACTGCTTCATCTGACCCCTTTCTCTGCAGCTGGCCTAATTAACTCTTTTTTTTAGGACCATCAATATTTCTTATTTTCTGTCAATTATCTTTATTTTTCTGCTTTGCTTATTTTTTAGGTCGGCTGAGAGCCAACAGGTGTTTTCCCTTTTTCCATCCTTGGGCTGTCATTACCTCATTTTCTCCCTTCCTGGGTCCTCTTGCTAGATTATATTGGCAGCTAAAGCCAAGCTGCAATTAAAAAAGAAATATGGCATGTGCTTTTGTTTAACCATTTGTTTAGTAGGCTTAGCTTTGCATTAATATTTACACTAAGGTTAATGCTTATATATTTTCCTATATTTATTTATGCTAATACATGAATCTACTAATTTTATTTTCCATATTCTTAACTAACAGGAGTGGCATCTCCCATCCTATTCCATTTAACGTGTTGTGCGTTCAGAGATGCACTTCTGCATACCTCAATTGTAACGAGTGGTTACTTGAGTTACTGTTGCCTTTCTATCAGCTCGAACCAGTCGGGACATTCTTCACTGACCTCTGGCATCAACAAGGCATTTTCGCCCAGAGAACTGCCGCTCACTGGACATTTTCCCTTTTTCAGATCATTCTCTGTAAACCCTAAAGATGGTAATGTGTGAAAATCCCAATAGATCAGCAGTTTCCGAAATACTCAGACCAGACAGATCACCATCTGGGAAGATCAATAGACAGACAATTTAACACAAAGAACCACAATTGTGTTTCTTTCAAGGATTTTTTCCATTTCAAGCAAGAACTATTTAGAAGACATAAGAGATATGGAGTGAATGTCTGCTATATATATTTTTAAACTTACTTTTTTAATACTCTAATCTTAATTTCAGCTTTGCATTTTTTTGTATTAGTGCTATTTTACACTGATTAGAATACAGAGATCTTCTAGTTTCTTTGATATTCACCAATCTATTTGCAGAATTTCAATAGATATAATACACTAGCCATGTGTGCCCAACTACGTTGCGCGTGTTAAAGTTGTCTGCGAAGGGCTCCCTGTTTAAACGCAGCTGCCAGTCGTGAACTGGGCCCTTTGTCGCACAGCATTATGATTTTTTATAAGGGAAACAAAATTACAAAAGAAAACCCTTGGATATTGATTCGATAGGAATGGCCTACTCGGAATCACTGTCCGAATCGTAATTATGTGGTGGTGTAGGAGCATTTCTGCTTCTGTCCGTTCACAGTCCGTCTCGTTTTCACGACGCTGTCGTTTCCACTCACGATCTCTTCTCAACCTTTCTCCAATCTCGCAGGTTGCTTTGTGGCAATCCAAAGAGTGAGGCAATATACACGGAGCAATGGTTATAAAAGGGGGACACATAGGTATTCATGCTCTTTAAAGCATAAATAGGGATCACTTCACTGACATGTGAGCAAGCCACGGTACAACTGTGAGACGCGCAGCACTCGCCGGCTACAACGTAACAATAATAATTTCCGGAATGTGCTGTTATGTTGTCATTCATTTTACCCACTGTCTTTCTTTCATTCATATGTTACGTAGGCACGTACCTTTTATCTTCGGCAATCTCATTCTCTAACCAGGTCTCAGGAGCTAACCAGCATAACACTGTCCACCACCCCTTTCGTTATTCCGGCACATTGTTGACATCCGTGAGTAACAACAACGTACTAAACTGAAAAGTGGTCTACGCATGCGTGGAATTCGCGGACAAACAAAGATCAAGATCTAAATGAAGATCTCTTTAGTTAATTTAAAGCGCAACAATTTGTTTAGTTTGAATGTCTGTGTTTTGAGGTGTGACTGGCGTACTACAGTCTTCAGTAGTATAAGCCTGGAGGAGATTCTTAATGCAATGCCTATGTTTTAGCTGTCTCTCTCTACTGCCATCTAGTGCTTCTTCTTCTAATTTATTCCCGGACAAACAAAGATCAAGATCCAAATTGACATTATATATAGAGATTCTGCACTATGTTTATGTTTTGCACAATAATTCAAATATTCCAAATAGCACACGTGTTATAATGCATCGTAATTCCATTTATTGGAATTTTATTTTTGGGGAGTTTCTCCTTTGAGTTGCAGTCCCAAAGATGATTGAAAATAGTTTCCATCACCTGAACCTGATAAGCACTGATTTTAAATTTCTACATTGCAGGTAATCATATTTGTTTTTTCCATATCATAACATATCCTAATCCTTACATTTATTTTCATATACTGTATTATGTTGTAAGAATGTTATATTCTTGTTCATTTACACTGATCAATAGTTTTATTTATAGTTATTTTATGATGTTTTAAACATGACAGCTCTTGGAACGAGTAGCTTTTTTTCTTTCTTCCAATCAATGACTTTGTTGCCTGTCACATACTATTATTACATTCCTGTTGGGCATCTGTATACATAGAACACACATATACTTCTGCATTTTATACAATGAATACAATTTATATACATTAAGGATACATGCTCTAAATAAATCTAAACTTGTGTGACAGGCAATACATAACAGATATTACAGATCAGTTTTAACAGATTTTACTTTGTCATTAGTTATTCAACAAAAAAAAGGCCACATACAGAAACCACATGTGAAAATGAAATACACCCTTAATGACTGTAATTTTTTATTAAGTCTTTATGATGATGGTATCCTTACTTTAAAACAATAAATAGTAGTGGCAGTTAAAATGGATGTATCTGCTTTGAAAATAAAAATTAAATTCTGGGTGCACCTAATACTTTAGGCTCATGCCAGAGTAAGAAATATTAAATTGCTTTTATTTCTGAGGACAGATGCAAGGTGGTTTGATTTAAAGTAGTCCAGTGACTATATTTCATAATATGACACTTCTTAAATATGCAACAACATTTATCAAACTGCACAAAAGTACAAATTTACTTACTTGAGCGATTGTGGTTGTCATCCTGGTATCACAGATGGTTAACATATCCTGCCAGCAAAACATGTAAATGTACAATATTGAGACATTTACAATGAGTATAACATGCAGAACATGACAGTTGTCATATTTTTCTTGTAAAGTATAGTAGGTGTCATATTTTACAGTACCTTCTGCAGATAGAAGATAAATCTACTATATTCTTAAAGCAAACACCAATTATGTATAATTACAGATACACTAACACATTAAAACAGAAACTCTTCCTCATGAATTGTAAGATCAGCATTGGTCTAATAAGTAAATTTTGATCTCTGTGAGAATTAAATTACCTTTAACAGCAGCTGGTGCTTGAATTGTCCTGTTCCTTGCATTATGATGAGTTACTTTTGAGGTGAAGCTTTGTGTCTCCTACACAGTTATCTTAGCTGTGTGGAGTTACCTTAGATCTTCTTGTGCCACCAGGTGTGACTGGCCCTTTTACCATGAATTGAGGTCCAAAAATGCAAGAAAACCTGGTGCTGTCAGAGGCTCTATGATGAGGGCCACAGGAATTTACTTGGGTATTCTGACCCCACTGATCCCAGTGATTGCCTCAGAAGTAACCACAGGATGGCACATAAACCAGCTTCAGTGATGTTACATCATTGAGTTTAGACTGGAAAGTTATTTGTGGAAAGGTCTCAATTGGTAGAAAGGTAGTGTGGCCAGAGATTCAGAGTGAGTATGGAAGAGAGTTTGTGGGTGGTAGATTGATTTTTTGTATTACTATAATTTTGAATGGTGGGCAAGTGGATAAACTTCTTATTCTTTCAAACATGAGTCCAAGATATATGAAAGAAAGTATGGTTTCTGTTTTCTGTTTATATATATATATATATATATATATATATATATAGTGAACCCGGCCCGGACACAGACAGGCGGACATGTTGTTTAAACACCACCACACATTTATTTACACTATTTACAATATTTGATATGGTCACAAAGACCCCCGCAATGGTCACTCAGACCCCAGTCACGTGCACAATACCCCAATCACAGTCCTGGCCACGCAATGCCTTGTCTTCGGGCCGCCTCCACACTCCTCTCGTGCCTCATCCTTCTTCCACCCGACTCCAGCCCTGAATGAATGGAGACGGCCCCTTTTATAGGGTTCCCGGATGAGCACCAGGTGTTCCCGGCATTCCTCCTCTGGCCACGCCCCAGCGTGGCGGAAGTGCCGGCTGTCCTCCCGGCTGCTCTCCGGGCGCCGTCATAAATCTTCCCCCCAGCACTTCCTGGTGTGGCGGAAGTGCTGGGCTAACAGGTCCCCAAGGCATTGGGGCGCCTCCTGGTGGTGACCACGGGCCCCTACAGGGTGGAGCTTCCATGCCCTGTACCCGTGGCCCCCAAAGCAACCCGGAAGGCAACCCCCACGTGATCCAGGGCGGGCACAGACCCACATCCGGTCCCTCAAGACGTCCCGGCCGGGTCATGGCCCCTGGCATCCCTGACAATATATATATATATATAGCAAAATACCCGCGCTTCGCAGCGGAGAAGTAGTGTGTTAAAGAAGCAATGAAAAAGAAAAGGAAAAATTTTGAAAATAACGTAACATGATTGTCAATGTAATTGTTTTGTCACTGTTGTGAGTGATGAGTGTTGCTGTCATATATATATATATATATATTTACACACACACACATAAACATATATATATACATATCTATACATATACACATATATATACACACACATATATACATACATATATATATATCTACATATATACACATACATATACATACACACATACATACATACACACACATATATACACACAAATACATATATATATACATACACACACACATATATCAACATATATATACATATACATACATATCTACATATATACACACACAGCTATTTCGTATCAGTGCAAGACGCTGCTTGTTAAAACGGATAACTCCCGCTCTTACGTGCAAGTCTGCGTGGATATTATGAACTATCGTATTTGTTCAAGTTCTATTTAAATTTTAAATAGAAGGAATTTTTATTTAGTCGACAGAAATATCTTTGGTAGGAATGGTAAAAACAGACAGGAATATTATTCCTGAATAAATCAACTCAAACCTTAAACAACTTATAATATTTTGCTCTCCATAAAAATATATGCTGTCTAAATTATACAAGTTAGAAATAAAGTAAACTTTAAAAGAACAAACATTCAAATTTCTTTACTCTTATGTAATTTTATATAAAAAATAAACTTAGATTTTAAATATCCCAAAAGATTTTGCTCTCCATAAAAATATATCCTGTCAAAATTATACAAATTCAAATATGAACATGCTGCATAACAAAACCTGGAAATATAAATAAAATGTGTTCCTTTCAGCAATAACAAATCAAATCATTCAGTTGTCTTTGCTCATATGTCATTTTAGAGCTGGACGCCTAGTATCTTTTTTTGGCAACAAGTTCGTTTATGTTTAGTGTGAGGTTCTGTGTTGTGGAGATTCTCAGGATGGACTGCAGGTGCTCATGAGTGAGGCGACTCCTGTGTGCTGTTTTGTTAGTCTTCATCACTGAGAAGAGCTTCTCACACAGATATGTGCTACCAAACATGCACAAGGTTCGAGCCGCATGTAGACGGACTTTTTTTGTTCTTCAAAGTCACTAAAGCGCCGTGCGCTCAGTTTATCAGCAAAGTGCGTATTTGGGAACACCGTAGTGACGACTTGGTTCAACATTACTTGGCAACAGGGAAAGTGGGGCAAGTTGCACTGGTGCATTTGTGTCTTCCATAAAAGCAGCTTCACTTGAAATCACTTTGTGATTGTGCACGGGTAAAAACGTCCGCTGAAGTGTCAGATTCTTATTTAATTCTTCTGCTTTCTGTATCTTCTGCATTGCATTCAGGTCTTTCAGGTTACCCTGATGTTTTGTCTCATAGTGCCGTCTTAGATTAAATTCTGTAATTACAGCCACATTAGCTCCACAAATGAGACACACGGGTTTAACGGCAATGTCAGTAAACATATACTCAGCCTCCCATCGTTTTTTAAAGGCTCTATTTTCAGAATCAACTTTTCTCTTAAGCATCATGTGGGCTAGCTTCGCAATAACTTGCAAGCTAGACTTGATTAACACGATAAGTGTTCGGCAAGGCAGGTGAAGCGCTGCATTATGGGATCTGTAGTTTATTGTGTTACCAGCGCTTCATATACCCGGGCCATTAATAACAATAATACAGTATATAAAATGATCTCGCGGGCCGGATATAATTACACGCCGGGCCGGATGTGGCCCGTGGCCCTTGAATTTGACACATATGGACTAAATAGAACTTGAAAAGATATATTTTTTCGTACATCGAGCCCGCGTGCTAATGTGGTTTTGCCTGCATGCCTCAATAAGTGACCCTCCCCTCGCTCTTACTTTTTTACCGTTCATCTAATGAATACACTGAGTATGGCTTTACCAAAACAATCATTGATTGCGAATAAAGTATTCATTATTCGAGTATGTAGATCAGGGTATATATATATATACATATATATATACATATATACATACATATATATATACCCGCGTATCGCAGCGGAGACGTAGTGTGTTA
>JANRMT010062804.1:22989858-23070988 GCA_026402145.1 Polypterus bichir lapradei
TAGCTGTACTTATTACATACTTATCTTGTATTTATCAGACGCTTCATATTTTTTTGCTGCCTTTTCAATTGTGTAATTCGGTTTTTGTTCAGCGCTCTTCAGAACTGTTGCTTTTTGTCTGTGCACTGCGTCAGTTCACGTGAGCCGCTCGGTGTACATGCATCGAAGTTTCCCAGCTGTGCTGTTGCCATGTCGTGCTATGTCCATGGCTGTATCTAATGCTACCGAAGTCCCGGTACTTAAAACTTTCTCTCGCAGTTTCGCTGAGTTTGTGCCAAACACCACCCTGACTATGTCATCTTCCTCTGCATAAGCACAGTCCTTCACCCGTGAATATTTACCCTTGGCAGTTTGCTATTGGATTGCCGCTGACGGACGGCCTTATATGGGCAGGCACTAAATTACAAACGCCAGCGGCAGCCTGTCTATGAACTTAATTTAAAGTGTAGGTTTACACTGTGCTTTGTTTCCGAAGTAGCAGAACTCATGAATATGGTTGTATATATCACTCGCTCGCTTCTTATTGTTTCGCTGCCTTCTCAATTATATAATGCATGTTTTCTTCAGCGCTTTTTGGGGCTCTTCCTGGTTTTCTACGTACTGCGTGATTACGTGGGAGGCGTGATGATGTCAAACTCCGCCCCCACGGGTTTCAAGCTCATCTCCATTACAGTAAATGGAGAAAAACAGCTTCCAGTTATGACCATTACGCGTAGAATTTCGAAATGAAACCTGCCCAACTTTTGTAAGGAAGCTGTAAGGAATAAGCCTGCCAAATTTCAGCCTTCTACCTACACGGGAAGTTGGAGAATTAGTGATGAGTCAGTCAGTCAGTCAGTCAGTCAGTCAGTCAGTCAGTCAGTCAGTGAGTGAGGGCTTTGCCGTTTATTAGTATAGATATATATATATATATATATATATATATATATATAGAGAGAGAGAGAGAGAGAGGGGTCACTTTGTGTTCTGAAACTGCCTATAAAGGACTGCTTTGAGCAATAAAGAAAGTCATGCAACACAGTGTTCTGTGCAAAAGAAGTAATTTCTCTGTTGGACTCAATAACTGTTAAGGACAACTATTGTGCCAATGGGATTATTCTGAGCAAAATAAATAACCAGGAGATGATGCAGGAGTCAAAAACACTTTGTGAAAAAAAGCAATATGCCAAAATCAGGAATACAATAGATCTAAGCAAACTAAACCAAAGGGCAAAGAACCTAATCACAGAGCCTACTTGGAAAAGAACCTAACTATTGCTAAGAATTTTGGTGGTTTAGAACATCCAGTGAGGCTTACTAAGTCTGGCACACACTGTCACATGTGATGGTGTTGAACCAGGTCCCATGATAATGAAAAGAAACATAAAATCATGCAAATAAAATAGCATCAAGTAAAAAAAAAGAGGGTAACAAAAGTCTAAAGTGAAAGCTATGGTCAGAAATGAAATCCACACATATAAAAACCCTAACAAGACAAAAACACATGTATAAAAGTGGCTAGAACACTACAATCACAGTGAATGCATCCTTCAGCAGGGCTGGCTGCAGACAGACATTTCCCAGAGTTGTAAATTAGTCTTTCACAGCGCTACCAAAGAATTTCAACCTCCTTGTATTCACAAATCATTTAACTCTTAGAAAGAATAGTTGCTTCAGTTAAGGCAATTTGTACAAGTCCTGATGCATTTTAATATTCCAAAACCATGGTCCAGCGACTATTTTGTTTGGCCTTTCACAAGACGTTTCCACTGTTGAAGACAGAATTAGTGTATCTCGAAACACAAACAAGGCCCTTGAAGAAAATGCTTCTTTTTTGATTGATCTACCCATAGTGTTCCATAATATGTGCATTTTGGAACATATCAAATTTTCATTGTTCATCTTCACACATTTTGTTATTACTGTTACTCCATTTGTTTTCTTAAAATTTTTATAATTTTTATATTTTTGATATTTTTAATGTCTGCACCATTGTACTTAATTCTACTCACCTGATCCAAATATGCATTGTGTAAAATTCCTCTTTGAATAATTGTTTTGTTAATTTGTATGGATGGTTTCCTGCTTATTCTCCTTTTCTGAATGTCATCAAAAACATCCCATTTGGACAATATGGTTATGACAAGCTTTCATCTTGACAAGGAGTCTTAGAAATTGGTTTATAGCTTTATTCTAAATCAAAAACATCAACAAATGTTATTCCAGCGTTTAAAGAAATTCTTCTAACTAAAGTTAGAAATCAAACAGTTAGTTTGATTTATATTGAGCAAGGATGGCCTTAATTAAACCTGATTGTTAATGAAAATATTGATACAGCTCACTCTAATTATCCTTTAATAGGTTTATGTTACTAAAAATGGGTGAAAGGCTGGCAAGTGAGTGAGGCACCAGCCATGAAGACTCAAAAGTCAGACGGTATCTTTCACTAGGGGTGACAGAGATAACCTTTTCATGTCTAAAGACTACAAATTTCATTACCTTGTATAATAACCAAATGAAACACAAAACCTCCATGCCACTATTCTCTTAGACTCTTCTCTATTTATAGTAATACTGCAAACCACGGAAAAATCACTGTGAGAAATACATACTAAAAATTATGTTTACAGATTACTAGATTACTGAAAAGATATGAAACTAACTGCACAAGTGGTATGAAAGCAGAAGTAGAGTACAACAGCAACTAGCAAAAAGACGAAGGGAATCTTGATGGAAGCCACTGACAAGTACACTATCCAGGTTTCCTAATTTACTAGTTAGTAAGTCATTTTGCAGACACAATATATTAGTTCAATTCCAGATCATTTTGATTACATAACAACTTTTACAAATTGATAAAATAATGAAATGATACAAATTAGTTTACTGTTTCAATTCTACCTTGACAGTGGTTAAACCAACTTGTGTATGTTGTATATTTTCTTCCTTTTGACCTCCAATTTCCAATACTGACAGCAAACTGATTCCCAGTACAAATTAATGAAACACTAGCAGAATGCATGTGCAGATAGGACGTTACTCACTATCACTGGCTGTTTCAATCCCCCATCAGCAAGTCCAGCAAGACTTGCATGTAAATCTCTGTATCAACAAATTGTCTTCCCATCGGTTTGAGTGTAAGCAGAAGAGAACAAGTACATCAGCACCTCAGTCCTCCTGACGCTTTAAATCACAACAGATAAGTTAAATGATCTTCCTAACCATAAAAGTATAAAATGCAAACAAGGAAAACAAAAGGTTGTCTAGATATAAATGAAGTACCCTGCGAAATTACACACAAAAGTAAATAAATATTTTCTCAGTGTTCATCTTACACTAAACTAATCTTATAACACCATTATCTGCAGATTACAATCATTCGCTATTTCACAGTCATTGTAGTTTACTAATGAACATAAGTCCCAGTGAAAAGGACAGTCCCAACATCAGGCTATGCTTCCCGATAAATAACTGAAGAATATCATAATGTCCCAGTTGTAATTGACTGCCCATCTAATAAAACACTACTCCACTTAAACAATGTCACAACATATTTAGAACAGAGTGTACAAAACTGAAACTCCAATAGGGACCCCCCCACCCATAAACCCCCATCTTCAGAAGAAATATTCATATAATAGCAGTAAAAACTCCAAGGGGGAAAGCTTGATTAAAAACTTGTATTAAACATGAACAGCATCACAAGGAGGACCAAGAAGCAAGAAAAATGGAGAGCACTGACATTTGTTTCTATATCAAGCACTATGCTGAATCATATCTGTTTATTTGTGAAAGTGTTTTTGTTTCCATGCCCTGACCCACTGATGATGGTGAGATAAAGCAGGCATTAAACATCTGAGAATTAGGAGTGGGCATACATGCTACACAAAGTTTGGGAATTCAAAAATCTATTCTCCCTATAATTTATCATCAGAGTTACACATTCACCTGATATCCATGATGGTCACTCACTGTAATAAAGTTTGCTCTTTACTTTTGTTATTCTCTAACTTTTTTCATAACTAAATACTTTTCTAAGACCCATTTTATGAAAATTACAATGGCAGGACATGCTCTAGCAAATAAAGAATTCATTGTTTTTATTTATGTTATGTTAATTCTGTTTAGGTTATGTTAAGTCTTTTTAAGGGTACTTTTTAGAATTAATCATAAAGTAACAACAATTTGTTGTCAGGTATCCTGCTATTCACCTGACAAAGACTTTGTCAGTAGCATACTGGCCACGGTAGTGAGTCTTACCATGAGTGAACAGCACATACCGGAATTTGATCATGTGCTACAGGAATAAAGAACAATAATAATAATAATAATAATAATAATAATAATAATAATAATAATAATAATAATAATAATAAAAGTCACACACGTGCACTTAGGAGGCAGCCAAAGGGTCCAATTGTCACATCACTTCCGACTCCTTCTGATGACTTCACTTCCAGTTCCTTCCAATGATGTCACTTCCATTCCCTCTCTGATGACATCATTTCCAGATCCTTCCAATAATCTCATTTCCACTTCTTCCTAAATTCAGATTTCCTTCCTGCCACCATCACATAAAAAGAACAGTTGTACTAAACTGTTCATTGTCTGATATATTTCTACAGAACGACCTTAAAAACTTTTTTTGACTACTTGTCATCCGGACATCATAAGGGGAAGCTTCCCCAACTCTTTATTTTTGTCTTTGTCTTGTTATTTCTTCACAGATTGGCATAGTCGGCAGCATTATTTGCTCATAAAGATGACTGAAGAGCAAGACCTAAAAGCTCAGGCAGTCTTACCAGTAGCGGTAAAACCAAAAGTGGCTCGTCCTCCCCCTTCTCAGTTAGTGCCTCTTACTGAGAGGGATGATATTGAATTTTTAAATGTTTGAGCTTACCGCAATAGAAACCATTGGCCGAGGGCAGATTGGGCAAACATACTAGTGCTGTACTTGAAGGGCGAAGCACAGTGAGCCTATTACGATCTATCCAAGGAGCAGGCCACCGTTTATTATGCCTTAAGGGCCGAGATCTTTAAGCGCTACGGTGTTATGACGGACCAGCAGGGGAGGGAATGGATGCTCTACCAATTTGACCCACAGAAGCCAACTAGAATCCCGGTTTTCAAGATCTGCGGAAAAACAGGGCACTGGCTAAGGTCAGATGTTAATAATGCCAGTCAAGTGGTTGAGCAGTTAGCCTACGAGAACCTGGTAAATGCCCTTCCTGAGTATCTTGCCCAGCATGTTTGCAAACATCCATATAAAAATATGGAAGGCCTAATAGAGGTGATTAAGCGCCACTGAGCAGTCTGTAAGTCGGAGAGGTCAGAACAGTCTGCATCCTTAGCTTAACAAACACATGTCACTCCTCCGGTCCAGCCCAAAGAACAGCAGCTTAACCTTCCCTGCTGTTTCAAGTGTGGGAAGGGTGGGCATATCATCACATCCTGTCTGTTAATGAGTGAGCTGATGGATTGTTCCTGGGCCAAAGGAGAAAGGTACTGTACTTTGACTAATTCTCTGTCTGTCCCCTATACAGGAGTGGTTTTGATTAATAGGCATCGGGTTCTCGCTATGTTCGATTCCAGGAGTAATATATCTATTACTGCACACCGTTTTCTTCTGCCGCAACAGTGGTTTAAAAATAAGACCAGTCTAACCTGTATACATAGGGAAACCTGCTACTACAAGTCCATCTTTTGTGTTAGAACCATTAAGGACGTACGAAAAAAATTAACGGTAACCATTAAGGACGTACCAAAAAAATAAATGGTTCCAGTCATCCCCAACCTCCTTTTCCTAGTCACATTAGGGAGCGACTGGTCCAAATGTAACAGCGGCTTGAACATGTCCACTCCTATTAATAAGATGGGCCTAGTTATAGACGGGGATTCCTCAAATTCAGCTGCCCCCATGTCGTGTTTACCAGCTGAAACATCTCATGTTGTTACTCAGTGTGATGGCATAGACAGCCCTCCTACTAACCCATAAGAAGAATCCGCTGCCGGGAAGGTGAGGCGGGCTGAAACTCTGCCCAATGAG
This sequence comes from Polypterus bichir lapradei, assembly GCA_026402145.1. Classification (NCBI taxonomy): domain Eukaryota; kingdom Metazoa; phylum Chordata; class Cladistia; order Polypteriformes; family Polypteridae; genus Polypterus; species Polypterus bichir. The sequence goes on from JANRMT010062804.1 coordinate 22,995,884, forward strand.
GTCAACAGAGATCCTCTGAACACTTTACATTTTCAGTTCAGGATCACGCCGGCTTCCTTTAAACGGGAGCAGAGGAATGATGATTTCTTAAAATTTGCAAAAAATGCAGTGGTATCAGTTAATGGCCAACACACACATGCGCACAGAATAAATTATGAGGTCCGTCGCTTCTGCAATCCTTGCCCGGAGTGCCAGCTGAGACAGATTATTAGAATGGACCATGCTCCTCTAGTTTCACTCCCCTTGATTGACATTCCCTTTGAACAAATCAGCATCAATCCCGTAGGTCCTTTGGAACCCACTGCCCAAGGCCAGAAATACATATTGGTCATCATGGACTACGCTACTTGGTATCCAGAGGCTGTTCCCTTACGTATGACGACATCAAAAAATATCGCACAGGAATTAGTAGGGGTCTCTGCATAAGTAGGAATCCCAAAAGAAGTCCTAACAGACCAGGGAACTCCTTTTATTTCAGAGACATTCAGGGAGGTTGTTAAGTTACTCCAGATAAAGCATCTAAAGACATCTGTCTATCACCCTCAGACTGACGGGTTGGTAGAGAGATTCAATCAGACTCTTAAACAGATGCTTCATAAAGTAGTTAACGAGGATGGGAGGACTTGGGATCAATTGCTTCCCCTCTTTCTATTTGCCTACTGGGAAGTTCTACAGGCCGTCACGGGGTTCTCCTCTTTTAAATTATTATACATGGACGTCAGCCCCGGGGTATATTGGATATTCTAAAAGAATGCTGGGAAGAGGAGGCTGTCCCATCCACCAATAATCTCAAATATATTGAGCAGTTATGCGATAGATTTGGGATAATTCAACCACTATTAAAAAAACATATGGATGAGGCTCAATCAGTGCAGGCTCAATATTATAATAGGAACACCACCCTCCGCAAATTCCTCCCAGGGGATCATGTCATGGTGCACGTACCTACTTCCCATTCTAAATTACTGGCTCATTGGCAAGGCCCATACAAGGTTAAGGAAAGAAAAGGACTCATCGACTATTTGGTGAAATTACCCAATCGTCAGCAAAGTGAGCAGGTATATCATATTAATTTGGTGAAACCGTGGAAGGAAAGTGAGCACGATCTTCCCTTCGGTCAATCCTGCTCCCTATTTGTTCAAAATCATTCCTTTAATCTCAGACCCAATTTGACTCCATGCCAACAACGGGAGCTAGAAACTGCCATCCTGTCTGTCCTGGAAGTAGTAAGCGAACAACCAGGTCAAACCTCACTGATTAAGCATGACATAGTTACAGATCCGGGGGTGATTGTTCAGGAACATCCCTATCATCTTCCTGAGGCAAAAAGAGCTGAAGTGGAGTTGCAGATCAATCATATGCTGGAACTGGGTGTGATTGAGGAAAGCCACAGCCCACAGTCCAGGCATCTTGGTCCCTAAACCTGATGGGAGCTGGAGGTTCTGCAATGACTTTTCACTAATCAGGTCTCCAAATATGGCACATACTCAATGCCCAAGATAAACTCCTCGAGCAGATAGGGAATGCTCAATATCTAACTATTTTAGACATGACAAAGGAATACTGGCAAATTCCCTTAACAGACTCTGCTAAAGAAAAAAACGCCATTTAGCATGCCTAGTGGACACTGACAGTATAGGGTTCTCCCATTTGGGCTGCACAGGGCACCTGCAACCTTCCAAAGTCTGGTAGATAGAGTGCTAAAAATTCACAGTTCCTATAGTGCTGCCTACCTGGATGACATTATCATTTATTCGGGCACATGGGAAGAACACATACTGCAGATTACTGTGGTTTTGCTGATGCTAGCTAAAGCCGCTCTCCTTATCAACCCAAAGAAATGTTTCTTTGGTTTAACTGAGTTCAAACATTTGGGCTACCTGGTGGGCAGGGGGACAGTAAGACCACAGTGTTCGAAAGTTGATGCCATCTTAAGATGGCACCATCTGATTATCAAGCAGCAAGTACAGGCCTTTCTTGGATTGGTGAGTTTGCACCTCGCTTTTCAGAGAGGGCTACGCCCTTGACAGATCTAACAGGGAAGAGGACTTCCTACAATGTGGTATCGTATGAAATAGCTGAAGCTGCATTTTGTGACTTGAAACAGGTCCTTACTTCAGCACCAGTATTAAAAACTCCTAATTTCTCTTCTCTTTTTATCATCCAGATTGATGCGTCGGACACAGGTCTTGGTGCCATGCTGAGCCAAAGTATGGATGGTGCTGAGCATCCAGTGAAGTCCCTGAGCCAGAAACTGTCAGACCAGGAAACCAGGTATGTGGTGGTAGAACGAGAGGCCCTGGGGCCCATGCATAGCGCCGTGCATAGAACTCACACTATAACATGATGTATACACAAAAGCCGAAATGTGCTTATGCATAGAAAAATCCAGATGTATAAATCTGTGCGTTCGCCAACTTTTGCGTTCTTCCGCTACATAAATCCTGGTCCGCGTGAAAAGTAGCACTCATGCACACGCCTGCTGTCCCGTTCCAACTCCTCCCAGAATTACGCCTCTTTGAATATGCAAATCAATATAAATAGCCCTTAAGCTCAGTGTTCTGTGAAAAGGCAATGGGAAAAGTAAGAGGGAAAATGGAAGAATTTCAGTGAATACCAAGTGGAGGCAAAGAAAAACGTACTATTTGTTAGTTTAAACAGTGGTATAAACAACAAAAGGAAGCTGATCGACTGACATAGCATGTCGGAGAAACTCGAAAGCTCAAGTCACAAAGTCGCACAGTGCCTGAAATAAAAAAGAAGTTGTCAGATATCAAAGTCACCGTGAAAAGGCGAGTCATAGCCCACCATCTGAGTGTCATATCAAAGCTTATTAGGGTACAGAGAAAAAAAAAATAGGCACACAGTGGGAAAAAAGTACGAAATGTCAACTTTAATCTCGAAATTTCCACTTTAATCACGTAGTTTATTTTGTCATTAAAGTAGAACATCATAAACTTCATCTTAAAATCATTTAATTAACCAGGTTCTTAAATCTATTTTGTCATTAAAGTAGAACATCATAAACTTCATCTTAAAATCATTTAATTAACCAGTTTCTCAAATCACATCATAATTAAAGTAGCACGTTAAATGCTTTGTTTTGTATGTTTTCTTTTATGTGCGCTATGTGTGTGAATCACTACGCGCTTCCAGGCTTTCTCTTCCTCCAACAGGACACAGAATCCATTACATTCATGATATTACAGCTCTCTGAATAACTAAAATACTGAGATGTATACTTGATATCATTTTCATGATAATGGGAGTTAAAGCACATTATTAAACATAGGGACACGGTGGCGCAGTGATTGTGCACGGCCTTCGATGAAATAATTTATTGCAGCAGTACTCAGGGGTGGCTCTAGGCTCGTGGCGACCCTGGGCAGAGAAAGAATCGGTGGCCCCTTCGCCCCCCAATGTCAATATGGTATCTTATGCACAGCGGATGGCCACGTCCTTTATGGACACTGCATAGCTGCCTTGTGCTCATGACACAAGCGTTTAACTTTTGCCGAAATTTGCTGCTGCGTTTTTAGCTGTGTCGTTATTTTCTCTTTCTGTTTTATATTCAATATATACTGTATTGGCGTGGCGGCTGTGCAGATGCACAGTTTGCACATGCCTAAGGCCGCCCCTGCAGTACTGTCTCTTTCAAACATACTAACCTCCAATTCCTGTCCTTCCTTTTCTTTCTCCAAGTAAACGATCGCCACACAATCAGCTCTGTAATAGACGTTAAGCCATCTGTAAGCTTATAAAGTTGATTCTTCAAAACTTTTAAGGAGCATTGAAATATCTTCGTAGTACATGTTTAATTATTCTATCCTTCACGCCAGTCCCAGTGAAGCATACAGTGCAAGGCAGGAAGCAGAGCACCAGATCCTTGCTAGCGTAGCAACACTGTGTCCTTTAATTATTAACAATATAGATTATTTAAATGAAGTTAAAGTTTTATTTGTATAATATAATAAACATATTTTACTGCATTTCATCTTAAAAATGATATCGTCATCATATGTAAATATGCGCTTTATAAAGTGGCTCAGGTTGTGCAATATTATAACTGTAGTGCAAGTTTACAGTGAGGTGATTGTACTTATAAGTACAAACAGTTCTACAAGGAGCAGCTGATGGACTGATTGAGTGCGTTTAGAACTCTTGGGATGAAACTCTTTCTGAACCATGAGGTCCGTACAGGAAAGGTTTGAAGCGTTTGCCATGTGAGAAGCAGTTCAAATAGGAAGCATGGCTGAGGCAGCATGTGCTTGATGCTGTATACTGATAATTCTCTTTCCGATCAGCTGCTCCGAGTGGTTCAGAGAGAGTAATATGGAAAAAGATGATCTGCTGTGGCAACCCCTAATGGGAGCAGCTGAAAGAAGAAGAAGGTTCAGTGAGAGTAACAACATTAATGCAGTTATGGTATTTGGAATAGTTTGACCATTCCGTGGACCATTATATTGTTACTGGTTAATTACAATCAGATGCATTAAACTAATAAACAATATGCGGTTAATTTCAGTGTAATGGATCTGAAAAAGAAAGATAAACCACACAGGAACAGTAGCACTGCTTTGACGCTGGGTGCCGCCAGTCTGCAAAACCGAGTGGAGAACTTGCGTACGACAGGGTATGAGGTACCATGGAAATGTGCATGGCTTTACGCCAAGTTTAGGTTTTATACATCGCAATTTGAATGTGGAAACGTTCTTACGCAACATTTCTGTGCGTACACACCATTTATACATGAGGCCCCTGGTGATTAAGTGGACCGCGATTTAGCTTAGGTGCTACATCTTAGTTTGTGGTGATGGATCATGCTGCATTGCAATGGATGGCCATTCACAAGGAGTCTAACACACGAGTAAACAGGTGGTTTTTGGACCTTCGGCCATATTGATTCAAGGTCATTTATCACTGTGGTCTTCTCCAAAATAACACTGATGCTCTTTCTCGGGTTTATGATATCTTGGTTTGGGCCGCCTGACCCGATGGGTTTGAGCTGAGAGGTGGGGGTCATGTCACACATGTGTGCTTAGGGGGCACCTGCCACCATCACATAAAAAGAAACATTGTACTGTACTTGATTGTCTGATGTATCTCTACAGAATGACCTTAAAAATAGTCTTTTTTGACTAATCCACCATCCGGAAGTCTTTATTTTTGTCTTTGTCTTGTTATTTCTTGACAAATAATAACAATAATAATAATAATAATAGTGAGACATGCATTTTACTCCCTTACTTCAACAACAGAAAATAAATGTAGACAGTATTCAAAGTTAACTTTATCTCATTAAAAAAACCTTACAGAAATGCATGAAAGTTATACATTTATGGTATCAGGGTTCTATAAAAATTGTAGAATGCCACAAAAAAAACTACAAAAATCTCTAACAAATGTAATCAGGCAACTAGAAAATTCAGTGAAAATTAGAATCTTTGCTGCTGTAGAAATATTAAGAAATTAAAAAAAAACTCAGAATGAGTGTAAGCCACCCACATTTGGTGGATGTAAAAATACATAATAAACAAGATTAGTTGTGTCAGATATTTGAAATATTAAAATGTGTGCTTCAATTTAGATGTTTAAAGTCAAAATATTCTCTATTGTAATAGAAATTTGTCATTTTTCATCCTCTTGATAGCTGTTCATAGAGGGCTAGATCCCTAGTAAAGTATCAAAAATCACCTTAAAATAGTTTGAAACGATACCCCACAAATGCTTATGTTTAAAATTTCTAATTTTTTAATCTCCTGGGAGTAGCCTTTTGAGGGTTAGGAGCACCTGTAAAAAAACAAATATGAAAAATATTATATTTGTGATCAGCTACCTCAAAGTAGCATAAAACAACACTCCACGTGCCTATATTAACGATTTCTGAAGTTTTGTGAAAAGCAGTAACTTTGACCAATTGTGTCCTATTAGGTGGTGAATCCTTTGGATCGATTGATGTGTCTTACACAACTTCAAGTCCTGCTGATCATTTTCGTTGAAGACGCCATCTGGTTTACGCTTTATCATTCGGGTATAATTTCCTGCTCAAAATATGGTTTAAAAATTGACTAAAAATTAGTTTTATTTGGGTAGAGGTCCACAAATCGGGGGGGGGGGGGCACAAAGAGCCTGATGTCTTGCATACCTAAACATTAAGACAAGTCAAATGGTATATAATTTGTGGGGGCTTTCTCAATCTGGGTAGTCTGGGGGCGCCATACAAAAAAATAATTGATAATTATTAATAATTTTTATGAACGCAATATCCAGGTTTAATTATTTACCAGGTAGTAATTAATTTTGTAAATACATTATATCAGTTCAGTTTTGGATTATTTTAATCATTTAACCTTTTACATGTTAAAACAACTGACGGTAAAGTGTAACTGTTCTTTGTAGTGTACTTACAAAATTTATTCAATATAAACGTATGTCTCTTCCAGGTTACTTCATGATATGCCTATTTTAGCTATTTAGTTTAGTACATTCGTTGCAACGACATGTTCTATCGGTGATACTGTGTGCCGTCATAGCTGTTTTAAAGCAGAAAAATGTGAATGGTTATTAGTTAATATCGGATTTATTTAAATGTGCGTTTGTGAATAAAACTACGAAATTTGATTTCAACGCAAAATGAATAAATAAATATTTAGTTTCAAAAATAATTAAGAAAAACGATATCTATGGCGAAATATGACTATTCTAACCGTGTTAAAATCAGCTTCCCCACCTCTGGTTACTAAAAGCACAGCTTACTTCCGCCAGATGAGGTCAGAGGCCGCGCTCAGTTCCGTAGGAGAAGGTCGGATTTGTTTGCGCTTCAAATGACACGCCGCCAACTGTAATGTAAAGTGAAACACAACCCAATGGAGCGGTAGGGTGAGGCGATTTTAGTTTGTGTGAAGAAGTGATCATGTTGCCATCATTGCATTTTTCTGAAATCAGGAAGATAAGAAAGAAGCTCCGGCAGATAGAAGCTTTGGAGGTTTTGCACCGCGAGCTGAACAGCGAGGAAGCGGAAAAAGTGCGGTTTAAACCAGTGCCCTGATTTTCTTAGCTAGTTTTCGCCGCTTTCATTCTCACTTAATTTTACTAATACGATGGCGATTTACGTTATAATTTCGATTAAAACGGCGTACATTTGTGGTGCATGATATTCCATATTACTAACTGATTAACTACTCACTGTACTCTACCAGTGGCAACTGCCGTTCCCTTTCTTTTGCTGTGCATTTAGGTCTCATCCTGTTATCCAAGTAATTCTGTCGGTTTGGACATTAGACTCATAAGATGACACACACTATAAACTTTACTGTCTAGTGTTACAACAGCTCTGTTGTTTGCGTGGGGGTAGTATAGCTTCCTACTCGTTTGTGCTTTTCCTAGCATGCTGTGGACTGGAATCTTCAATTTTGGCAGATTGTATGTCTGGCAGGCTTGAGGTTGTCTGCAGAAATCCTACCGACTTGTGATAAATTGTATAAATATATTATTTTCACGGCAACAAAGTTTTCCCATTAGGAATTGTAATCAAAGGCTTGTGTCTTTTTCTGTCAATATCAGCTAAGTCATAAAGCACATCTCCGTGCCCAGCTGGCTGAGCTGCTGGCACAACAACAAAGAATTGTTGACAGAGAACCATCCAAGGAAGAACAAACAGAGCAACTCGGTTTTCAGGAGAAACAACCCGAAGACACCACTCAGGAGCCAATGAAGAGAATGTATGGCCAGCTGCTGCAATTCAGCAAAGCAAATGTCTATAGAAAATAATATTATATTGATTTGTGTTGATTATCAGGTTGAAACACCAAGTAAATTCTTTTTTTTTTTTTTTTTTTTTACCTTTTATTTCATAAATGCATTTTAGATACAATGACAGCAGCTCCGGTACGTCAGAAGATAAGACTTCTTCCTCAGAGCCTAGACTTGGCCAAGACCTGCCAGCAAAACAGGCAAAATTGAATTATTCATGTGAAAAGCAAAGCTCAACAAGTTCATTTAAGCCAAAAGATGGACCATCTGGTAATCCACAGAAAACAGATTGTATTGTTGTATCAGTTAATTTGTTACTGTGTACAGTATGTGTACGTTTATCACAAAATCAAAGTATAGTTGTTTTTTTTTTTTGTTTTGTTTTTGGTTTAGATTTTGGATTTGCCTCTCTCAAAAGGGCCTGGGAAGCAACACAGTTTCGTATGAGGCTATTGAAAGGTCACAGTGACATTATTACCTGTGTTGGTGTTTCAGATAATTATGTGATCTCTGGAAGGTATGGTGCATCATCATCTCTCTAGTTAACAAAATTGATAGGTATAAGGGAAGAAAGCATAGTGGTTAATGATGCTCCCTCCAGACTCCAAACAAGAAGGTTCAGTCAGATTCCTCCCTTTGAAGTTTGCACATTCTTTTATGTTTCTTAAGTATTTTTGTATTGATACTCTAGTTTACATTTACATATCAAAAACAATCAAGTTAGATTGATTGGTGACTCTGTGTAAGCTGTGTGCCTCGCAACCGAGTCCTGTTCCATCCAGGACATATAGTTAGTAGTTACCTGTAAACCTGTACTGGGGGGAAACAATGGGAACAGAAACTAAATGGATTGGTGCAGATGACGGCAACATTACAAACTGAAAGACTAGTTGGTGATATGGTTTGTTAATTTTTTTTATTTTATCACGTCATAAAGAGTCCATTTTAGGGGGTGGACATCAGATAATACAGTGGTTGAAAATGCCTGGTGAATTTTATTATTGATCATGCAGTAGCACTTAGTATAAACTATAAAACATAATTAAAGACTATGAAACGGTAAGTAAAGGACACTATCTAAAAACACATCATCAAAAAACAAACCAACAGTGCACTGAATACCAATAACAGTAAGTCGAGTGCTTATACTGTAAGCAGTGGTTCAAAGGTGCCCAAAATAAGATTGGGTTAAGGAAAAGAGTAAACCATAAAATTAAGTTAGAACAAAGGATCAAAGAAAAGAGTTTTTATAAACTGTTTTAGAATAAAGCATAAAAGAGAAAGATCTTTATTTTGGATGTGCATGTTGATACAAATGGAGCATCATGAACACACTAGTCAATTTAATTACTCTTGACCCCGAAATGTGTTCAGTCTGCTTAGTTTATCTACTTTAAACTATCAGTGAGTGAGTTTTCTTTTACATTTTTTTTTCCTTTAGCCGTGACACGACTCTAAAAGTATGGCATGTGCCCACTATGTCAGAAGAGAAAAATTTAGGGGGGCATACTGGAGGGGTTACCTGCCTTACAGTTTTACCCAAGGATTATTGCAAAATACTAGGTGAGAAATTCCTTTGTAACACATAGCCACTTGATACCCTGCTGCGCTGTGACCATTGAGTAATGACACTGCATCGTCTAGTATTTGCACTGCCGTTGGCTTAAGAAGCCCTGCAGATGCTGCCTAGTGTATACCCAGCACTCAAGCTGCATCCTAATTCATGTCACATCCACTTAGCTGTTGCTGCAATTAAATACGGCTACATGTACTGTAGAACACTGTAGGACTGGTAATGCATGCCAACTTATGTTTTTTTAAATATTGAAAAAAAATGTCTTTAAATCAGTAATTCTGCTTTTTTTCTTGTAAGATTTTTTTTTCATTCAATTCTGATAAAACTTAAAAGGTTTTGTTTACCAGGGTAAGAATAATTGTGCTTTATAAAGACTAATGTAGTTGTTTACTACTATAATTTTTCTTATTTTCTTTTGTCATGTATCTGCTTGTTTTGTCACCTTGTCTAGCAAACTCCCTAGATATGAACTCAACAGAGAAATTTGTGGTTAGTGGTTCAGTAGACTGTTCACTGCTCGTCTGGGCTTTAAGCACAGGTAAGAAAAAAATTAGGAATATTCTCCTATTTCGGGAACGCAGAAATAATTTTCCAGTTCAGTTTTACTTGGTTAGATCAAGTTTTTTCCCCAGGGATGTGTGCCATGACTTGAGATTTCACTTTTGTGAACTTAATGGTAATCTTAAAAGAACATGTGGTGAAGAAGCCACAGTGTAGCATGAGTGATTTCCTATAGAAGCTGGTGTAATGGATATGTTGATTTATGTCTCTAGTGATCAGTTCTCCCTTTCATTTCTAGGTCATTCTGTTCAAAGTATATACACTTTCAGTGCTGTTTCAGCGCTGTGTTTCCTGCCTCACAAGGAAGTGATTGCAAGTGGCTCAGGTAGATTTTTCTCATTTGGCTATCACTTTTGTGAGTGTGTTGGCCTTAATTGAATTCAAATTTACAGTATGTTTCTGGGTATGTTAAGATAAAGTACCTGGGTCATATCAAAATGTTTCTTCTTTATAGATGGAGGAAAAATTGATGTCTGGGATTTGATATCTAAAGACCACATACAGTCCTTAAGAGCACATGACGATTTAGTATCTACCCTGCAGGTGAGGTGAATATCCAGCAATAATTTCTGCATCCCTTACCCACAGTTGCACATTTTTGAAGTCTCCTTCTGTCCCACATTTCAGCCACATGGTCCTCTGCTGTTTTCTGGATCATGGGATGGTTCAGTGAAGGTGTGGGAGTGTGAGGGAGAATCTGCAAGAAGTATTCCCTTGAGACACTTAAGGACCTGTGACATACTCGGTCATCTGGTTTCTGTTCGTAGTCTTAGTGCCCGGGGGGAGATTGTCTATGTGGGTACAAATCGGGCTAGCATTCAGGTTCTACAATGGAAAACAGGTGAGAATGCAGCAAAGTAATGAAATGTTGATGCACAATTGTTTTATTTGTGTGACTGCAGCAGTGTCTTTCTGTATGCACTTCTAGGTGCTATCTCCAAGCTAACTAATCACAGTACAGAGTCAGGAGTCACTGACTGTGTATGCCAAACTAGAGATGGCCTACTGCTATCTAGTGGTTTTGATCTGGATACTGGTTCAAGCTTTCTGAATCGTGAGATTTTTTTTTTCTTTTTATCTTTATTACCACTTTATTGTTCCATTCTGCTTTGTACTATGTGTGTTAACCATAAAGAGAATACACTGAGTATAATGTAAGGTTCAGACATCCAGACAGGCAATTCAGAATTATAAACCAATATAGAAATATCTCTTGACAAACAGGTGTTGCAAAAGGACAAAGTGGAAACAAAAAAGATGTAATAACAGGGACAGAATTAACAAACATTACAGTGTGCCATCTGTTCTGAGCAAGTTTAAAAATACATTTTTACATACCAAATGTATTGTGAATTATCTAAAACTCTTTTACAGCATGTTGTGGTTTTATTAGTCATTAGTCAGATTTCCACTTTATTTTTGTGTGTTTAACAAACATGTTTGGATGGAGATATATCTTTAGAGATCAAAGTTTACCCTCTTCTCAGTTCGTAGTCTTCCTGATGACAGTTACTTGGCAACACTGTGTTGGCCTACCGCCTCCAGAATCCTTTGTGTTGCAACATGGCTCACTTCTAGTGGGGGACACCGCTGGATAACTGGAGGCGAGGAACTAATTGTGTGGGAGCAGCTTCCTGCCAATACCAAGGACAAGTAAGGAGTTAAATATCAATTTTCACTTTTAATGTATTCAACCTGTTCATCCATTGCATTCAACTTTGTTGAATTTACAGGTCAGATGTAACTGTGACTAGAATGTCTTCATTGGATCACAAGCCTGTGGATACAGGTTCTGAGGGGGAAACTGAATTATCCAATGACGAGGAAGATGTAGAAGAAGAAGAAGAGGGTGAGACAAGAAGTAGAAAAGTCATTAATGGCTTGAAAAGTCAAATGCAGTATTTCTTTAAAGCCACAAGAGGGAAATGTTGAGCTGTGGGAATTTGCATTAAGTGGCCTATGATTTATTTATTTATTTTATTTTTTTGCATTTAATTAACACAGCTTACATTCATTAAGGATAATATATGAGTCGGCTTGAGCCTTAAGACGATCTTTCAACTACTGCCTTTATTTGTCTTAATTATTTGAACATTTTCCCCCAACAGATGATTTTCAGGTTGAACAAGATGGTTCCAGAAGTTACTGTATTTTATTGTGAAGAATATAATGAAGACTTCAAACAATTTATATGAACATTTTAACCACTATGTATTAACTAACCAGTTACACTGTGAATAGCACAATACTATACCCAGATATATATGCTGTAAGTTTTAACTTTTAAATAAAACATTGTTACAGAGGCTGACTCAGAAACGGAGAAACATCTGTAAGTACTGAACAGACATGCAACCAGTTTTAGCTATATTAATCATTTTTGACCTTAAACAGAACATTGATAAGCTTCAGCAAGCTCCATAATTCTTCTTGACATTGCAAAATGATATATTTTTTGCATTGTGTTCACTAGTTTGACACATTAGTAGAACACACTTAAGTGTTCAAAAAGTACATCGCATGTCCCATCATCTTGTCATTTATAGATGATTCAGTATGCTAGCTCAATAAAATCACTGTTTTACAGTCCGTGTCTCTTTTTTTTCTTCTTAAAGTGAATGAGAAAGGATATTTAAAGTTAATCTCTGTTCTGTTTTACATATTGGGGAAGTGTAAATTCAGTCTGATATTAACAACATGCAATTTTGTATTTTATAAGTGGATTACTAAACTGATATGAAGAAAGTAATCATTAAATAACTCTTAAGACTTTGTTGGTCATAATGAGATGGACAGGTATTTGCAAACTATTGACCATATAAGCCTTCAGTCCGAAAATATTTTTAAATCTGTTATGAGATTGTTACTTTGAATTTTTCTTAGTGCTTATTTTTACAGAAAGGTTCAAGATGTAAATTTGTCATGCAAAGTAAACTATTACATTATGTACATGTTTATCTGAAAGAAGTACTTTTACCTGCATATTTTTTAGCAGTTAAATATTTTCATTCCTTCTTTCCCAGCCTTTCACCCTTCCGTCCTAAATTTCTTTCATGAACATCTCTTGATTCCCATTCTCACCCCTCCTCTTCCCCCTCTCTTTTCCCCTCCCTCCAACCCTCTCTCTCTCTCTCCCTCTCTCTCTCTCTCATCCTTACTCTCAGTCTGTCAGTCGCCACAGCAACGGCAGTCTTCTCTTCTCTGCTGTTCCTCTTCTCTTGCTCTCTGTGGATTCAGGTCAGTGCTATACATTTAAATCTGCTCACCTTTTCTTGACACTTAGCTTGCATATCACAGCCCCAGGTTTGTCGAGATGCTCAGATGTCTTTGGACTATTCTACTACCCAGTCAGGTTTCCACTGCTTTGTTCATTTTTCTTTGCATCTTGCCTATTTCTGTCTGTAAGTTAACTCTGCTTGTTGGTCCACATATTTCCTCGCTTCATAAAGCTGCATACGGAAACATAACTGTTGCTTCTTAAAGATTTTCACTTGGCTTTCCCCACTGGAGTCTTTTCGTTCTCTCTCTATTCGCTACTGCCACCTGTCCCTATCTTCCCTTTCACTTCTCATCTCTTGCTCCCTCTTGCTTTCTATCATTCCCTCTCTCCAGGGGAGGGTACATAATGAGATCGTTTTGTCTTACTCACAACACTTGTCAGTGCATAATGATTTCAGCTGGGAGGGAGGGTGGAAGAAACAGAGAGACAGCATGGGGGAAAAGATAAGATGCCAAAGAGGGGAAGGATTGGGTGTGTGGGGATGCATTCTGATTTTTTTTTTCCTAATAATGATTAAGTCTACATAAATTGGAGAAGCAAGCTGGGAACTGTGGACCCTTGTCTCTCCTCCTTTCCATCTGTCTCCCTTCTCACCAGCTTTGTTGTATTATTTGTCTTGCTTTTACTGTTTTGCTGTTTCCTTTTGTTTTTGTCCTTTTATAACTTATGATTTTTCATGACTTTAATCACATTTATACACAAAGAGAGATCACTTTATTATTTAATTAATAGAATGTAACCTGAATAAGTATTTGTTTTGTTTTATCGTGTGTGATATCTGATAAAATTCCTTTATCAGTCTGTGTCCGTATGCTTGTTCTGTTAGGTTGGGTAGGCTTGATCAGAATTAGTTTTGTTAGATATGTGTTTTTTTCTTATATGCTGGTCAAGGTTGTTCTTCTAGGTTGAGTTTCTTACAGATCTCTTTTTATTTTAGTATGTTTTATTCTACTGTGATTTTTGTCTCCTACTCATATTTATTATATATGAGTAGTCCGGACTGAATGGTGTAAAATGTAACATTAAATATGAATCATTAGTTTGCTCTCTATCAATAGAACAACTTTGTGCACTCTGTAGTAACATTTCTGTTTTTTCACTTGCTACTCATTACATGAATATGTAATTTTTACTAGAAGCCTAGTCTGTGTCACTTGCATGAACCTTATTTTAATATTTGATGTGTAGGGTACATTGAGGTAAACGTCCTATTAGACAACTCAGGCTGTGTTCGTACCTTTGCCCTGTATTGTAATGTGAAGGCTGGCTTTTCATCTTTATGCTCAGAGTATCTTTCCCATTAGACAACACAAGGATAAAAGGAAGTTTCTGCTCTTCTAATATCTGTGGACCCTGTTAAAGTTTAGTTTTCTCTAATAAGCTATGTGGAAATAGACAAGAATTGTAATCTCTTTTGCATGAACAGGCTGCATCTGTAATATATTGGCATATGCAGACTGTATTACTGTTTTTTGATAATATTTGCTCTGCAGGTCTGAAATTAGCATGGAGTTAACAGATATACCATACATTCAAGTTACAATTGTATTAGTATGTGCAGTTTGTTTTTTGTTCTTTAAGATTGCCATGCTTAGAGTGTAAAGATTTTATTTTGTTTAGAGTAGGTTGCATTACATTTTCTCAATTGCTGTTTGTAAAAGCTGTATTAAAAGTAAATTTTAAAGTTGTAAACACTGTTTGACTGAATTTGTTAGTATGAAAGGGTTTATAACATCAGGGGATATTGCCATCTCACAGCTCTATTGCCATGAGTCTGAATCCTGGTACAAACATTGATCTTCCTGTGGATGCATGGGTTTTCCCCGGTATGCTTCCCTACTACTAAAAATGTTCAGATTGAGGGAATTGTTGACTCTAAATTGGCGTGAGTAAGTTGAGAGAGTATGACAACCTCTGTACATGTTCTTATTTGGATAGACTCCAGCCACCTGCATTCCTAGATTTGATTTGGAAGATAAAAGTATGAAATGTAAATTATAACTACATGATTGTACTAATTGTGTCTAGGTTTCAGCAATATTCCAGTAATTTTAATTGTCAATTGAATTAAAATGTCTGTTAAAAAATAAGGAACTTATTAATATTTATTTTTTGTACATTGTAACATACTATAGTCAGTCTTTTTTTGTTTCTAAAGGCAAAGCCACATGCATTAATATTTGCTTTTAAAGCATCAGTTTATAGGTACTAGTAGTCTTTATTTTATGTAATGTCTAGGAACACCATCAGACACCACCATCTTTAAAGCAGTCAGCTTTCCAGTTTCATGTGAATCAGACACTTAGTAACTGCATGCTGTGTTAGTAGCTGTCCTTATCAATAACTGTTAATGTTTCACAGAATTCAATGGGTGTCTTGCTGGTCTTTATTACAGTTTCTGTTCTATTAAAATGTGTAGAATTCATGAATAATATTGTTTCTTGAATAAGCTAATGATGATAATGATTATATCTGATGCAGGTGTGCTCATTACTTCTATGTATGTGTAGTATGAAAGGGGGCAAGGAAAACAAAGCTTTGTAATATTTAAATTAAAACAAATATTTAAAATTAAGCATTTCATCAGATTGTTGTGTAAAACAACAACTACAGCACATGTATTATGTACTTAAGTATTTTGTGTTAAATCACTATTTTAACTAAGAAGCATACAGATTCTGTGTAGGTCAGAAAACTAGAAGAAAGCAGGTGACATATCCTTACCTGTACTGTCTCCTCAAACGGCCCTCTGTCAGGCAGTCTCACTCGGGGACCTATGAAACCAGGCCTTACATCCTGAGTATTGGTCACCTGTTGTCTGTTTGATGCTTTTGATTTACTATTATTTAGTTATTTTAAGCTTACTACTTATTGTGTTATATGGCACAATGGTACAGGAGTTAGTTCTACTGATTGAATGCACTGGGAAACTGGATTCAAAATTTGTCCCAGTCAAATGCTGTGTGTATGGATTTTGCATACATACCTGTGTGTCTGTTAACTTTTCTCTGGTACTGTGACTTTTTTTTCTATACCCCAAAGACATACAGGTTAGGACAGAGCACCCCAAACTGGCAAGGTGTATGTGAGTGTAAGTGTACACTGTGATGGACTGGTGCTTGGACCCTGCAGGAATTCACATGAAGTATGGGAAAATGTATAAATAATATTTTAATATAAAGAATGTTATATATGCTCGGTATGTGTGTGTACGTATAAATAAAATAAAACCAACCACACTACTTTCCAAAGGTTTGGATACACCCAGAAACTTTCATCTGTCTGATAGTACTAGGGTGTTATACCATGTTAGCCATTACGGATGTAATGAGAAGGAAAGCTTGCATATTGTAATCTTTTTAGTTAGCCAATAAAAGGTGTCATTTTGCTTGACTTCTCATTACAAATGTCTGATAGAAATTGACACCTCTTTATGAGGAAGATACTACTAAATTGATTTAAAAGTATAACCAAGGCAATTACTGCTTGGGAGTGAGTGATTTTAAATGTATTATTCACATATGACGGTAACACCCCATTTTAAGCAGACATTCATTTGGTATCTTAAAGGTCAATGGTTATCTAATCCTTTATTAGTCATGTTTACATGCTAACTGGTTATTAGAGAAATGTTTATTTGCTGTATCACAGCTGAAACCTGTACACTTGGGTTACAAGATACTGGCATTCCCAAAGTTTAGTTCTGGATTCAAAAATGGCACAAATGAAACTGCTTTCTCAAGAAACGTGTCAGTCTATTCTCTTTTTGCAGAATGACGGTTATTCCATGTGACAGATTGGCAAGAAACTGATGATTACATACAAAGCTATCTATTACTGTCTTGAAAGATGATGGCAAAAGGGATCTAACCAGGACAGAAAAAGAACATGCTGGCCCAGATGCACAACTGCTTAAGAAGATAACTAAATCAGAGTCTGTAGTTTAAGAAACAAACACCTTACAGGCCCTTGCTTGGCTTCTTTTTTAAATACATGGCAAATACTAGTGTCATCAGCAACAGAGGAAAAAACGATTGTGGGATCCTGACCACAATATACTTTTCTGGTCATCTTCTGTCCAATGTCTGCGTTCTTTTGCCCATTGTAACTTTTTCTTATTCTTTGTCAGTTTCAGATATGGTTTTTTTCTTTGAAACTCTGCCTCTTTGGCCAGCATCCCAGAGCCATCTTTTCTCTGTTGTAGATGACAGTGGTATTTGGCTTGCATTTAAGGAACTAACTAAGGACCTATAAGGTGTTTAAGATACAAACTATAGACTCTGATGTACTTACCCTCTTCTGGAGTGGTGCATCCGGGCCTTACTCTTGTTTTTCTATCATATTAGATCCAGTATGTCTTCTTCTCTCAAGACAGCAATAGATACCTTTATATGAAATCCATGGTTTC
Source organism: Polypterus bichir lapradei (assembly GCA_026402145.1). Taxonomy (NCBI): domain Eukaryota; kingdom Metazoa; phylum Chordata; class Cladistia; order Polypteriformes; family Polypteridae; genus Polypterus; species Polypterus bichir. The sequence goes on from JANRMT010062804.1 coordinate 23,013,461, forward strand.
CTGGCTGTGTCACATGGAATAAATAAACTTAATTCTGCAAGCAAAAAAAAAAAAAAAACAAACAGTACACTGACATAGAAAGTTGTTTCATTTTGGCCATATCTGAACCCAGAATTGAACTTTAGAAATTCCAAGACCTTGCAACCCAAGTGAACAGAGTAACAGGTTGCAGCAGCATTAATGCAATTTCAAATGTTTTTCTTATAACCAATTAGAATTTAAAATTAAACAAATAAGGATGAGTTAATGGAGCAGTGGCTGCTGAAAATGGGTCTTTGCAGTCATATGTGAGTAATAAATGAAAAATCAGTCATTTCAAACAGCATTAACCTTTAGAAACACTAGTAATGCCTTGGTTATATTTTTAAATCAATATAATGATATATACAATATATCTTACTATATAATAAAACACTGTCTGTGTGTGTCCAGTCCCTCTGAGCAATCTGATTGGTCAGTTTGTCTTTGGTTGCTCACGCAATTGAGACAAGAAGCACTGGGCAAGAGAGACACAAGGATACAGAGGAAAGTCATAGGCCGCATGGCAGAGAGTCAACTTATAACACGGGCAGTATTCACAAGAATATGATTTATGTTTTCATAGACAGTAATGGGTGTCTGTCTACCATTGATGCTAGTCAAAAAGCACATAGAAGGAGGGAAAAACGCCTTGGAATGACAGAGTCTGAGAAGGTGGCTTTATGGGAGGAAGTGTCGGCTAAGACAGGCTTAGGACTAATGCTGATGGTATACGTAAGGCAAGAGATATCAAATATTTTTACATTTACTGTAGCTACTATGTGTGTGTGCATATATGTATATGTGTGTGTATATGTATATATATATATATATATATATATATATATATATATATACATATTTTATATTCATTGATTAAATAACTATTATTTTATATAGTTTTACCTTTAGGAACTGCCACAGGTTTAAAACTGGAGTACCATGCACCCTTGGCTGAGGTGAGGTCCCTCCTATCAGATGAGGCCCATGCCAAATTGTCCAATTGGCTTCCTCTCTCAACAGACCTGCCTTGTACCCATTTGAAAGGCTTGACCTCAGCGTTGTTAGGATAGGGTGCCCTCTTCTGCAACCTTAAATTGAATGAGTAGATTTGGATAAAGGATGGAGGGTTATTTGTTGTTGATTCTGTTAGTAGATGGATATATAGGTTTTTATTTTTGATAGTTCACACTATTAATTGTGCAATATTAAATAAATACTGATTTGCTGGTAGTTTTCATGTTAGAAAACATACTCATCAACTTAAGATTAATTCCTATTTATGTCATCATCTAAAGTTTAGATGCTCTCCTGGTTGACTTCCAGAGGCTGCTTCAGTTTTTGTCCACATCTCAAAGACATACCAGTTAGGTTAATTCTTATTTCTATATTGCATTGATTTATTTGTTCGCATATTGTCCCCTGAATGACCTGCATCTCCTGCAGAGTTGATTTCTGCCTTTTGCCTTTTGTTACCAGTGCTGCTGGTAACCCAGTAATGGAAAAAGTGGTTTTAAGAGGTTGCAGTGACTGATTGATCTTATCCACTGCAACGTTTGACTGGGCCAATTTTCCCTTTGTATAGAAGCCGAAAGAAGAAGAATAATAGAGAAAAACAGCTGGTGACATATATTCTGACTATTTGTATTGGTTAACTGTGCACCGTAAACTCTAATCCTTGAACTTTGAGTTTTAAATCTTATTTATTTGATGGATAATTATATGACATTTTTATTATAGTTACTTTTGTAATGTTAATTTTATATTAATATAAGTATTACATTTGTCCAAAAACAATAAAGTAATTAAAACCTTGGCTGAAACTGAAATGAGAATTTTCCTTAGGACCCTAGACTTTGTTAGTACCTACAGCATATCACTGCTGCTTGAATTAATGTATCGCTCTGCTCTGTGGAGCTGAGAAGAAGAGGAAAGAGAAACATATTTTTAATCTCAGTAGGGGAGAAACAGCATTAAAATGTTTCTTTTTCATATAAAACAATTAGAAATAGGGTGAGTCACATCTTAATGAGAGCAGTTTGTCGCCCCCTGATCAGTCTCTTGCAAATCTGTGCTAGTTTTCTCCTCCCTCTTCTTTGTCTCTGTCACTTGTTCATTCCTGTGTGTTGCAGGTCAGATACAAAGATGCATCGTCAAGGGGATCCATTAAAGCTGTGAACCGTCCAAAATGAAGTGGAGGTGAGAGAGAGAAATCAGAAAAACTGGAGGTGGAAAGAGGGGGAGGAATCTGCTATTGGCTCCTGCTTAATTCGCATATAAGTGGATATTAGTGAGTGATTTGTGCATCTGGTGGAATCGACTTTAACATTTTCACAGCAGTCTTTTCTTCTATACACTCCAGTGAACAGCTACATGCCTTTTAGTTTTTCCATACCTTTACATAATAGAAACAGACATCTTTTTCTTTCTCAGATGTCAGATTATTAGCAATGTTCATGTCATTTGCTTTGTTAGAGGGCTCCTGTATTTCTCTGAACTTGCAAGTCTATAAGCGAATTCCTCTAAGAAATGCAGTGAAGTAAAATTAAGCCTGCTTTTCTCTCAGATTCTTTGCTTTAAAAATACATATTTTTTCCCATTCTTTGTGTTTCCTCTATCTATCCTGCTTTTCATTTTCTTTCTCCCTGCAGCTTTCTTCCCGCTCTTGTGGAAAATTATGGGCGGCTGCCCTTATTTATCACTCTTTTCCTACTAATTTTGGCTGCAGAAACTTTGTCGTGTAACTGCTTCCAGCAAGGGCTAACCACCCATGATCCCTTGCAGGGGTCGGGCCACAGAACAAATCGATGGAAAGACAAAATTATGGAACAGAAGAATAGCAAGGCAAAAAGTGGTTTAAATGGAATGATTGGGTCTAAAACGCATCAAGAGACAGCCAGCCAACAGAGGGGTAGGCGACAAGCCCTGCGACCTCTTCCACTAACATCATCTGCCCCACCCACAGCTCCTTGGGCCATTGATTGGGGACCTACCCAACTACCAGAAGATGACACAGGTGATGTACCAGCACATGAACTGCGTCATCGCCAGCAGAATCAACAGCTTCACCATCCACATTATCGTCCTCATTTTCATAACACGGCAACACCACCTCAAGATGACTCTTTGGGGCCCAATGAAAGAGGCAGAGGAGGAGAAAGGGAGAAAAGTGGAGGACATGGCGTAGTAACTTTGGAGACCGAGCTTTCTGAGAAGGAGACTGAAGGTAAGGAGGACTCTTGAGGAGCTCATAGCAACTAACTAGGAGAGAATAGTACAACATAATCATGTTAAATATTCCATGATTTATTTAACACTGTTTATAGGATGATAATCTGTTTATAACTGTAATTCAATGTGCTGCTCTCTATTAAAAGTGCATAGGCAAGCATTTTTGATTACAGTATTTTATAATCATCTGGGCATTTAGTCAACAGATTTGGTGGTTTTTTTTTTTTTTTTTTTTTACTTTAAACCTTCACAAAGTGAGCATCTTTCCAAATAATGCTAGAAGAAACTAGCATCACATGGTGAAACAATATAGACACAGTACCATATGAATAAATTCTTCACCAGAAAGGTCACAAAAAATAACAAGTGGTGCATCATGTCTTTGCACCAAGGGAAGGAAGAGTTTATAAGCTTTTGATTTTCCCGCTGGTTTAAATGGAAGTAGACATGTTAGAAGGGATTTCTGAGGTCTTTTTAAGGACTGTACAGTAATTCTAAATTGTATTCAGACTGTCAGATGGGAGGGGGGTGACACCTGACTGTAATACTTAATGCTTGTCAGCAGCATTTTGATAAAGTTTGTTTTGTTATAATGTAACATAATTACAATCAAATGTCCTTACAGGAGTAACCTTTATTGATTCAATCCCCATGGGAGACAATGAACCATGGCACTAGGCCAGACACCAGCTTGGTTCTTTCTCACTGCCTGTTGTCATACAGCAGAAAGATGGCTCATTTTAACACCTGTGAGCTTCACCAGGGTGAAATTAATTCTCAATTTGAATTAAGCTAGAATAGCTAGAAAAAGCAGAACTTCACAAAAGCTACAAAACAAAAGTCAAAAGATGCCCCATGACATGAGGATATAGAGAAGCAGTGCTTTTTTTGTTTGTAATAACATCTTTTATATTAGAGGTTTGTTAGTGGGGGGGTAAGATTGAGCAAGAAGGATGTTACAAAATCTGCAGTGTGGCACCAATCCCTCCACCATCGCCTCAGTGTATCATGTAGTTAGCAGTCTATTTTCTGTAGTGAATTGTTCAACCACAACCTACATGGCTGCATCAACTATCAGAGGTTTGATTAAAACACACTATTGCTGAAGTGACTAATTATAACATAAGAACATAACAAAATATTATTTCCAGGTAATCTGTAACTGCTACAACTCTTTGCCTCTAGATTCTAGTACCTGTATGACCAGTGGAATATCCCCTACGAGGCCCAAAGGTCATTCTTATTTTTAAACAACTGCATACAATCAGTTTCATTTGATATATGAAACCAAAAAAAGTTTACATTTGCACTGCAGCTCCATTCCCATTTTTTCACTCACATCTGAGACAGATCTGATGTTTTTGGGAGAAGTGTGATTAGCTAAACTTTTCAAAATGGATTTACACTGCTCTCATAACAACTGTTTTGCAGCCAAACATGTCCCATCGCACTCTCACCAGTCCTTCTCCTGTCCCTTGAGCCAACCATTTCTATCAGAACACTGGCAGTAATAAATGCACACAAACCAACAGCTCTTCGTTTACTGTTTTTCCTTCAATTCCATCATGAGCCTACGAATTTGGATGCATTCGATTCTGAAACAGAGTGAAGTACAGTAGTAGCCAGCATCTATCTGACAAAATTATTTTATTATTTTGTGTATGTGGGGACATTCAGGTTAGACATTTATGCTCATATAAGATTTGGATCAGTCACAAAAATAATCTGAGCAGTTCCAAAAAGAAAAAAGTATAGATACATTCACTTTTAGCTGCCTTGTGAATGTAGCCTTAAAACACTTGTGCTTCTTCAATCAATGCCTGTTTTATATTTAGCAGCTGTATCAAAATGATGTTAAATGTGTGAAGCCACTATATATGGCAACGTTAAATCTGGACCCCATTGTAAATACTTTAGGGGGCATGAACATTGTGCTATGCCCAGTGGGTATAACATATTGCTGAGCTGGGAATTCAGGTCTCCCAATTGATTTACAGCTCCTCCAGTACACCAGCTATTCTTCTGCTTTGGAAGCTGCATGTGATGTTTCCTTATCAGGAGATTACTCAACATTTGGGAGTATATCCACCACTTTTGACCAGGAATCATTTTAAAAGATAATTGCAGTGATCCCATCTGAAGAGAACAGATGTATAACAAAGTATTACTACATCTATGAAAGAGAGATACACCTGCACTCTAGAAGTGTAGCAGTTAGAAACACAAATCTTTTCTGAAAAATGAAAAAAATGGCTAGCTGTATCCACATTTCAAAGAGAAAGCCTTAAGTCTTATAGCATGTGCTGGACACTACGCCAGAAGCAGATTTATTCTATTGATATTCACTTGTGGGAATTTTGCCAGCATCCTGTAACTGAGCTTGCCTACCTTAAGCTGAGTTGTATGAGGTAGTAATGTTCAGGTGGAGCAGGAAATTATCTGGATATGGGCAGGGCACAACAACATTGTGATATTAAACAGCAGGTTTGGAAAATGGACAGATTGATGATGTTATACTGACAGACCTTGTGGCTCTGAGGCATCATGTGATTTAGCTTGTAGCTATTCAAATGGCATTTGAAGGAGGACATAGGGAACTGATTTTTGAACAGCGGTAGTCTGGAAAACCGCTAGAAAACGTTGTAAATGTTACAGTATTTTACAGGAAATGGTTATAAACTGCTATAAGACCTTTTACAATATCCATCCAACCAGGGGTCTGAAGCCTACTCGGTCAGCATTGGGTGGAAGGCAGGAATCAACAATAGATGGGACATGAATCCATCACAGGATATAGTCACTAATTTAGACTTGTCAGTTAAGCTAACTTGCACATTTTGGGTGTGTGAAGAAAATCAGAGTATATGGACGATAAGCTCTTGCAAACATAGATAGGGAAAACTCAACACTGACAGTATTTGGGCTGGAAATTGAAGCCAGACTCTGAAGCTATGAGGAGCTTTGCTAACTGCTGTGCCACTATGCCAACTATTATATAATAAAATACAAGAATTATTATTTTAGTTAAGCCATATAATTTATGTATATCCAGCATCAGTATTACTGAGGGATGAACTCGGTCCAGTTATGCAGTTTGCACTGAAAATCCATACAATAGAAACCAGGTGCCTCAATGTGCTGCTTGTAGAGAAAGAGGATTAAAATGTGTCATTGTGTGAGTACTGGCTAGCCATTGACATTTTACTGCCTTACATAGCAACTGTGTTTTGATTATTGTTTCTAGAAAGATTATTTTGCAGCAATTCAAAGTTGTGGGTATACTATTTTAACATATAAAATACTGTTTACCTCTGCACTAACATATAGGTCAAAGCACTACCCTGAGGAATTGATTTTTCAGTCCAATTCACTGTAAGTAATTTTGTTGTAAAAATTCTTTTTTCCAGTTCTTCTAGCACTTAGTTGACACTATATGGTAATCTATCATTTGTATATGTGCTGTATATGTTACATTAATGTTTTTTACTTAAAGAATTGCTTTGTAAATAAATGGCACTGTGTAAAATGAGTGTCGACTGATTTGTTTGTTCTCTCTCATTACAGCTGTAGATCCACAATTTTATGTCACCATAATCATTTCAACATTGCTTGTGCTGATTGCAGCCACTATCACTGCCAAGCTCTGGTGAGATTCTTTCATATAATTTGATCATTTTAGATGGAACTTTAGTGGAAATGTTAGAACAGTGTAGGTGGGCAACTAAAGGGGTAAGTAAGCAGTTACACAAGACTTAGTAACTCAACAAAGAATAAAAAAGTGTATGATATAGTAAGTTGAATCTACTGCACTTCCATTGAACTTCCACGGTAAGGACACTCTTTTATCCAGTTTCATATAAGGTTAAAATAAATTTTGTTTAATTTTGTTTGTTTTTATTACAGTTATGATCATAGAGGAAAGAGGAGGGCACCCCTCTCCCACAGTCTCACTCTGTCTAGAACACTCATTTCAGAGGAAAGTCGGCAGGCTCTTACCTCTGCAGGGGCCATCCCTCGGACGCCTTCTCTTGAACCACAGACTCCTTCACCTTTAGAGGAGAAGCAAGGAGTCGAAGGCAGTCAGCTGTCAGCACTTCATAGAGGAAGGTAGGCAGAGCTTTTGAATAACTGGCTACACTGTTAGGCATCTAATACAATCAACGTAATGATGTCTTTGCTTTTTTCTTTTCCTTTCTAGGATTCCCTTAGTGAATCTCTAAAACTGCATCAGTATTGACCCTCTGATTACTCTTTACCTGTGACTCTTCCCGCCCATTGTTTTTGTCTCTTTAAACACAATTTTAATTGGACAATGTTCTTTCTTTTAATTTGAGCCTGAACTTCTTAAAAAAAAAAAACACTTCTTTGAAATGGTGTTCTGACTTTGTAAACCTATTTTTATAAATGCCTCAGTTTATTTTTACTGTTTGTTTCTCTGTGTAAGCCTGCATTTCACATTGAGGTGAACTCTGTCTTTGACTGGTCTGTTTCAGTAATGCTGTACAAAGCAACAATGTCAACTGTAGACAATAAAGTTGTCTTTAAAACTACTGCTTACCTGGTGAGAATTATTCAATGACTGGCTTGGTGAAGTGAAGTGTAAGCTCTCCGTATTCAGACATCATTGCTTGTTTTTATTGCTTGACAGGTGCGGAGGATAAGAGAAAGAGGGCAGGGAAAGGAGGGTATGGTGACTAGGAGAGTGAGAGTTAATTCCCTCTAATTAATTTTCTGCATTCAAGTTAAATTAGGCTGTGTAATTCTCAAGTCCGGAAGTCTAATCTTGCTAATTAAACAGTGTGATTCCGGAAATGAGTTTCAGTAATTAGCTCATGCTGAAAAGGGAATGGAATAAGAGCCTGAGAAAGAAAAACTGGGTTTTGGATAAATAGGTGAGGGGATAATAGACTGACTGATAAAGGGCTATAGACATTGTTACTGTGAGGATAGAGAGATGACAACCCATGGATGAATATAACGATAAAACTACAAATAAAAAAATACAATAGATGGGAGGCAGGACTGCTGCTAGTGGGTACCATATCCCTGCTTTGTTGCTGTACAACTATTCATAATAGTAATAACAATAATTTATAATAGTATTCATCATAGTAAGGCATTGTTCATGATACATTAAAACCAATTGCCTATTTTCTGTTTCTGCTAATACAGCTAAATAAAATATTTATTTCCAAAGAATTTCTAAACAGCCTTCTGTTCAATCAGCAAGAAGGTCTGGTTAGTCAAAAAAAGTTTGTTGCTTATACACCCTCATTTACTTATGTTGGGCCAGTTTACACATATTTGGCCTGCAGTAGACCAGCATTCTGTCCAGAATTGGTTCCTTTCTTGCATGCAGTGTTAGTGGGATAGACACCCTGAACTGGGCTGGTTAGAAAATAAAAGGATGGGTGCTTGTTGCAGTTGTTAAAATTCTAGAAAAATTACAAAAAACCTTGGCATCAGTGATGACTACATTCATATTTGGCACTTAGTCTATATCCTATGCTTTTTTTTATACCTACTTTATGGAAACAATTCTTTACTAAGTACAGGTGCATTTGTTGTGGTGGATCAACGTTAACATAAAACATTAAGAACAGGATCAGTTTTCTTTTTATGTAGACTTCAAGTCTAAATATTTTGTGAGATCACCTACCATCATATGAAAAAAACACACAAAAATTAGGACGGTGGCACAGGAGACGGCATTGTGTTCTCAAAGATTTTTGGCCCCAGTTGAATTCCAAGCTAGTGTACTGTTGACATGGATTTTACTTGGATTGTTCTACTAAAGGCTCTGATTTCCTGCCAGAGTCCAAAGACATGCTGGTAACTTAAAATTGACTTGATATTGTGTACTTTGTAATGACCTAGTGATTTATTGAGGATTGCCTTCTGCTTTTTGTCTACTGTTTTCACATTCTACAACCTAGTACTGACAAAGAGATTTCAGATAAGAAATGAATGGGCATTAGTAACACTCAGACTACAGTTTTAATTTATCATTCACAAACCATCCTAGTCTAACTTCCTGTCCTGAGGGCCAGAGGTTATCCCAACAGCATGGAGCACAAGGCTCAAGGCAAAACTATTGGCAGGACACCAGTCCATCACAAGGATTGCTTGTAAACAAAACTACATTCACACGGCATCAGTCAAAACTTGACAGCTAACCTGCCTTGTGTGCCTTGGGGACGAGGTAACCTCAGATATGGAGAGAACGTACAAACTCCAATAAGACAACAACTAGGTGCAGGATTTGAACTCAGAATGCTGGGTCTGTGATGCAGCACTGATAAACACTGAACCATCATGCTGCCCACTACAGATTTACTTTGCTGTTTTTTCAATTTCTAATTGCTCATTCAAAGCCTGTTTTCAGCACTATATTTAGAGTAACTAGTGGAGTGTTATCAGTGCTATTCAAGATTTTAAGTGATTCAGTCATATTCTTCCTCGCATATCTTTATAGTATACTCAGGAGATTTCATTCTTTTAGTCTGCCACTGCAACTCTTATCTTTTAGCCCCAGGGTAAGCTTAGTTGTTTCACTCTTTACTTTCTGTTGCTCGGAAATATCCATTTTTTAGATAAAAACGGACACAGTTTTTTAATTGAGCTCTAGCATAAGGTTTATGAAAGGAATCAATTGTTTCTCTGTTTGTATTCATCTCTGTTTCTGCTCTAATCCACGCATTGGTTGATCTACTGTTTGCTTCGTCTCTCTAAACAGAATATTTTTTCATTATAGAACCATGGTTATCTTCAAAGCTGTGTTCATACTCTCCTCCTTTTCCTTCTCTTCTTCTTCTGCTGGTTTAACATCCATTTTCCGAGGTTTGCTGAGTTAGCAGATTGCTCACCAAGTCTTTTTTTTTTTTTGTTTTCTCCACTCTCGGCACACCTTTGGGGTGAATCTCACAACCATTTCTTTCATATTATGTGATCCCACCTTCAGGAACATCTTTTTAGGCCTCCCTCTAGGTTTCAATCCCTTCGCTTCCATGTTGGTGTACTTCTCTTTCTTTCACTCTACGTGTCCAAACTACCTCAGTCTGTTTCACTCCTGCACATTTTTTTACCTCTGTGCTGACTTTTCTTAAGTCGTCATTCATTTTTTCATGGCTGTTGTTCCCAGCCATGTTTTATGTTCCACCTTCATTGGCCACATCTCACTGCCTTAGAGCATAATATTTTTCACTTGCTTTCATTAACATTTCCTTTTAATGCCAGAGAGGCTCCTGTGACCTGGAGTTAGAGTAAGGTCACCGTCCCTTTTGTGTTTCATAAAAGGTGACTCAAGGAAAGTCATTGAGCCTTAAAAATTCTGCTTCAATATCCTTATGTTGATGCACAAAGATCATACTGGAATGAATAGGCATTAGTAGTGCTCAGACTAGAGTTTGACTATAATCAAATTTAATAGGTTCATAGTGTCAATATAGTTATATGTATAGAGCACAGTGAAATTCTTCTTATCTGCATGTGCTAATCAACATAATCACATTATTAAATTTCTTTCACGCCACATTTAACAATTTTCTTTTATGTGAATGATATTTAATAGTTTGCATTAAGAGTCTGCTTTAACAGGCAGTGCACTCTTAGAATTATTTGCATTTCTCAAACTTTCTCTGAGTTGGGCATCATTTGCACATTTTGCAGATGAATATTTGCCAGTCACTAATGCCACTCAAAACTCTGAAAGGTGCATGTAACTAATTCCCTGGAAATTTAGAACCTACTTATTATTATTATGTAACATAACTTTTGCAAACCCACTTAATCCAATTCAGGGTCGCAGGAGCATGGAACTTATCCAAGCATCATTGTGCTGAAAATCTAGTCTCGGCGGGGGTGCCAGTCTAGTGCAGAGTCTAATTGCTTCTGAGCCCCTCTTTCACACTTGCACAAAGCCAGTTTCAGCTAGCCAGTTAGCCTGACATCATGTCTTTGGGATGTGGGAGGAAAACCCACACAGACACAAGGAGATCATTTTAATTTTCACATGGAGAATGACCATAGTGTGTAATTCTATCCCAAAACTCTGGATCAATGAGGCAGCAAAGCTAACTGCTATACTACCATGTTCACAGATTATTATTAGTATTAGTTAACATCTACATAATATTTTTATTTTAATAGAGTCAATAAAAGATTAATAGACTTTAATAGATTTAATGCATTTTTTTTTTTATCATGGCACTGTAGAGTGATGATATGCTGCACGTTGGTGGACATCTGTACTCTGTACACATGAAAATACTATGACTACACTGAACTTTTTTAATTGTCCTTTAAAATAATGTAATAACAGACAGAGAGAACAATTACATTATGAAAGGGTCTTAGAGTTTTCTTTTAATTACCCCCCTTATTCAGTGCTTAACAACTAACTTTAACATATGAAAATACCTTTTAATATTTTGTTTTATATGGACAGTGTACAGTTTCATAATTCTACCACAAACCCAATCGGCTTCTTAACAACATTTTGTTTGTTTGATTTGAGCAGTTTCAATTCACTATATTGGTAGCAAGAGCCTTAACTGTTATACCAGTCCATTACATAAACCCTCGGGCGCACACTTACAAAAGGGAAATTTAAAACTGGCTGTCAGCCTAACAGGATTATCCTTGGACTAAAAAGAATTAGGAATCCCAGAGGAAACCCATGTGAACAGAGGAACAAAATACTGACAACACTCCGGCCTGGAATCAAACCAGGGAACAAGAGCTATACAACCGTGATAAAGCCATCCATTTACTGGAGCTGCTTAATCCAATTTTAGGGTAGCAGAGAGCCAAAATGTATCCTGTAGCACAGGGAAAAGAGCACCAGACACATGTTCCAGGCCATAACAACATATGTTTACACTCATTCATATGGGCTCAATCTACATACCAATCTATTCTGCACAACTTCACGACTGGGGAAGAATTCAAGTACCTAGAAAAAAAACAATACAGACTGGGAAAATTATGATCAATCCAAAAACTGAACACTGTCTTCTAGAGCTGCGACACAGCCATGTTAACTACAGCGTCGTTAAGTATTCAGGTTGATAGTACACAGACAAAAAAAAAGTAAAACTGGATTTTAACAAAATTCCACATACAAACTGTCAGTAATTGGACAAACATAAATCTCTGCAGTTTTGTAGGTCTAATGATCATAAAGTGTATCTTTCTGATTCACATTTTATACATTTTACAAATGAAGGCTATATATTTCAAAGGAAATAGTCTGAAGTTAACAACATGCTTTAGGAAATCCTAACTTACATCAATTTAAAGGTTATTGACATCCAGCACCGTTAAAACTGGGCTTTGTTTCATTTTTGTTTTTTTCTTGTTTTGCTCTTAAGCCAAACTGGAACCACCCACATGATTTGCTATGTATAGAAGATAATTGGATCCTGTAAAACAATTTTATATAGAGGTCCTCACAAAAAGGTTTCTGGAAATGCAAATGGAAACACCCACTCACAGTGTCTGTTTAGGTGAGAACAAAAAAAAAAAAGTTCAGCCCTGTAAAGCCTTCTGACTCTCACGAGTATGTCACTACAGCATATTATTTAGAATAGACATGCTGTTAATTTAGTCCTTATCTTTTTTTTTTTCAAATGTCATTTTACATTTTCTGCTACCTATTGCTTTTCCTCTGTGAAGTGTTTAGTCAGCTTAAAATTCATATGGTGCCTGTAAGTAAAGCTGATTGCTCTAAAAGATCAACTAATTTTTATTCTTCCTGAGAGTCAAATAAAGGATGTGGAAGAAGAAAAAAAATCTCCTTCTGCTGAAGTATTATGTTATACACACACCTTTTTTTCCTGTATGTGTGTTTCCACAAGATAATTCATTTATGAATGCAAGCATACCCAGTATATTAAGTAATGTGCAAAAGATAATAAGCTGAATCACAAAATAGCAACATATGGGAATGAGATACTTGGCTGCGTGTAAAGAATAGAGTGTCAAAGCGAACGGCATTGTAGGTAAAGCAAATGAAACGTGAACAATTTCTATTTTACTAAACATTTTAGGCTTCTCATCATTTTTTTAAATATTTGATGGCCCAAATTTCCTTTAGACTAAGTAATGCTGGCCTAATTTTCATTCCACATGTACAACATAGAAGAACAGGGCATTCTGCATTCAGGTTTATGTTCCCCATAGTTTTAAAAGCAGATTCTCCAAAACATAATTTTATCAGAAGGTTTTGGGTTTTTAGTGTATTTAGCTTACATTTTATGCATTTCTAATTGTGCATTTTTATCTCTCTTTATTTTATGTATCTGCATCTCCCTACATGTCCCATTCTATTTGATCTATAATAGTTTATTTTTTGTTAAACCTCCACTTATATCCACCATGCACTATTTTATTATTTGTGCCAAAGTTATTGTTACATCGACTACATAAGTATACCTTGGGCAGAAAAACTGTAGGAAATGTGTTCTGTTGCTGCAACGTTATACATCTACACTTCTCTATTTATATGTATTCCACCTGTTCATGTGCATTTTCTCTGAGACTTTGATTTCCTTCCACTGACCAAACAGATATAATTGTATTAATCTGACTTGGCCTAGTATTAAAATAAAAAGGTGAGAGATTGGGGAATTTAATTTTCTCAAGGTGCTGATTGGAGCAAATAGGCTCACATGATGAATGAAGTGATGAACAGCCATAAAAATGAACTCATGCTTCCCTTCAGGACTGCAGAGTAACAAGACCAGCTTAGCATTCCTAATATTCAAGATAAAATATATCAGTAGTTTTAATAAATATTTCCTTACGATTTATAGCTCTGCATTATAGTAAAGATTGGAAACAAAATATACTTTTTTCCCCACATATCTCATGGATCAGCATGCCCAGCAGAAATGAGTATTGAGTTCACTTAATGATTAATAAAAGCAGTGACATTGTGCCTCTTTAGTTCAGTAGATGACTCCCGCATGGCAGACCAAACTAGTAATTAGAGATATCTCAAATTCCATTTCAGATCTCTTAAAATGCAGTTCAGTTTTTGGATATCTAAAACTCATTTCAATATTTGTCAAAATACGTTCTCCTATTCTTTAGGATATCCCTGATGCATTTTGAGATATGCATAATGCATCTGTAGATATCTCAAGTACCTTTTCAGATATTTCAGAATGACTTACTGTTCATTTAAAGATACCTGAGAGAAAGTTGACATATCTCTGATTGATCACCTATATAATTTTAAGATATCAGAAATTGATTTTAAGGCATCTCCAAGTCACTTCCTGCAAATTTTCTTACTTTTTTCCCCCAACATGACTTCCCATTTATTTTAAGATATCTCAAAATAACTCCATTTACATTTCAAGATATCCTTGTTTTTTGATATTTCAAAATGATATATGGATATCGGGCGGCATGGTGGCGCAGTGGGTAGCGCTGCTGCTTCGCAGTTAGGAGACCTGGGTTCGCTTCCTGGGTTCTCCCTGTGTCTGCGTGGGTTTTCTCCGGGTACTCTGGTTTCCTCCCACAGTCTAAAGACATGCAGGTTAGATGCACAGGTGATCCTAAATTGTCTCTAGTGTGTGCTTGGTGTGTGGGTGTGTGTGTGTACCCTGCGGTGGCCTGACGCCCTGCCCGGGGTTTGTTTCCTGCCTTGCACCCTGTATTGGCTGGGATTGGCTCCAGCAGACCCCCGTGACCCTGTAGTTTGGATATAGCGGGTTGGATAATGGATGGATGGATATCTTAAAATATATTTAAAGATATTTTAAAAAAGAAATTTATTTCAAATATCTTGAACTTAAATTTGAGATAAATTTGAAAAGGAGAAGAAACACATTTTAAGATATCAGAAATGAACTGGAGATATCTCAAACTGGAGTCAATAGGTAGAAATCTCAAATGCATTTTAAGATATCATGATTACATTTTAAAAACCTTGAAATAACAGCTCAGACATACTGAAATGCGGCCGGTTAAAAGCATCCTGAAACATCTTCAAATGTCATGAATGGCACAGGAAGTTCTTAAGTGCATTTCAAGATGCACTCGACAACCTCCTGTGCCATTCACGATATGTGAAGATGTTTCAGGATGCATTTGAGTTATCTCGGTATGGTTGAGTTGTTATTTCAAAACATCTCAAAATAATTTGCTGTAAAAGTTCCTATCACTTTAAGAGAAGTTATTTTAAGGTACTGTATTCTTGAATTTTACATTTACATGATATCTTGAAATGTATTTGAGGTATCTCTTAAATGCATTTCTGATATCTGAAAATGGACAAGATGTCATTTTAAATATTTTGAAATGCATTTAAGATGTCTGCATGTTCATATAAGACATCTTGGAACAGTATAGAGGTATCATCAGATACCAATAATTAATTTTAACATGTTTAAAATGCATTAGAGATGTGTCTAAATGATAATTCAATTTGTCATAAGCCTAGTGAGTGTCCTGAAAGCTCAGGCTTTTCATATTTTCACAAGCTTTGTCAGGTCCATGTTCTGGTATGGATTTAATTGCAAGCTAACACTCTGTTAGAGTTGCTCTAAAAGGCGGCAGACCCGCAGCTGTAAGCTCTAGTCTTATTATAGCATACAGATGGTGAGTCCTCTTTTCAGCTCTTCACAGAATGTGACAGACCACAATTTAGTTTTTCTTGGTAAGAGAAGCTTGGCAGAAATAAAGCTAAATAATGTTAAAACCAAAGCACTCTTCGCTGTTTAGAGTTAAGTGCAATAACTGCAGAGACAACTGAATGACAGGAATATGAAACAACTCCAATATACATTTTCAGAAGCACTAAACGTTAGACTGGCTCATCAGAACTTGTGATATTTGGAAAGGTACTGATGTGATGCAGTCCAGAAAAAAAAATTCAAACACATTTGAAAAAAAGCAGGCTGCTTTTGAAAAAATGATTTCTCCCAGTTTGGTAATGTTTTACAAAGTGACACATTTCTAACCCGCTAAATTGACAGCTCAGCTGGAAAAGAAATCACTGGACTGTTGCAATTGTAGTCAGATTTAAGAAAATATACAATTTTGAAACCGATTACAGGAAAGTAGTCGGGTCCAAATTCATGCACACATAGATTTCCAACACCTGTTAATTTTATACTTAAATATGAAATATAACTGTATTGTATGTGCTGTAGCAGTGCAAGGAAATAATCCCAGGTTGAGAGGGAGGTTGCATTGCCAGCCAGCATCAAAATGTCTTTAATTTTCACAAATTATAGCAGAAGAAATAATGAAAATCGTCACTTTCTTTTGCTGCTCAAAAGGAAACAAAAAAGTCCTCTTCCCACAATATAGGAGAACAAAACAGGCTTCAGTGTACTTCAGCCAAGTCCACATCAGAATGTGCCGACCATCTCGGAGGTCACTCTGCTCTTGTATGCTGCGGATGGGAAGGGGCGGGGCTGCCTTCAAGGTGGATCCTCCTCAAGGTGTGGCTCCTCCAGGCTGTGAGGGAAAAAGGAGACAAGTCTTTAAATGGCAGCACCCCCTCTTGTCCCGGGGTGGTATTACTTTAGGTGAGCCTAGAAGATGACCCTCTGGTGCACTTATGCAACAGTTTATAGACTTGAGTAATGAATAGTAATAAACACCCATACTGAGTTGTAGGCATACTGAGTCGTAGGTTTACCAAACATGGATGCTTTTCACATTAAACGTGCAATCCAGAGTCCATGGCGCAAACCATGCAGAGGCAGGAGAATGTGTAAATTGTACATGAAGAATGACTGGAGCAGAAGGTGAACCATGCTGCATGGATGTGCCAGGTAACATTTCTAACAACTGTTCTACCATGCCTCCAACTTTACTAAAATTGAATTAATGCATTGGTTCCCGTTATCATTTTAAGGTCACAAGAATCTGAAGTCTATTTGGCAACACCACATGCAAGTCAAAAATGGCACATTCAAGCACACACCCACACTAACTAACGTCAGGCATGTTTAAAGCTGAAAATGAACATGCATATATTAGGAGAATGTGAGGAATATGGAGTAAAGCCATCAAGATATATTATGACTGGATGGATCCATTTAAAAGCACCTGGAATGTTAGGTTGAGTTAGATAGTTTCTTAAACTGTATGATTTCCACATGTAGTTTAAGACAGGTAAATGTGATCTAGTATGTGGCCATCATCACAAAAGTATGCCAAAGGAGGAAATATGACAAGTTCAGCAATATGAATCATTTGAGGAAGGTTATTTAAATAAAACAACTGAACAGCAACATGCAGTGTTTAATGCTAACCATCATCGTCATCACCTCATGTTTAATAGTCATTTTCCAGGTTTACCCAGGCAAACCATTAGCCCCCCCAAATCTTTTTCCTCTACAGTCCTGGGAATGCGTTGGGGGTGAAAGTTACTCTTCTCATGTCATAAACCAACACCTCCATCCACATCTTTTTTGGCTTTATCCCCTACACAGCTCCATCTTGGTGGAAATCTTCACCCAATCATCCATTGTCGTTAGGTCCACATGTTACAATCATATTAGTCGGTGTCTCCTCTGCACCACGTCTATGGTCTCAACATCAAGTCTTTCTGTCAACTCAGCATTTGCCTTTCTGTCACTCTGTGACACGCCATACATCCACCTGATCACTCTCATATTTCTTTTCAACACTGCTGCATGTTCCTTTTTCACTGGCCACATTTCACACAGCTTTCATGAACTTTACCCTCCAATGCCAGATAAGGACTCCTTAAGAAGTCAGAATTGGGAACAGGCCCTAGAATTGCTAGCATGTATCTCTCACCCAGGCTAGCACTCTGCTTACTGGTAAAAATAAAAATGTAAAACAGTTTCTAACTCTTTTTATATTACAAATTATATGTGCAATTCTGTAGTAGCATAACATTTAAAAAGAGAAAGATACTATTGCAGTATCAGCAGTACATTCAGTAATGCAGTTGACAGTGGAGAATACTGTTAACTCTAAAAAACAACACAATGAATGTTAGGCACGACTTACCTGAACAGAAGGTACTGTAGTCTTACAAATAGAAGTGCTTATATAAATGAATTACTTAATAATTTCACTTTCTTTCTTTTAACAAAATAACCAAAAATATTCTATAGTGTAAAACAAGCATAATTAACCCCAGGACTTGCAAATAGTCTTATACAAGTCACTCAGTATGCCATATGCCTTCTTTAAGTGCTTTCAAAAGTATAAGAATAGATGTTCCCTTTTTCGTATAAAAGTCGACAAGTTATTCCTTTATACAGTGGATTCAGAAAGTATTCAGACTCCTTCACTGTTTTCACATTTTGCTGTGTTACAGCCTTGTGCCAAATACATTTAAATTCATTTTTTCTTCATCAAGCACAACTCACTACCCCAGAATGACAAAGTGAAGACAGGAGTTTAGTCATTTTTGCAAATTAATTAAAAATGAAAAATTGCAATATCACTTTGACACAAATATTCAAACTCTTATACTCAGTACTTAGTTGAAGCACCTTTTGGCAGCAATTACAGCCTAAAGTCTTTTTGGGTCTGACATGACAAACTTTGCATACCTAGAATTGTGGATTTCTGCCATAACTCTATGCACATCCTCTCAAACTCTGTCAGGTTGGATGGTGGAGACCATGACAGGACAGTTATTTTCTGGTCTCTCCACAAATGTTCATTTGGGTTCAAGTCCAGGCTCTGGCTGGACAACTCAAGGACACCCCCAGAATTGTCTTTAAGCCACTCCTTTGTTCTTTTTGCACTGTGCCCAGGGTCCTTTGTCCTATTGTAAACCTTTGTCTTAGTCGGAATTTCAGAGCGCTCTGGAGCAGATTTTTCTTAAGGATATCACCGTACTTTGGTCTGTTCAGCTTTTTTTTTTCCTCAATCATGTTTACTCTGCCAGCCCCTGCTGATGAAAAACAACACCAAAGCATGATTCTGTCACTACCATGCTTTACCACTGCAATGGTATTGCATAGAAATAAGTGGTGCCTGATTTCCTCCAGGCATGATGCTAAACTTAGTTTCATCACACCAGAGAATCTTCTTTCTTACAGTCTGAGAAGCCTTTAAGTGACTTTTTGCAAACTCCATGTGGGTTTCCTTGTGTCTTTTACTGAGGGGAAGCTTCTGTTTGGCCACTCTGTCTGAAAGTGCAGATTGGTGGAATGTTGCAGTGTTTTCCTTCTGGAAGTTTCTACCATCTCCACAAAGGTTCTCTGGATCTCAGCCAGATAGACCAACAGTTTCTTGGTCACCTCTCTTACCATGATCCTTTCTCCAACAATTGCTAAGTTTGGCCAGGTCACCAGCTTTAGGAAGAGATGTGGTTGTTCCAGACTTTTTCTATTTAAGAATTATGGAGACCACTGTTCTCTTTGGAACCTACAGTGCTACAGTAATATTTTGTTGCCTTCTCCAGACATATGCCTCAACACAATCTTGTCACTAAGATCTGCAGGTAACTCCTTTTACATCATGGCTTGATTTTTGCTCTGACACACATTGTCATTTACAGGGACCTACGGGTGTGTGTCTTTCCTAATCATGTCAAATCAACTGAATTAACCACAGATGGTCTCCAAACAAGGTGTAGAGACATCTCACTGGTGATCAATAGAATGGGATGCACCCATAAAGTGTCACAAAGAGTCTGAATGGTTTATATCAATGTAATATTTCAGTTTTTCTTTTGTTTTTTTTTTAATAAATTTGCGAAACTTTCTAAAACCCTGCTTTTGTTTTGTCATTCTGGGGTATTGAGTGTTGCCCCATATCAGGAAAAAAATCATTTAAATGATTTTAGGTGCAAAATTTGAAAAAAGTGAATACTTTCTGAATCCACTGTATGTGAACACAAAACAGATTAAAATGTGTGACCCAGAATAAGCTCTTTTATTCCCCTTATCTCTAGACTAAGTCTTTTCCATGATAACAGACTTGGCAGATTGAATTGCATCAACTAAAACCAATGTCATATTAGATGACTTTTTCAGAGATTTTCAGTCATAGCCTTAATTTATAATATTTTGGCCAGTTGAAGGCCTTTGGCAGCACACTCCCATTAAGACGATAGCCTAATGTGACATGCCCAATAACTGAGACCAGCTGTTCTACGACTGGCTATGATAAAATCAAACAGGTTTGATTTTCTCATTGGCCACATGGGCGGGCTTGGCTCCTTAAGTGCAGTGCATAGATTGAGGAATAAGGAACACAAATGTTCTGAACTTCAAAAACAGAAGATTAGCTCTTCTATCTGATGTCTTATGTTTTGTGTACTAAACAGAATAGAAAAAAGAATAAAGGGTCAAGACTGAGACTGAATGCACCAGAGCTGTTAACCCTTTGTACAGCACTGGTATGGTACAGAACCTGCTTCGTCAGGTATAGGGCAGTGAGCTTCACGAACAGAAGAGAAGCTCATCCATCTGATATTTTTCATACCAAACAGAATTGAAAAGAGAAATAAATGGTAAAAATTGCTGCTGAACTCGCTGTAGCTGTTAACCCTTTGAATAGAGCCGACTCCATCAGGCAACTCGCTATTGGCTTTCAGAAAAAGGGGTGACCACAGCTGCATTGGAAGATTGGCGCTTAGCCAGTAAATGTGACATGAGCTGTGATTTTCAGTCATGTAGTTTGATGTGGTGCAGCAACGAGACCAGCTACTGTGTTTGGCAAATCTAACACACCCCACAATGAAAAGTCTCTTAATGTGACATCAGCTTAACACAAATGACTGTAAAAGTGTTTTGGTTTAAGTAACTAACTGTAAGCTCTGAAAAAAGTGTAGAAAGAAATATTGCCTTACAAGTGCCATCACACATTGCAAAGGTGTCTCGTGCAACTGTATTTGTTGATTTCCAGTTATAAGGGATAAACATCCTCCTTCATTTCCTATCAAAATAATCAAGGGTCATCCTTGTGTGTCACCAACAGAAAAATTCCCAAGTGAGTTGTTACTAAAATGACTCTTCTCTTCCTAAGTGTTGAAACTTAAAGGTCATTTTCACAGAATGCATTATGTCATTGGCCTTGTTGGTCTTGTTTATGGTCAGTACGGTGAGATGTACTAGATGCTAAACTGCAGGCATCAAACATGACATCAGGTATACTTTTCTGGCAACCGAAAATCTGAGCTATTTTTGATTTTAATTGTTCCAGTTCAGTTGAACTGGGAGAGCCATCCTTCTGTATGACTCATGAAGGTTCCATGAAAATAGATTGAAAATTCTCTATGTAGCGTTTTTGCTGTATTCATACTGCTCACAAAAAATGACAAAATCCAGTCACACATAGCAGAAGTGATTGTGCTCTTTAAGCAAAACCTAAAAGGTAGATCTGAGGTAACAAACAACTACCAGTATGAGGTCATCTACATAGTATGTAAGTATTCCACTCAAAGTAAGTCTTCGTCCAACCAGTAATAAACTTGATCTCCTTCATTATGTTATACCAGTACCCTGATGTATCTGTAAGACCCTCACTCATTTCCAGAATCTAGAAGCTTTCCTTCACTTTTTACCTCAGTAGTTGGACAAATGCAAATATTATAAGACATTGTTGTAACAATTAGAAATGCACATTTAATTCCGATGAAAAGAAATTTCCATTGTCTGACAGAATCACAGCCAGAAGAAGGTGAAGCGAATCTAATTCACATGTTGGAGAATCATTTGGAAGCCCATTTCTGTACAGCTTCTCAAACTCTGTTCAGGTCCACTGTAGCAATGTAGATATATTATTAACATTTTGTTTTTTGAATGGGCTC
The DNA here is from genome assembly GCA_026402145.1 of Polypterus bichir lapradei. Classification (NCBI taxonomy): domain Eukaryota; kingdom Metazoa; phylum Chordata; class Cladistia; order Polypteriformes; family Polypteridae; genus Polypterus; species Polypterus bichir. Next base: position 23,035,476 of record JANRMT010062804.1, read on the forward strand.
TACCATTTTGGGGTATGTTGCTGGGAAGCAACACTTTAGAAGTTAATTCTACATGTTTTACAGAAAATTTTTTTGCTAAAAAATCTATTTGTGTTAATCTCTTGGTACGATAGTCCTGAGGCGGGTTGGCACCCTGCCCTGGATTGGTTCCTGCCTTGTGCCCTGTGTTGGCTGGGATTGGCTCCAGCAGACCCCCGTGACCCTGTGTTCGGATTCAGCGGGTTGGAAAATGGATGGATGGATGGTACGATAACATTTGCTTTCAAACTTGGACAGTGGTTTTGGGATTAATTTTCTGTTTGCGATGAAAGTATAACAGAACTCCAAGTTATGAATTCGGCTAGTTTTTTTGGTTACACACTTATCTTCTGGTCCTCTTATGCACCCTAGTGGCTTGCCACTGTCATTTTAAGTGGTATAACACTTGCATCCAGGCATGATCCTTCAAAGTACATGCAAACTTTGTGGAAACACATTTTATCCAGTATTTTTAACCTTCTCAAAAGCATCATTACTTCTCCAGTTGTTTATTTTTTCTTGCTTTGCTAACTCACATGACTCATCCTGGATTTGAAGCACAGTATTTTGTAAAAAAAATGAGCTTCTGTTTCAACGTACAGACGATCTATATGTAAAATGTCAACAGATATTTTTGTATCTGCAATATTGCCAGGGTCCAGGAACTCCCAAGTAGTACTAATTTATGTTTTCTCCTAATGCTTTGCCAGCCTATCCTACTTTAGCTGTATGTTGGATCTCCTACTACTGTCTTTCCAAATATCTCACAGTGTGACCTTTTTTTAGGTTGACACAGTGACTCATGAGGATGCTCAATTTCAACATCCACCTTGTCTGTAAAGTCTCCCTTTTATTTTCATTGTTTTCATTATTTGGGACTGTGTCTCATGAATGTCTCTTCTTAGCTATATCATACCTGACCACATGCCGATTCTCAGCTTCGGTGTTGACTTTATGCAGTCTAGAATGGTGCACCCTCACCCACTTCCATCACAGCTCCATCCTGCCCAATGACAGCTCCAGCTCATTTCCATTCTGAACACTCCACTCTTTTGTAGTACACTTAATCTACTGTCTCAGATTTCTTGCCTACAGTTGCCTCCTGAGTACTCTCTGTATTCTGAGTATGCAGTTTCAAGAAGTGCTGTAAAAGGTTCTCCCATTGATGCAGTCCTAGTGTTGGTTTCTAGTGCAGGTGGCCTGTCTACGAGAACAAAAAGAAGATTTGGATTTTTGCTCAATAAAATCAGATATGGCCCATAGCCATAAATGTTTTATATTATATTTTTTTTGCCATTAACATCCAATCCAATGCCATTTCTCAGTCACATCCATTACTTTTAACTTTCAGCATTACTTTCTTACTGTGAACATCTGAATGCGTCTTATAAATAGCTAGTTGCTAAAGAGATTGTAGACACCACTGTTCTTTGTTTCAGTGTTAAAATCCTGGTTGCTGTATAGGCCCTGATCTGCTCCATGTTCGTGAATCAATGGACTGTTTTCACAATTTCTGGTGGTTTTCTTTGTGTTTACAATGCTTCCAGAACTGAAATGGGTGAATGTCTTGCCCAGCACAAGTTCATGTAAGTCCAAAGTCACAGCTTCATTGTTTTTGGAGGCCAGCAACTAGAAAATAGCTGGTCTGCATTTCATTTGGTTGGTTTTTTTTCATGTCTCACAAGTGTCAACAATCTACTGAAGGATGGGAACACACACTCTTCCTTCTTGCTTCCAGAGCGATGGAGGAGTTTCTGTAAGCTGCCCACTGAAGCATGTCCAAATTACAACTGAGGTGTCTAAATGACCTTCTCTTCTGTAATCATGTGTTCTGAAACTACCTGCATCACTTTTTCACAGTGGCACTCAATTTTGTCTAAAATGTTCACATATTAGTGACCACATCAGGTTAAATCAATAGTCATAGGCTGGTTAAGCATCACTGGTTTAACATGTTTAATGTCCAGAACTATTCCTGCTCTTTTTAGAGATACTTAACTTAAAGATAATGGGATGTCATCTAGAACAACATCTTTTTCAATGCTACATTGAGTCTATCCAGTCTTTGAAGGATTGTTTTCTTGTTTTTCTATCTCCAGTTTTTGCTTGGTGTGTTTGTGTTCAGCATTTTTTTTACTTCATTATAGTTCATTTCACTGCTGTAGTTTTTTAACCATTTCTCTCTTGACTGTGCATGTTTCGATCTTAAAGATTCCACTAAAAAAGTCCCAGTGTTTAAATGTGATTCCTTTGGAAACAATGTAATGTTGTATTCTTCAAGGCCGCAAGCTTAGTATTATCTTTGGGTATTTAAACCTGTCCATTTTTAAATGGTCAATACATGGCACGGTGATAGGTTCCCTGACAAATAAAGCATTTTGATCTCCTAACATATTTGTCTACTAGATTTGTTCCTGGCAAAAGCGACCTCTTCTGGCTGTTTTGCAAATGCAACATGCTACATTTTTTTATTCTGTGAAATATGTTGTTTTTGACTGACATTACTGCCCATTGTTATCTCAGCTGTTTTTCTCCAAAAAATTCTATTTAATACAGATTTTATCAAGGTAGAGGTAAGTTTAATGTCAGTCGTCTTTCATTTGAAACTAAACACATAATATCCAACAGCCTAAAAACCAGCATTGCATCTGGGACAGCCATGTTGTATTTACACATTTGGGTGTATTGTATCAGTGCTTAAATTAATTATATTATCCACCACCGAAACTGGGCAGCACAGTGGTGCAGTGATAGTGCTGCTGCCTCACAGTAAAGAGCCCAGGTCCCAGGTCCCAAAATCTCTACTGTGTTTCCCTTCCCTCTCCCTATAAGTGACACTCCAACTGCCACTGCATGATTTTTGTTCTCAAGCTCCATAACCCAAGTCCACTTTAAAACTGCATTTTCCCAGCTCTTAATCCCATTAAATGCAGACATGATTCTACAATTGGAAATTATCTTCTGCTACCAATATTAACTCTAAAAAAGACACAATGACTGTTAGTTACTTGTGTTTAATTGTGTGATTGTGCCTTGTGATGGACATCCACCTGCCTTGGTCTCAGCTACCTGCATTTCTGTTTTAGACTAGGTGGGGATTAGAAAATGAACAGGATATTACAATGCCCCACACTTGTCCACTATTTAATTTGTCCAGTGAAATTGTAGGGTCACATTATGTTGGTCAGTTTAGTCAATTTTCAGGAAATTCTCCATATCAAGTTATAAATATATGTTTACCTTAAACAGGACTATTGTATGCACCTTAAATGCAAAGCCACCGATTTAGCAACTTTAAAAACAAATCAAAGTATCCAATTTAAATAAAATAGCAAAAATAATTTGCTAAAGCAAAATCTATCTATCTTTACAGATTTAGATTTTTTTAAGATTTTAGCAGAGGAAACTAAGGAATGTTTCTTTAACAACAAGTTAAGAGAAAGTCTAAGAATAGTCATATATGTGAACCAGAAATCTTGGCCCTAATTCAAGAAGCAAATGGATAGGATACAGTGATTAAGTTACTCTTAGAAAACATATACACTCACCTAAAGGATTATTAGGAACACCTGTTCAATTTCTCATTAATGCAATTATCTAATCAACCAATCACATGGCAGTTGCTTCAATGCATTTAGGGGTGTGGTCCTGGTCAAGACAATCAGCTGAACTCCAAACTGAATGTCAGAATGGGAAAGAAAGGTGATTTAAGCAATTTTGAGCGTGGCATGGTTGTTGGTGCCAGACGGGCCGGTCTGAGTATTTCACAATCTGCTCAGTTACTGGGATTTTCACGCACAACCATTTCTAGGGTTTACAAAGAATGGTGTGAAAAGGGAAAAACATCCAGTATGCGGCAGTCCTGTGGGCGAAAATGCCTTGTTGATGCTAGAGGTCAGAGGAGAATGGGCCGACTGATTCAAGCTGATAGAAGAGCAACTTTGACTGAAATAACCACTCGTTACAACCGAGGTATGCAGCAAAGCATTTGTGAAGCCACAACACGCACAACCTTGAGGTGGATGGGCTACAACAGCAGAAGACCCCACCGGGTACCACTCATCTCCACTACAAATAGGAAAAAGAGGCTACAATTTGCACGAGCTCACCAAAATTGGACAGTTGAAGACTGGAAAAATGTTGCCTGGTCTGATGAGTCTCTATTTCTGTTGAGACATTCAAATGGTCAGAATTTGGCGTAAACAGAATGAGAACATGGATCCATCATGCCTTGTTACCACTGTGCAGGCTGGTGGTGGTGGTGTAATGGTGTGGGGGATGTTTTCTTGGCACACTTTAGGCCCCTTAGTGCCAATTGGGCATCGTTTAAATGCCACGGGCTACCTGAGCATTGTTTCTGACCATGTCCATCCCTTCATGACCACCATGTACCCATCCTCTGATGGCTACTTCCAGCAGGATAATGCACCATGTCACAAAGCTCAAATCATTTCAAATTGGTTTCTTGAACATGACAATGAGTTCACTGTACTAAAATGGCCCCCACAGTCACCAGATCTCAACCCAATAGAGCATCTTTGGGATGTGCTGGAACGGGAGCTTCGTGCCCTGGATGTGCATCCCACAAATCTCCATCAACTGCAAGATGCTATCCTATCAATATGGGCCAACATTTCTAAAGAATGCTTTCAGCACCTTGTTGAATCAATGCCACGTAGAATTAAGGCAGTTCTGAAGGCGAAAGGGGGTCAAACACCCTATTAGTATGGTGTTCCTAAGGTGGCATTACCTGCTTTTCTACAGAATGGCACCTGAGACTTTGCACTTGCAGCTGTCTCCTCATTGACTCTTAACAACAAAAGTCAGTTCAGTTAAAGAGCAAGTTTTGCAGCTGCTGCTCTGGACCTCTCTTTAGAATACACTTTCTGATTAAAATGTAGATTCTGTTTATGTGCTTTATTTGTGATTTAGACTTCATTTGAGTTTAATTTTATTCCTGTCCTGGTTTTCTTGTTTATGTGCCACTGCCAGGGCATGTAATGCAAGCATATTAGTTGTGCTTGTGACATCACAGAAATAACATTATACATTTGTGACAGATTTACTATGCGCTCTCCCTCAGTTAACACCTCTTGTATTGACTCTCTTTAGTGTAGTTAGCTTTTTACTCAAGTAGGCTCTAGCACTGTTTTCTGATTTCTGACTTCATTATGTTTTTGACTGCGCTTTGATTCTTGGTTGCCTGTTTAGTTTTGATCTCCTAATTTTGACCCTTTGCTACACTGATTTGCACTTTGTCTAATCAAGTATCTCCTGGTCTTGTGGATTCTCACACTGATTTATAGACACTCCATGTGTCTCTTCACAATGAGCACCCAAAAAATAAAACAACACCAAAATGTCCTTGCTGTGCACTAGTTTAACTGCTACCTGCCCAGCTTTACCTTTTGCTTTATATGAGGACCCCTGCTGCCTAGAGTGTGGCCATAACAAAAGCTTGAAAAATCCTTCTACTCCCAAGGGTAAGCAAGTGCCATGCCATAAAATAATAGATGTCCATCTATAACAGAGCTTGATACAGCTGCTGTGCAGAGTCCAGCCTCACTAAAGGATAGTGAGGTACACAAGTAAGTGAGAACATATGTAAAAGCAACAATCACATGTCCAAGGGAAAAACAGTTGACTGATCACTGACTCAACAGCAGGGATAAACTTTATATGAGGAGAAGTGAAACACTGCATGCAAAACCTCATAAGCCTGTAAGTGCATTATATATAACCAGCAACCACCAAGAAAGGAGAAAATTATCTGGACTAAGATATACAAAGTACACTGAACATCCTTCCATGTATGCCACAGAATAGCTAACCATGAATAAATTAGGACAAAGCAGAAACTACATGAATCAAACAGACAAGCACACTTTATTATTTGATTCTGAGACTGTTATTTATACTGTAACTTTGTAGTTAGGGCAAAGCCAGAAACTTAACAGAAAGCATATAAAAGAAAAGTTTTATCTTTTATAATTTTTTGGTCGAAAACTCCTTAGGAAAGCTAAACTCACCTTCCCTCACAGCAGCATCAGTCACACAGCTGTTTTAAACAGTATGTGGCACGAATACATGCAAATCCTTGCTGACAACCTCGATGTGGCACCATGTGCAGATGAGCTATTAAGGAAATCAATGCCATGATAGAAAAGACTTTATAACAAGGCAAAAACTGATCCAATCCATCCTACCATCTGAAAGATTAGAATGCTGACAAGAACATTTACAGTAAAAGCTGGTTCTGATGAATAAGGTTATTCGGATAAATATTAAGGAAACAGAACTTATGGGCTTTGTTCTTTTTTTTATAGGAGAGAAAAAGATCAAGCCAAACTACATTAGATTTATGTTTTGTGGTGTTCAGTACTGTTCTTTGTTTGGATATACTTGCATATGTCAGTCTTCGATTATCCTTATCTTATGAAAAAATTGTATTATTTTATTTATTCCAACAAGCATGTCTGGGTTATTTGTTGAAAAATAGTCTATATCTTCCATAACAGCCATGAATTATTTCTAACCCTGTTTATGTTAGTTTTTCACAAAAGGCACTATATAAGCCTTTTAGGTTCTTTTTGTAATTGCTGGACAGGTAGTGTCCCTAAACAATACCTTAGCCTATTAACCTTGAGTTACATGCACATCCTGCAGTACTTGCCTCTGGCAACCTCAACAGTGATATGCTGGATGCGTCTGGGACTACGGCTTTGAATCAATCATTCACCTTTCCTTTGGCTTTCACCACTACAAAGGCTGCACAAAGGCATCTCTCTGCATTCCTGCAGGACCTGGATGAAGTAGGAAAGTGACCCTTAATCCCTAAGTGACTGCTAATATCAGTGAACATGAAGTTCTTAGTGAGGTTAAAACAAACTTCATTTCACCTTAACCTGTATGTGTTTATTTTGCATATCTAACATTAGGAGTTAAATAAATAAAATCATACAATCCAATTGATTTAAAGTCCATATAGCATATTTCATGTTAGGTGGTTTGCTCTGAGCAGTCATTGTTGCTCCTCGTTGAGATGCTGTTGTAATGGCAAACTTAACATCAGTGTCAAAAAAGTGTAGGCAAACTGTTCCTGTTTTAGAATGCCTCGAAGAGATCATTCAGTTATAAAAGAACTGGTGAAACAGGATGACACAACTAGTCACATAGTTCAAGCAAAAATTGCATCATGCTAAAATGGGAGAACTAATGACTTGATAATGGTGTTGCTACTCATTAATGAGACTACTCTGATGATTACCTCATAGCCATGAAGGTTATAGTCAGATTAACCAGAAAAAGTCCCAAACACTTATTTTATATCTTTTTTGATCATGCAATAGTTATTTTATCTGAGCATAAAACTCACACATTCCATAATCATGGCACTATAAAAACATGTGCTTTTTCATCTGCATAAATCCCATCAGCCTTCAGGCTGCTCCTTATTTGTAATATGCACACTACTAACATCCTACATAAAAAACTTACTCAGCCCAGTCATGTCAAACTCCTGCCAAATGCAACACTAGTCACAATGTTACTCTTTCCTTTATGAGCTCTACTTTATTTTCATACTTTATTCAATTAAAAACGGCATCTCATCTAAATAATCTGCAATTCCTATATTAAAACACCATGCAAATTTACATTATTTTCCCACATAACTTAAAAAGCATAATTTTAACCTCTTTACAACAATGTCTGATCCACAATTTGAAAAAATTAAGGATGATTTACAAAGATATTCACCAATGTATAAACATTGATCATATCTTTGTTCAGAATTTGAAGCAAATGTCTTCATAATTCTGGCATACTGGCTGTAGCATGAAACAGAGATATCGTACACATCCGTCCATTATCAAACCTATTTAATCAAATTTAGGGTTGTGGGAGCCAGGATATATTTAGCCTCCCACACAACCATGAATTCCCCTGTTTGGGTTTTGCTACTTAATCAATGCGTCAGAAAATGTAGATAATGCATTTCACAAAATCAAATGAAAAAAGTAAATAGACAATTCAATTAAATTAGAATTTACTGTACATATTGGAGTATTTTAGCAAAACGATGTACTGCATAGTTCTGTCCTAGAAGAATGCACTGTTGAAAGGCATATGACACATAAATATATCCCTACTGTAAATTATATACAATTAAAAACAGAAAAGGGATATGAAGGGAGAGCAACTTTAAACCTCACCCTGAAAGCAGTACTCAACATTGTTGATTTTGTAAATGGCCAAATATTACTTCCTGATTTCTAAAATGTGTGAATTCCAAGTTCCTAGCGTTTCCGGTTCACAGTGTGTGTTTCTTTTCGTACAACCAAGTCAACTCAATATAAAATATGGTTTCCATATTTTAATGGTCCATAACAGTTTGTCTGATGCGTGCGGAATTAATTTTATAACATTACCCAATGCAGTAGGTTCTTTAAACGTGCTCACTAGGTGGTCTACGTTAGTATGCAACTTTGATCCCCTTCTCCGACTCCAAGTAGCACACTGCACCTATACTTAACTGTAGTCTTAGCCTTGACCCGTGACTACAGCTCTGCACCCCTCTGGTTACCGTAAATACGTACTATGAACAACACTGGATCATCTTCCACTAATACCATCCTGTAACTGACTCAGCATTATTATTTACTTTTTAAAACTGGGTTGCACGGTGACGCAATGGTGGCGCTGCTACCTCGCAGCAAGAAGACCAGAGATTTGCGTCCCGTTTCCTCCCTGCCTAAAGTTTGCATGTACTTCCCGTGTCTATGTGGCTTTACTCCGGTTTCCTCCCATTGTCCAAAGACATGCAGGTTAGGTGAATTGGCGACACTAATTTTTCCCCTTGTCTGTGGTTGGTGTGTGTGTGTTTGTTTTCACCCTGCGATGAACTGGCACCCTGCTGTCCTGCTGTTCAGGGTTTCTTTTCCTGCCTTGCGCTCTGTGCTAACTAGGATAGACTTAAGCCGCACCTGCGACCCTGGTCTGGGTTAAGCGAGTTACTGAATTACATTACTTTTTAAAACTAGTATTCTGTTTATAAATTGAACCTGCCATTAGGCTATTAACCGATTTATTATTATATGTGTAGATTATTATAGATGTGTTTACACATTTTGTAAATAAAATACTCACGTTTAAAATGCCAAATGTATATTGATTAAAATATCTATAGTAAACTGGTAGTTTTCTTTTTTCATTTACTAAGAACTGTAAACATTCCTTAAAACATATCTATCAATAATCTACATAAACAGACCTATTCATTCGCCCATCTTCTAAACCCGACCATGGTCGCGAGGCAGCTGGTGCCAAACCAGAAAGCATCGGGAGCAAGGCTGGAACAACCTCTGGATGAGGCACCGGAACATTACAGAGTCAATGCACACATGAATGTGAATATATAAACCATTTAAACTACCAATTAAAAACAAACTGTTATTTATCAAAGGGTAAAATAGCAATAACCCCACATATATGACACTCGTGTCAAAGAAAGAGGCATATTAAGTGGCAAAGTGTCTTCACAGGGATTATGTTGAAAAATAAAGTGTTTGGTTTTACCGGGTTCTATTAAAAAGGTTCAAACCTTTCTGATCACCACTCATACTTATAGAATTTGCTGCCTGACCCCAGCAAGAACAGGTGTCCGCATTCAAAGTCAAGGAAACGGATCATATTTGTATCTAATCAGGTCAGCCTTGTGACCTGAAAATCTGTTTTGCTTATTGTTTATACTGCATGCATGCATATGCATGTACTTGCTCAGTGTGATGCTTCTCAAGTTTATACAGAGAGATGATTCTGTTGACAGTGCAGTGATCCATGCTTCTGCCGAGAACATTCTGCTCCTGCTGGACTGTGGTGTTAATGAAGCTATACAACACCTTCCTCAGATCGCTGCACTCACTTTCTCTCCTTTTGCCCTTCACCCATTAATTATAAACTCTGAGTTATGAGATGACTTCAGAATCCACCCCCTGAAAAAAACAGGTCAGTTACATCTTATATTTGCATCACAGGATTCTCAGACTGGCACGTTTGCTTTTTGTTTCTGTTGTTCTCTCTTCGACTCTGAAACATTTGTGCCTGGATGATGTATTTTCATCACAAACAGGTGTCTTTTCCAGAAATATATTTATTCTCTCTCTTTACTCCTCCTCATTTTCCTGTGTTACATTTCTTTTTAAATGTGCCTCCTACTTCACAGCTGCAATTAAGCAGATGGAATTTTGCTTTTGTTTCGTGCTGTTTGTGGGCGTCTAATGAAATGTGGGAAGAATGAAAGGAAAGGAAAATCTCACCGGTTCCTTTACACACGCAAACTCTGCAACGCGCCTTCTTAACGCCGCTGCTTCCAATCAATCACACGTTCTCTGGCTCACCCCTCTGCAATAGCGGAGCACAGAGCACCCATTAATACCCTCAAGCATGCTATCACGGCGCCCCTTCCAGCGAATGCTGTTACTGCACTTTACTAATAAAGGGCAATAAATGAACATTTTTCTTAACATCTTCCTCTCCAATCAGAAATGAAAAAATAACAGCGTTAATTACCACGTCATAGCCAATGGCTGGAAAGAAAGTAACAAAAACACAATCCACATGTTACCCTTAAGCCGTTGTGATTTGCCTGGCTGTTAAAATTCTACTGTTTCATTGATGCCAAGGCCAACAAATAGACCACCCATCGAATCAAAGACGAGAACGTACCCTAAATCCCACCCCATTGATTGTCCATCAGGAGTCCTTCGCCAATCCTAAGCAAACTTCCCCAACTTCTGCGCAGCTTCTTCTTGTTCAATGCGAGAGTATCACCATCAATCAACCCGTTTCATACGCCCTCTAAACATTTTTGACCAATCACGAATTGAAGAAGCTCCCTCCTCCACCCGTCCCCAGATTCTGTCTGCCAATCAGGAAAGAAGCTGCGCAACACGGCTCTGACGCGAATGACTGTGGGGCTTCTGCAGAGAAAAGTGAAAATAAATCGTCCAGATCTCGGGGACAGGTAGGCATTTTGACAAGAAAAGAAGATGTACCCGCCTGTGCCGGGAGAGGCTAGTCTGTTTGGAGTACTTTTGGGTGGCTGTCTTGTGCTTGTGCGCCTCCTTGGCCTGTGGTCCCCTGGGAACCGCGGTCTTGACTGTCAAGACGCGGCGTTTCAGTAGCTGGCATTCGTTTACTTACTACCGTAGTAACAGAATTGAGTATGTGAGTTAAAAGCATGCGAGGAAGTGGTGTAGTACGCTAGTCTCTTTCGCCTTTAACTGTGTTTATTAAAAATATATTAAACGTGTTTGTTTTTTAATCTCCTAGCTTAAAGTCGAGCGTTGTGGTGACATATCCAAGCACCTAAGTTAATAAACATTACATGGAAAGTAAAACGAGCCACTTCCCGTAAATGACCCAGTAGCGGAGTCACGTGGTTTCATGTTGTTTCTGTGTTGGTAGGTTGCGTGTCTCCTGTCGGTGACAATGTCCGCTGCCGAGGTCAAGGCGGGCTCACAGAATCTGGAGCAGTTCCTGCTGTTGGCCAAGTCTACGCGTGGTGCCGCCCTGGTAGCACTCATTCATCAGCTGCTGGAGTGCCCAGGGGTGTATTTGTTTGGGGAGGTGTTGGACATGCCCAATGTCCGGGAGGTGAGCAGCAAACCGTGCATGGGTGCATTGTAGGAGAAGGGTACCCTTGAAAGCAGCTTTAATATTTGTTGTGATTTTTCAGCTGGAGTCTGGTCCACATGCCCCTGTCTATCAACTTCTTAACTTGTTTGCCTATGGCACATACTGTGACTACAGGGGTAAGTGTATTTCAGTCTTTTTGCATTGCTGTTTACTTTTACTTGCCCAATGTTTGTATAATGCATTTCATGGAGAACTGGGCTGAAAAGTTATTCGCAGCAGATGAAAGTGCAAATTTAATAAAAGTACATGGTAAGTAAGCTGCAGCAACAAAATCAAGAAGAAGGTGGGTGGATAAAATACTGTTTACATCCAGAAAAGAAAAACATTAACGTTTTAAAAGACAGCTTTAAAGTCAAAATTTAAATGCTAGGCCAGAAAGAGCTTCACAGACAGATATCAAGAGAAAGTTCCAAGAACTTCCAACAGTAGGGTACTATGTAAATTCAAAAACGTATTCTGGAGAAACCTTTGTACAAAGGAGAAGATGTTTGCATAGTAGTAACATGTTGTTGACACTTTTAGGATTTATGTATTTCAGGAGAATTAGACAAAGTTCACAGTCCTTTGGTAAAATTATTATTCTTTTTTACATTTACATTTATTTGCTTAGCCGACACTTCTATTCAAATTAACTTACAAGAGATATCAACATAATTTAGTAAACATAAGTGGTTGGAGGGTAATTGGTAGGTTGGGTTTATGTGGGAACAAGTGTTAAGTGGCTGGGTTACAAAATTGATTATCTCAAGTGAAGAACTTGGAACAAAATACAAGATAGATACAATTTCTAGATTATAAGAACTTTTAGGTTAGACAAACATTCACCAAGCAAGAGAGAATTTTGAATGGAGATGGGCAGCTTGTTCCACCAGCTAGGAGCTACACATGAAAAGAATCTGGGTTGAGACTTGATGCCATGCTAAGGTGGCATCAGCAGACCTGAGTGGTCAAGAAAGAGCATAGGACCTCACCAGTGTCTTCATATATATGGGTACTGACTTTTGATTACTCTGTAGGAAAGCTTTAAGAATTTGAACCTAATACATGCCGCAGAAGGAAGCCAATGTGATGATCAGAAAAGAAGAGTGACATGTGTCCGCCTTGGCTGGTTGAACACCAGCAATACTGCTGCATTTTTAATCATCTGCAGTGGCATGGTGACATATGGCGATACTCCTGCCAGCAGAGAGTTTCCGTAGTCCAGATGTGATATGACCAAAGGCCTGAACCTACTATAGTAGGTCTTTTAGAGTGGACAGCAGTAAACCCTTTTTACACCCATTGTATTATTTCTTTCTACTCAATAGAGAATGCTTCCTCACTTCCGGAACTTAGTGAAGCTCAGAAGAACAAACTTCGCCATTTATCTATTGTCAGCCTGGCTGCCAACTTGAAGGTAAGGCTATTGAAATCTCTGGGAAGACATGCTTCTACATTTTGGGTGGTTTAGATCAGGTGTTGGTAAAGGCTTGACAATTTCATGAGAGGAAACTTTTTCTTTCTTTTTCCTTAGTGCCTTCCTTATTCACTGCTTCTTAAGGAGCTGGAAATGAAGAATGTACGACAACTAGAAGACCTCCTCATTGAGGCTGTCTATGCAGACATAATACAAGGCAAGCTGGACCAACGCAACCAGCAGGTGGAGGTTGACTGTAGCATGGGAAGGGATTTGCGAAGAAGTGAACTAGCTGGCATCTCTCAAACTCTGCAAGAGTGGTATGTTTACTGTGAAAGAGTATCTCATTGGCATTTTAGTGAATTTTTTTTTGTTGTTGTTTTTGTGACGCCTTTTAGGCTCCCTTTTGTGGCTGGACAAACAAAATACCTTTATTAGCAAGCACCGTGCAAAACATTACAAGTACATATATGCAGCCTAGCTATTTACAAACATTTTTTCATAGCTGGACAGAGGCAGGTGAAGTGACTTGGTCGGTTGTAGGTAACAAATGGACTGTGTTAACCTTGTAGTTTTGGAATATAATTTCTTAACCACTACACTACACTTTGGCTTTCCTAGTAAATACATAATACTTTGGGAAGCAATTCCAATTTTGTATTCCACAAAAATGTGTTTGAGACTGTAACGCTTTTTGTTTATGAACTGACAGACTTTTTTTGGCTATATAACAATTAATCAATTTTTCTAAACATTTTGATTGGCATGAGAAACACACCTAGTTAGGTACATCTCCTACATTAATCCCAGGCACTTCGGCTTACTGAAAAAGCTCTTGTCTATCTATATACAGTGTCTTATATATTTACTGAGTGGCTTACTGCGCCTCAGTTTTTTACTTAAACCAACCAGTTTGCAAGCCTGGCTTTCTAGTGCGTTCACCATTATGTTTTTCAGGCTGGTATTATACAAGACACCTAGCTGGAAAAAAATAATTTAGATTAATTTTGCATATTCCAGGTGCTCAGGGTGTGAAGCAGTGCTTGCAGGGATTGAGGAACAAGTTGCAAGAGCAAACCAATACAGAGAGCAACAGCTGAAAGTGAAACAGCAGGTTGAAACAGAGGTAAGTCATTGTAAAGTAAATAACATAATATACTTTGTTCACTATTGTTTTAATCCTTTGTAATATATAACATCATACTGTGAAGATATTTTGAGAGTCTTAGTAATTTACATTTGAAGTCTGTGCAGCTTCCATTGGTATTTTACAGTATGGCACAAATTGTAGTTTCATCTTCACAATACATAGAGTGAGCATGGGTTGATATACATTAAAGGGAAGTCTGATTCACCCCTACTAATTATTGAGTTTAGGTGTTTCAACCTGCCCGTTTTTAGCCGGTGCATAAAATCAAACCCACAGCCATGCAATCCCCACTGATGAACATTGTCAGTCTAATGAGTAGAATGACCTGGTGACTTTAAACGTGGCACTGTCATTAGATATGATCTTTGTCATAAGTCACCGTAAGTCACTATGTGACATTTCTGCTCTGCTAAGTCTGTCCTAGTCAACTGTAAATGCTATTAATGTGCAGCTGAAACATCTATAAGCAACTGTAGTGCAGCCATGAAGTGGTATATCATGCAAACTCGCAGAGTGGGATTGCCAAGTGCTGAATGGCATAGCATGTAAAAATCATCTGTCCTCTGTTACATTGCCCATAAAAGAGTTCCAAACTGCCTCTGGAAGCAACATCAGCAGCTTCATGAAATGGTTTTCTATGGCTGAGCAGCTGTATACAAGCCTAAGATCACTATGCACAATGTTAGGTGTCAGCTGAAGTGGTTGTAAGGCACATCACCATTGGACTCTGGAGCAGTGCAAACATGTTCTCTGGAATGATGAATCACACTTTCCTGTCTGGCAGTCTGATGGATGAATCTGAATTTCTTAGATACCAGGAGAATGCTACTTTCTGGACTACATACTGTCTACTGCAAAGTTTGGTGGAGGAGGGATAGTCATCTGAGGCTGTTTTTAAGAGTTTGGGCAAGGTGCTTTGGTTCCAGTGAAGGGTACTCCATAATGCTACATCACACAAAGACATTTTAGGCAATTTTTCAACAAAGTTGGAAGCACACAAGTTTGGTCAGGACCCTTTTCTGCTCCAGAATAACTGTGCTCCTGTGCACAAAGCCAAGTCCATAAAGACATGGTTTGACAAGTTTGGTGTGGAAGAACATGAGTGGCCTATACAGAGCCCTGGCATCAACCCTGTTGAACACCTTTGGGATGAATTGGAATGTAGCTTATACACTAGGCCTTTGCATCCACCATCAATACTTACAAATGCTGTTTTGGCTAAATGGGCACAGATTTCCACAGATGCACTATAAAATTTTGTGGAAAGTCTTCCCAGGAGACTGGAGGCTGTTCTGTTTTTATTTCTTTTGGATGTAATTCCATATTAATGTCCATAGTTTTGCTGCTCATATAGGTCCGATGGTCGGGCATCAACAAAAGTTTGGCCATGTAGTGTGTTATGCTTCACAATATCTAATACCTTCTTAATTTTTTGTTTCTAAATTAGGCAATCTCTTTAAGACTATGACTTTATAGTAATAGTGTGCATATTTGTTGGTCAGTGAACATATTTTTTTTTTACTATTATTGGCTGTGTTACTTTACACCAACTTTTGTTGTTACCGCTTGGCGCAGTATTCAACACCAGTAGTGGCATGTATCATTGCAGAATTTCTGAGATTCTATGTTTGTGATAAAAATGGACAAAAAGAACCAGTTGCAGTATATCAAAAATTGTTTGTTTTAGCACTATATCAGGGCAAGACTATGCAGTAAAGTACTAGCAGGATACTTGGGACTTGTTGCAGTGAACAGCAGAATGAGATCATGGCTTAGTTTAATTAGTTCACATCTAGTTTGGTTGTGAACTGGTGTTTGTCATCTATCAGATTGACAACCTTGTGAACCATACCTGGATGAACTGCAGGATTATTGTAAATATTATTTATATCAGGACTTAAAATACTGAATCAGGAATTTAATGATGTATTAGTGCATGCAGTCTTTATGATGAGTTGTGCTAACCAGTAAAACCCAAGGTAAATTCACTGAACAAGGCACTTTTATCAACAAATTATACCTTAAGTGCATGATTAAAAAATACAAAAAATAAATATATGGAGAGTCATAACTTGATGAGAATTTAGCATGTAATTAGAAATGCATAATCAGTCTTATTTCCCACCTTTGTTTGACTGTTTCTCAAACTTTGTAGATAACACAGAAAGGCTGGTGAAATAACTGTTTGCCAAGTCCCTGGTAATGTCGATTCTTTTCAGCTATTGTGCCCACAGCTATATAATGAGGTAGCTCTTCATAAAGAATGTTTAATCACAACATAAATTGCACACAAGAACACAATGTCTATGCAGTTCATATTGTGGAATATTTTATTATCAGTTTGTAAGATACCCACAGGTACACTTCCACAGTGTTAAAAGAAAGATGATTTTCACATTATCTTTCTATGTGCAGTTTACTAAAAGCCTTACCAATATTGAAGAACAAATAACAGTTAAATGGCAATCCTGTGTTTTTTTTTTTTTTTTTTTTTTTTTTTCTCCACAGTGCAATCTGAATTGATCAGTATTGCTTTCTATGACACTGAGTTAAGTATAATTGATTTATTACTGTGCTCTACATTCATCTGAATCGGAATGAGTGGTGCTGGATATATATGTTTTGTGATTTACTTCTTTTGTAATAGTTCCAGTTTATGTTGTTGAATATACATGCTTTTTCATGAACTGAACAATCTGTATGATGTAGTAAAAGGTGAAATGATCACTCAGTCAATTAAAGTTTTTGTCTTTGACAATGCTAGTATTTAAAAAAAAAAAAAAAATTTATTTGGTAAGGTACCCACTTTATTTTCATTTGTCCCTGTAAGAGTGTGTCTCCAACTTTTAGACTTAATATCAAAGTGGCTGAAGCATGCTCATTTAAAAAAAAAAAAAAAAAAATTATACAATTTATTGATAAACACAAGGATTAATGTGTATGTACGGTATGCATTTGTGTGTGTTTATGTGTGTGTGTGTGTATAATATATATTATGTGTATAAACACACACACACATACTGTATATACCTTTTTTTAGTCTTTAAGGATGATGGCCAATGTTGTGTGAAGTTGCTTGTTGTTGTTGCTCCTGGATCAAGTGGAGAATTTTTCTTGCATTGTAGTCCACTCTTTATCTTGTCTGTGTGGTACTTTGTGGTGTGCTATGGTGCTTCTTTTCTCGGGTCCCTGTTAGGCTCTTTGCTATGCCCTCTGCAACTTCATAAAGAAAAGAATTACTATTTCTAGAACAAAAGTTTACTCTCTAAAGTTACCTTTGTGCAGTAATGGCTAATTCTTTGTCTTCTCAAACTGGGCTCAGTCACTGGTACAGAGCTTGGCAGAGTGGATTTTAGAGCTAGTTTGGAGTGTCCTGCTCCAAGAGAATGTGCCTTGTCTGCTTTTGGCTCCACAAAGAAACTATTGTCAGCTTACAGAGAGAGAGCTGCTCATCAGCTTTCAAACAGTGAGAAGAGATGAGTGCAGCTAGATTTGGAAGAAAGGTGTAAACCCCGGTGATTTGGTCAAGGTTACATCCAGTTACAGAAAAGTGCTTATTTATA
Source organism: Polypterus bichir lapradei (assembly GCA_026402145.1). NCBI lineage: Eukaryota > Metazoa > Chordata > Cladistia > Polypteriformes > Polypteridae > Polypterus > Polypterus bichir. The sequence goes on from JANRMT010062804.1 coordinate 23,053,300, forward strand.
GGAGCATTATTTTTTCCATCACATACAGAAACCGTTCAGCTTTCAGTTGCAAGCCTAAGCTGAAAGTCCATTTAGCCGCCTTCATGTCTGAGGTAGCCTCTGCATTTGTTATCAGATGTAGTCCAGGGCCATGCAGGTGTTGTACGAGATGCAGTTCAGCCTTTCATTCTGGAATGTAAGTTGGGAGAGGCGAGTGTGCAGATGAATTTCAACATCCCTGTTAAATCTGCTGGTTTAACAAGTCTTGTATAGCACTAAATGCCTAACAAAATGGAAGTACCCACTTTACAATACAAAAATGTGTGTGTGTTTGGGTATTCATTTTATAACTTTCACCACTCTATTCAGTTGGTTAGACCTGCTTATGAGGTCATTTTAAATATGCTAGATCAAAGATGCACACCGTAACAGCACTTCATATTAGTGCTTAGCTAGTCTTGATCTGCAGTTATTATGCAGCACAAGTGTACCCGTTACGATGCTAAACCTGACAGAGAGGCTTATTACCATAAGTACATACTTGGATGATCCTGTGCTGAATCTGCACTGCAACTGAGTGTGTGTATTTATTTATTTGTATATATATATATAATAAAGAGAGATATCTATAGATAGATATAAATAAAATATTTTTTTTGCTATAAATAACAGAATGTTACACTGAGGGAGATATAAAATGTTGGTATCCAAAAAACATTTATGTTTGCTTATTGATTATAGCACTGGAGAGTATTAAGTCATGAAAGTAGTAATTTCACCGTCATCTGTACATGTGACGGACTAAACTAAATTATAAATGGGACAGACACCTGTAGCCTTAAATCATGAGCTGCGAACGCTCTTCTGTCAAGTCATTGTACTGATCTTGACAGTGAATGATCATTAGTCTTGTATTTGAGTAACTCTCAAGAACAGCAGGTTACCACAGTAATAAATGTCTGCTTTTACAATAGCTACATGTATATTAATGTATAAAATGCAGTACAAATAGAGACAAACCAAACTGCAAATGCACCTTGTAGACAAGGCTGAGATAGAGAAAATACCTCTTTTCATTTCATCCTTATGATTTTTAGCAAAAATCAGGCATTGTGTGTCTGATCAATTTGTATGTAGATCTGTATTTTTATTTGTTTTATTTATCTGTTTATCAGACAATTTTATCCAAGGCAACTTAAGAAGGTGCAAGCATCAAAGTAACAGTGAACAATATTAGAATTCCTAAAACATTTCAAAATTATTAAGGGTGAGTTGTACCTGACATAAATGCTTTTGAAATTCTCCATCAACATGACAACAGAACACCACACACAAAGAAAATATATGAAGTAATTACTAATCTTGGATGGGTTGTTCGTCCCCTTCCACCCCACGGCACAGCTCTTGCTTCCTCACGATTCCTCCTCTTTCAAGCCTTTAAAGATCCTATCTGTGGCAATAGGATTGAAATTGATGACTAGCTGATTGAAGAAGTGAAGTACAGCTGTTATGATTCAAGTGTGAATGCTGCTGTTTTGAATTAGGCCTAACCAAAACACCTGAATACTTCTAAAGAGGCCTAAACCATGTAATCATTTAAAAGGGAGAGATGAAACAGTAAAATTAACTCCCAAAGTAATAAAGCCTTGAACTTTGTTTTAATTCTCTGTTAATAAACTTCAAAAGGATTCACAATACATAAATTCAGAATCTCAAAATACCCTAAAAAGCAGAACAAAAGGGCAATTCTACTGCAGTCTACGGGGGAAAAATTAATGCCTTAGCAATTTGTCTGAAGCATGATGGGTCCTTATATAGGCCTTAGCAAGCCACAATATTAAGAGTTCTCCACCTTGCTTTTAACATAAAAACTAAAATAAGATAGTTAATAATTGCATATTGATTGAAAATAATCAAAGAAATAGTAAATACAAAATAAATGTTGAAAGAAAATAACAAACATTTACTTAGAGGAACATTACAAAATAATCAACAGAAAAATAAAATAAGTAAAAGTGACTGAGATCATGGCAGAAGCCAAGTTAAAACCATGACAGTATGATTCAGACTTTGTCATGAAAGCAATACATGCTCTTAATTCTCACTAGTGCAAGACTTGAAATTGACTGTGATTCTGTAGAAAAATTAGGAGAGCTGGCGGCGTAGTAAATACATTTTAATTATGAGTATAAACAAACAAGTAAGTAAAATTTTTCTAAGCAAGCCTTAGGTAAACCTCTTATTCAAAATGAAAAATAACTGCACTATTGTACACAGTCTCCAGTTACTACTTTGTTCTATGAAAAGACTACGACTTTTTTTTTTTTCAGACATACATTAAATTGGACAAGTGCACGTTTATAATTATTTACTGAGCTATTATTTGTTAGTGTAGTACTTTTAGTGCATGCATCTTGAAAATGAAACATAGTCTAAGGTATGAGCAAAATCATTAATGCAGCAGTACTGAATGTTTTAGTTACTGATTTGTAGCGTCTGATGGCTTGGTGGTGTAGTGGAAGCGCTGCTGGATGGCAATATATAGACTGAAGTCTGCATCCAAGATGCTCCTTGTGTTAATTTATTTATGGTGAATTTGTTTTCCCCTTATCTCCTCTGGTTTCCTCTCACAGTTCAAAGAGATGTCCTAATGTGTGTGTGTTCTTTCATATTGCAATGGAGTGGTACCATGTCCAGCTGTTGTATTCAGTACTCCTTTCCAGTTGAGCACTGGGATAGACTCTAGTGCCCGTAAATGTGCTTTGTAAAGTTTTGGGTATCAAATGACAAATGCTTTTGTGTTTTTTTTTTTTTGTTTTTTTTTAATGCTGTTCACAGTAGTATTTATTAGTTCACAATTTAAAAAAATCTTTCACTAGTAATGATTGATCTTATTTGTAATTTTTAAAATGGTTTTTCCAATGAGTGTACTTGGTTATTAATTTACATTCCTTGTCTATTGCTATATTTAAAACGTAATTCCATGAAAATCTCTGTAGTTAGACCCATAAAGCATAGCAATGAATTCAAGCTAGGATATCCTGACATCACTGCCATATTGTGCTAGTAGTATTTTCAGTGACACAATGGGGATATGTTTGAATCCCTACTGATTGTTGTTTGTATGGAGTTGGCACAGTGCCCCCTATCTGTCTTTGCTTTCCTTTGGGTAGTGTAATGACTTCCTAGAGCTTCAAAAACATTCGGCTTGGGTGAATTGGTGATTCTGTTTTAACCCAAGTGTGAGTGAGTGTTTGTTTGCACGTGTGTGTGAACTTTGCGATAAACTTTGTTTCCTGTCTTGCACCTGGTATTTCTGGGATTGGCTGTGTCAACCCAGAATTGGTTTAAACAGGTTTGAGAATGTATATGTGATTAATTAAATTTGATTCGTACTTGAAGAGAACTAATATAAAGATTTTACTTAGAAGATAAACTTTCAAATTGATCTAATGGAGCTGTGTTTAACGGTTACACGTTTTTTTGAAAAAAAAAAAAAAAAAAAATTTCAGTATTTAAAATTAAGGTAACTGTAGTTTGCTTTCTTAGTAGTGATTACGCATCTATAGGCTGCAAATTCTCCCACAGTTATGTAGTCTTTGTGTGTATATAGTCAGCAAGGGAAATTTTATTAGAGGGTATTAAATTTTATTTTTGGCTATATTGTGCATTTTTTTTTTTTTTCATAAAGAAACCCTGCTATATGAAATACAGTTGTTATTATTGTCACTAAAGTGCTGATTTAAAATAATTTAGTTTACATTTTATTTTTATTCTTCTGCTTATTTTACTAGTCAAAAGTAAATATGAACTTATTCTTTTTGTAAATTTATCTCTGATGTTCAGTGGTAATGAATTGAAGCTTTGACCTGTTATTCTCTGTTAGAATGTCACCCATGTCTTCTCATATTCTTTTATTTTGAATCTGCCTTTCCTGGCGAGTTTCATTGTGGCAGCTAATTAAGTTGGTTATACCAGACCTTCATAACAGACCAACAATTTTACTGTTATGGTGAAGTTGATGATGTACAGTATATCATCTGTCGGGGGGAAAACTCTTGGTCTGGTGCTTGCTTTCTGCATATGCACAAGGACAGCTCTAAATGTAAATGTTTAAAATCAATTGTAAAATGTATGTATATACATGCATACACATACTAATATGTAATCTTTTTTTTGCTGAACTTTGAAATCATTAGAAAGAAAATTTAAAATGTGAAAAATTTTAGCTTGCAATAGAGGGATTTTTGGATATATTAAAGCAAATTTCCTTAAAATCCAAGGCTAGACTCCACTTCTTCATAAATATATCCATCCATCCATTATCCAACCCGCTATATCCTAACTACAGGGTCATGGGGGTCTGCTGGAGCCAATCCCAGCCAACACAGGGTGCAAGGCAGGAACCAAACCCCAGGCACCAGCCCACCTCAGTCATAAATATATTTATTTTTTTATATATTCAGAAATTTTGATAAAGCAGTCGGTGAAAGGAATTGTGATGTTGATCAGTGCAAGCAGGCCTCGTTAGAATTGTGAGTTGTGTTTTGGAGCAGATGGAATTCTAAAAATAGATATTCTTAGTGCCTATGATCACATTATTGTAAAACTACAGAGTTTTGCAAAAGTGTTTGCCAAAGTTAACTTATTTGAAATTGTGTCTTTCTTTAACTGTACACTTCGTTAGTGCAGAAACAGCATACATTCATATGCAGGGGGTCTCTAACATAAAAGCTGAAAACAATAAAAATTTCTGTACAAGATCCAGCATAAAAATATTTTTTGAGTTGCACTATGATATTAATCAGTTATTTATCATTTACCATGATACACTGTTTAGTACTTTTTAGTTTTTATAGGTAGATTGAATAATTTTTTTTAGTTTATTAACATTAAAGGAATTGAATTAAGGGATGAGCTTTCTGTTTGGTTTATCATTGTATATTCAGTAAAATTGGCTTTCCTGTTGTATTTCGATTCAAAAGGTTGTTTTTTTTTTTTGTCTTATGTGACTACTTATTCTTGCAATATCTTAAAATGGTGAAAGCAAAATTGGATTTTGCATTATGAGTCAAGCAATGAGAATTTGTCTGATATGCTTTTCAGATTTACTTTTAACAGTATTAATTACAGTATTCTTAAATGTACTTAGTTTTTGAAGTATGTTATGTCATGTAAAACCAAAACTAACAGTTATGAAATAGTGCAGTTATTATTATCTGGACTAAATTACTTCATATGTGATTGAACATGGACACAGCAAATTAATTATCTCCCAGCTGGTTGATTTTTCAAAGGTGCAATATATGTTTGGGGAAGTTAATATGATGGATAGGATTGTTCCAAAGCAGAAAATTGCTCCTGCATTGACATTTAAAACTGCTTACCTTCTTTTTTTGTGTTATTTATATAAGTATTTTTTAATAATATGAATTATTGTCATTAACTGATCTGGCTTTTTTTTTTTTTTTTTATATATAACTAATCTTGCAGCAGTATGACAGTAATGACAGTCAAGCAGTGAAAGATAATAAAAGGCATTTTAATTTTTGCAGTGAGTTGAAAGAATCGGGAGTCCTTTGCCTGTAGATTATATTGGAACATTTTTAAAGAACATGAAAGACGATATTAAAGGGTCGAAGGGATGTACTGTAGCTCATCATGAGCCTGCTTCTCTGAGATATTCTATATAAAATACTTTTTTGCTAAGAAAATAATTGAAATCTTTTAAGTACAAATGTAGATGAAAAGTTTGGACAGTTGCCAAAAGTAATTTGTCCTTTATTACTTATTAAAGGCACATTCAAACTATGTAGAAGGGCATTTTAAGTGAATTATTCTTATACATATTTCAGATATTAGCCTAAATAATAACTTGCATGTTTATATACAGTATGTTCAAAATGTGCTAAAATTTGTAAATAACATTTGTGTGAGTCAGGGTCTTGTTTAAAATCATCCTCCCTGTAATTACACACACACGGGAGAAATTAGAGTAGCACGGTTTTTGTGCCTCATTTTTTTTATTTTCTTGCATATGTTCAGTTCTAGAACAGCTTTCTATTCAAGTGCAGTAGCAGAGGTTGCCCACAAACTTCAAGTAGAGTATGTTGTAAAAATATGTCACAGTGAGAAACTGGCAACATGTAATCGCACTGTATGTAACAATAGCTACCAACAGCAGTGACAGTGGCAAAAGGGGATTATACAGGGTGGGCCATTTATATGGATACACCTTAATAAAATGGGAATGGTTGGTGATATTAACTTCCTGTTTGTGGCACATTAGTATATGTGAGGGGGGAAACTTTTCAAGATGGGCGGTGACCATGGTGGCCATTTTGAAGTCGGCCATTTTGGATCCAACTTTTGTTTTTTCAATAGGAAGAGGGTCATGTGACACATCAAACCTATTGGGAATTTCACAAGAAAAACAATGGTGTGCTTGGTTTTAACGTAACTTTATTCTTTCATGAGTTATTTACAAGTTTCTGACCAGTAGTGTATGTGTATATGTGTGTTTGTTTATATAAAACTGTATTTGTGTGCCCTTCTGGTTGCTGTGTCTCTGTTATTCCAATAGATCATGTAGCACAAACATTTGCAGTAATAAAATACATTTAACATTCCAACACATAACAAACATTTGTAGTAGTTCATTTTATTACAACATGCATTACAAAATACATTCCAGTAGATGGTGCACTACAAATGTTAACACTGAGGTCTTTGTTGATTACTTAAATTTCAATGATTCTTAGACAGGTAGCACAGGTATAGCTTGTGTGTCTGTACATATATATGTATGTATGTTTATTTATATTTATTTGTTTGGCTGATGCCTTTATCCAAGATAGGTTATGGTAATTGAAAAGCAGTTGGTTACATTTTTTCAGTTGTTTCCATTTGAATACAGGCAATTTAAGGAACTCGCTCAGGGTCACGTAGAATCAGAAGTGTCGTTTGATCTCAGTATCTCAGGGTTTCATCTACAAAGACTTTACTACACAGATGCCACACTGTCTGTTAAATACTAACTAATATAACTACTGCTATTGCTAGAACACTGCCATTTTCAAGAGAGAGACAAAAAAACACTGACCTCTTTGATACACACACTCAAGGCTGTCAGTTCTGCTGTCTCTTCCATCTATCCCTGTAGAGATAATTGTATAAATACATGAATATATTGTATTGTGGTTTTGTTATATTTGCATTGTTACATATGCTGCTAATTTCAGTTACTGTAAGCAAGTGCAGTTATTTAACTGAAAACAGTTTTTTGTTAAGGACATTTTATATGTACTGTATATAATTTTATTTATTGATGATAAATCATATTTTAAACTATAATGAATATCTTGTTTATTCAGTCTGTATTATTAAGATGAATGCTCCACAAAAAACTAAAACAGTAGTAAGAAGTTCTATATTGTGCTAAATATTGATTGATCAGTACAGTAAAAATAATCATAATGACATTTTTGGCTAAATGGCACAGCTCATATTGGAAAACACTGACAGCTTTAGGATTTCATGCTTGAAATAATATGGGAACTATTAAGAAAGGAGCATTTCAGTGTCTGTGAGAAGTATGCACGTCACATACATTTTTTTTCTCTTAAGTATTTGTGTTTCTCCCAGTATCTAAAGATGTACAGTATATGTTAAATTAATTAGTAAGTTGAAATTGGACTGGTATAAGTGAGTGTGGGTAGTTAAACAAGTTTTTATCACTCTCTTTTACCCTCACTGATATCAATATAGGCAGTGCTTACCTGGATGAAAGGGTTAAAAAATGTAGTAGTCTTATTTTTCCATAAGACTGTACTGAAGTGTGGAAAAAATTATTCCTTGAGTTTGTTTTAGTTCTATTATATTTTGGTTATCTTATACATCCCAAAATGATGTTTGTTTTAGGTTGGTTGTGATTAGCCGCTTGAGAATTTGTAAGTGCTTATGTGGGCCTTGTGGTGGAATGGTGCCCACTCTGCCCAGCTCTGCTGATTGCTGTCCTGGCAGAATGCTCTCCAACTTCCCTGACCAAAAATTGAATTAAACAGACTTGACAGTATTCTGTTTTGCCTTTTTTGTGAAAAAGTAAGCCTGGTTGATAACTTTCTAATTTAAACTATTTTATACTTGAATGCCTGACACTAATTATGTTATGCCTGATCAAATACCCCCTTCTGGTTTAATACATTGTTATACCATCTATGAAATGCTGCATCAAATGCTTGCATTTATGAACTTAAGATTGCTTTGCTTTCGTGCACATGCCAAAGCTATAACAAATATTCCAATACTTTGGTCATTTTTGGCATGTTTCAATTTACTCTATTTTGAAGTAAATATAACAGCTGTTACGACTTATTTTAAGTACATCAATGTGTAATGAAAATGGGCCACACAGTTCCCACAAGCAGAACTGCATCCCAATGTATCATAATGCAATTTATTTTTCTGTGGGTATCTTGCTGTATTTATGAGTGAGATAAAAAATATTAAATCTGTCTTTCTGTGGTAAAATGAAGACTACAGCTGTTTGCCATTTTAAATATAAGGAGGGGGCATAGTAGTGTGGCCGGAGCGGTTCCCGGGCGTGATACGGGCATGAGCATTACAAAAGTTTTAAAACTTTGATACAATACTAAGAAAAGTATTGATTTTTTCAATACCAAATATATAGTTGAATTTTGATGCAACTCAATTAAAAAAAAACAAATTGCAATTCTGCAGGCATAAAAATCTTCACATTGGTGAAAACAAATAGAAGTGTTACTCATTAAATGTAAATATTTCAAGTAGTACAATCCTTTGTAAAAGGTAAGAATAAAGTTCTGTAGATAGTAAATAGTAAAGATGTTTTTTATCCCATTGGTGAAAACGCATACTACATTGAAATATTACAATTGTTATTAAGTGTTAATTGAATAAGTATTGTAGTATTTTGTAAACAATGTACATATTTTTAAAACAGACATTACTTAAACATTCAAGTAAAAAGAATGAAAATGTGGTCTTTTGTAAACAAGTGTTCAGAAAGTAATACACAGACTACTGACACATTTAAAGTCTTTGCATAAATGTAAACAGTACACATTTCATTTTTGTGTAAATAAACTACAATGTCTTTATAACTTCCAAATTTTTTGCAAAAAGGCTAGCAGGTCACCATGCTCTTTCATGCTTTTGTTGTTACAAATGAGCCCTGACATACTAAATACACACTCTGAAACATAGCTGGAAATATACAAGTACACAGAAGTGTGGTGGCCCTGTTTACACAATTGAGTACTGAAAATTTACTGCAGCTTGCATTACATAGTAAATGTGAAGAAATATAATTTTAAAGTTGCATGTAATAAAGGAATGGAATGTGTTATGGCAGCACACTTCACGGCGACAATTTAAAAATCAAGGGAGTAAAGAAGCCCCGGTTACACAGACGGTTGCCTCCCGAATGAACAACACAGAATAAAACTGGCCCGCAGTTAAAAATAATTGCAGAACCTTGTCTTAAAGCCTTAAGCATTTAACTGACTAAAAAAATGCTTTAACCTATATTACTGCCTTTAATTATTTGTCTAAATTGATTGTGTAAGCCCTAAAATCTTGCATACAAATTTGTGTGTTATGTGGTTTTCTGTCCCCAATTGCCATAAAGCCAAAATTATTCCAGATGACACTCCAGCTGCCCTCTTTGAAAATGACTAATGAAAGTTCCAAAGCAGGTGAAGTTGTCATATTAACACCTGTGAGATGATGGAAATTGGAGCTGCAATTCTAGCCCTGGTGAACTGGAGGTGCAATCGTAATGTAGGCTACAAATTAGATACCATAAAAAATGAGTATTGATTTTAAAATCTTAAAACAAATACTTAATATTTCTATAGTTTTGACAATGCTAGTGAATAGACACTGTTCTGTTGGAAAACTATGTTATGCAGACCTGCTATGGAAGGTTGTTTGTCCATCTGTCACCTTTATTGCAAGCCTGAAGCATAAGCTTCTCATGGCATTCATTAATGTCATGGACTTACAAATATAATCATTGTCATAATTGACCATACTGATACAGTATCTCTACCAGTTTTGATGCAAAGGAGTCTACTGCTTCTGAGTGTAGCATGTTTCTTTATTTCTGGATCCAAAGTAAAACCTATAATGCATTAATATTAGAAAATAAATAAAGGTTATTAAATAAAGAACTTGGTGATTTCAAATACAATGTTGGAGTGGAAATAAGCAGAAAAAATCGCAGTCCCATGTAAACATTTATTTTTTTACTTTGATTTTCCTTTTATCAGGTATCAAATCTTCAGAAGACACTGAAGGCCACAGCCACGCCTTCCACATCTGGCCCGGCCTGCACAGCGGGTACTCCCAGTCAAGATCCAGACCAACATGCAAGTGAACTCAGAGATTCTGCCCCTTCCCAAGATGCCAGGCAGTCGGGCAAGAAAAGCTCCAAAGTGAAAGGGTAAGAATTGTTGTGGTGAGTTGTGTTCAGCCTGCCTTTATATTGCTTTATACTAAAACTGTATAATTCAATGAAATATGAAACAATAAAGCACTCAAACATAGGCATTTTCACTTTGCTTTTATCAAAGGGCATCTACAAATCAGATATAAACGTATTTGTACTTGCGGAGTTCTAGCAGATTTATGTAGAGACTGATTTTACCACCTTGTTGTTTGTAACCAAATAACTGTATGTTGAACATTCATTCATATGCTTTCCTACTCATTTTAGCATTTCACACACATTTAATATTTTTGCATGAATGATTATTGGAATATGTTTTATTCCTGACACCACATCTACACAATAATTCCTGTTGCTGCTGCCAGGATAGACTTTAGTTTCTTGTGGCCATAACCAGCAAAAAGTATGAAAGGGTATTAGTTAATTAATTTATAATAATCTGTGTGTTTCATCATAAGTGACCTTGTTAATTAGCAAGATATTTTAAAAATGCCTTCCAAATGGTAATTGCTAAAGAAATGTTCTCGCAATGTCCATTTTTGTGTTGAAAGTAATAACTACCCAAAACCTAAGCATGTCTCAGAGTTTAGAAATGTTTCTGGCTGCCTGAATTTTTTGCATGCTGACACATTTACTAAAGCTGCAGCTATATGCTTTGTTGGTTATCGATTATGCTAGCTGTATTTGAGAGTATATTTCCTTTCTTCTCATTTTAAGAGTGTCAGTTTATTCCCAAAGGAAACAAAAAAACCTAAGGGGGAATATGACTTCATTGAATAAACTGATCATGTCATTATTCAAGGGTCTAAAGGATATCTGATATTTTTCAAGTCAAAGTTCTTTATTTACAATCATATTTGCTACATAATTGTGTGTTCTAAAGTAAAGTATTTTTTATAAATTTAAAAAATACTTTTGTCTGTTATAGCAGCATATAATGGAACTCTATTGAACCTCGCATCCATAAGTGATAGAAAAGTCTCAGAACTTCCCAAATATATCAATTTTCCAAGCCAAAAGTGCTTTTGAGTATTTATCAGCATTTTGACATTCATCTGTACATGAACTAGTTCAAAAGAGCACATTCATTGAACAAGCTAATTTTTCTAAGAACAGTGAACTTAACGTATTTCCAAGGAGAGGAGCCAAATACTTTGGGGTCTTTTTCGCAAGTGAAGAGAGAGAGAGAGAGGTTGGTAGTATGCACTGATACAGTGTGTTACTGCACCCACCATACGACAAACCACTTCAATATCCCAAATTGGGACCCAAATGTAGTCGTGCTTTGGGTGACACCTCAGCAGCACACTACTTCGAATGAACCAGTGTGAGGTTTTTTACAGTGGCTAGATGACATGATGCTAAGGTGTTGTAAGTAGAACCCCTGATTCTCTGAATTGAGAGGAGTCCGTTGAGGTGGTTGAGTTTGTAGAAATAAAATCCCTTGGTTGCAGTGGTCATTGCCAGATGCAAAGTATGTATATTCAGTTTGCTTTTGTTGTAAGTAGTAAACACAGTTGGTAAGAGCTATTGGGGTTTGCCTAACTATAAAAATTATTTCTTCTTACTATAAATATTATTTGGGAATTATAGTGTGACTTTAGAAGTGACATGAATGATGTAGCCACAGCATGCGTTAAACAGTGTAAAATGGATTAACCGCATCACCTTCAATGTTACTGAGGTGGAGAATTACTTTAATTTCCTAATCATTTGTTTTTTTTAATGTCACTGTTCATAGTCCAGTAAATTGGTTCTTTTCTATGCACAGATTATTAAATTATAGAATTAAAACAAAAAATAGAACAGAACATTGAAATTCTAAATATATAAAGAAGTGCAACTTTAAATGGTCATGTCCTTGTAGGGTGGCAATGTTTTGCAGGTTGGTCATGCGTGCAAGTAAGAATTTCTGTGTATTTTGCACAAATGAGAAACTTGAGCTCTCCCAGCCCATTTAATTGCCATTTGTTTAGGCTGCTCCCCCAAATCTTGTTGTTCTGAAACAGAATTTTTCACAGCCAAATGCTAATCCTGACATTAACATCTTTAGCCACATTTTTACAAAACACAAAAAGGACAGTGACCTTATTCAGACTCCAGGTTATAAGAGTGAAGTGACAAATTTGAATATGAACTTGTATAAAAAAACACATACACTGTTATTAAACTATATACAATACCTAACTGTGGGCAAAGGAGGGATGGAAAGTAAAAACTCCCGTATGATGTATGTTTTGGGGAAGCTAAAGAAACTGTGGCACACCTAGATCAGCATGCCATTAGGCCTTTTCCTAGATAGTACAGTAATACTCCTTCTTAATGCTGTATTATATCATCCAAACCTGAGATGTCAGCATGTGATGGTTTTTATGTGGAGCTCGAAGTTCCAGTTTTGCCACAAGTTTGAAGCACTGCACGTACAGTAATGCAGATGACTGGCTGTGGTCTTTATCAGCTTGTCAAAGAAGTAGTCAGTTTCAGAGAATTCAGTATTGCTAATGGAGAATTGTGCCAGCCAAATAAATGATAAAATTACAAGAGTCAACTGTTATGGAAGACAAATCTGCTTTGTCTTATAAGTTAATTATTGTTTAATATGTGTAAAGTTCAACTGTGAATTTCTCATCTCTCAGTCACACAGTTTATGAATATTTAAAAAAAAAAAAAAAAGTATTCATGTTTTTTGTTCAGTATAAACTAACTGTGAAACTGTATAAACTAATAAATTAATGAACAGAAAGTGGGGCAGATTAGGTTTAATTAGTTTTTAACAGACAGGAAAAAAATCATTTAACTCATCATATCACATGACCTGAAAATAAAGATTTAGCTAAACACATTTATATAATGTATTGAGTGTGAGCTGTTCTGTTTTATAGTGTTACAGTTCAGTGGTGTCAAGTAAAGAAAAATTGATAAATCAGATCAACATTATTGCACTGCTTTTACAAATCAAAAGAAATTAAAATCGTAAGTGAGGCACTCGGGAACTCCAAGTTTCAACCTTCAGTGACTTTGGGACATGTGGTTAAATACAATTCCATTCCCCTTAATTTGCCCAGTATTGCCTGAAGAGTGAGGTTTTTTATTTTAATGTTGGTAGTTTAAGTAGAAAGATGCCAGCAAAACCAAGCACCGTGTATATAAGGGATGATCAAAAAGATTTGAGACTGAAACTAAAAATACATATTCTAAGCTGTAGGGCTGGGCGATATGGACTTAAATTGATACTGCAATTATTTTGAACAAAAAATCAATATTCGGTATATCTTAAAATGTTGTCAGAACAGTTTAATGAGTAAAGATCAGCACTATGTATACCGTAAACCTGTTAGATTTTCTCACATTAATAATATTAACTAATAGTAAAGGAAACTTTTTTTTCGCGAATGTAACATTTTCATGAATTAGCCATGCCTCAAAGAAATATCTCAAATATGTTTTCCCGAAACATTTTTGTTTTATGTCTGCTCAACTTATTTTTGAAATTATGTTGTATGTATTGCATTCATAACCTTGCCTGCCTTGCAGTGCCTGTCAATCAGTAAACATGGCTATCTTGTATCTGTCTCTCTCCTGCGCGCTCTCTCTCTCTCTCTCTCTCTCTCTCTCTCCATTTAACTGTTTTTTATAACGAAAGACAAAGCTCTCAATTATTACCTTGCAAATCACAAATCATTAGTAACAAAAAGTTATCAAACAATTCTTGAAAAAAAATTACAAAACAAATCTAACATTTAACAGAACCTGTAGTAAAATAATTTGCATTAATCTACAAAGGCACGCGATGAAACACTGTATCCCAGATGCTGCCACATACCATATTTAAAGATATGAATGAGCACTTGCTAGAAAGGTCATGTACAATTAAAGACAAACATGTTCAATATTGTATAGACATTAGCTATTCTTTTAGGACAACTGTGTGGGTTTTTTTTTTAACTATACAGTTTGTGTTCAAAATAATAGTGTATTTAAAAAAAAGTGAATTAAGCACAAAATCCTTATAATAGCTTTTATTTCCATACACGGAAATGCATTGGGAACACTGCACATTCTATTCCAAATCAAAACATGAAGAAAAATGTATCAAATTTGTGTTATTCCTTAACAGAAAGTGAAGAAAGGGGAATATTAGGCTGCTCAGAAAAGTGTGATGTGAATTACTGGCTAATGTAGTTATTTGGATACTGACAAAGTACAAGTGTTTTCTGAATGCAAGTAGGTAAAAATATGTTTTACAAAACAGCAGTCACTGCATCATCCCCCAAACCTCCACTGCTGCCACTGCTTGTCTGCTCATATGCTATGCAATAGAACAGCAAACATTTCATGGAACTTTGCTTAACAGGGATTTGTTTTTCCAGGAAAGCAGAAGAGCACATTGTAGGCACTGCATGTGTTGGGATGGCTTTTTCATTTGAAGGAACATGTTTTATCTTTAGATAATGTACTGCTTGAACTGTCATACTGGAGTACACTGTGAGGTGGAATACATTTACAGTATGCATGTGTGAAAGTTCTGGGCATTCGTGATGCAAATCGGACAGGTAGTACAGATTGGGTAGTAACATTTCCATTGAACATGGCTGCTACTCTGCTGTCTGTCGTGCTGTCCTTGCAAAGTGTCATGAGGCATGGGGGGAGAAAGGCTACTTGCACACCCAGCAAATTCACATGCAAAAAATGCTTTGGCTAAATGTTTCTTATTTCAGAACAAAGTCAACTTAGATCCTGAAAGCCACAGTATTTAGCATTGCATCTATCATTGAATTTTTAATGATAAAGAACAATACATGCTTTAAAGATTATTTCCTAGTCCATTTGTTTCAGGATGAATCACTTTGATATGCCACAGTCAAGAGACGGTTTGCAGTATTCTTCTGTTTCAGGATGTCTTTTGAAGAGAACCAAAAGCTGAGTGGCCTTCAACGTCAGTAACAGAAGAATTTTTATCACTGTGGGTTAACTTGTAATGGGTAATTGAAGGTTGACAGTGCGTGTGAGATACCAAACGCTATAGGGGATAGATATGGGTCAAACACATTCTTTATAAAAAAAAAAATTAACATGAACAAGATGTGTGCATGTTGATTGCCCAGGGTATATGAAATAAATGCTCGTTACATCCAATATTTCAAACAGAATATCAAACTAGTGGTTCAGGCTTGGAGAAATGTATGAGGTGTATCATAATTGGGTTATAGTGATGTATCCAAAATTTCCTGCACAAAGCTCAAAGGACATTCAGAATAATAGGAGTAATATTCCATCACCAAATAAAATTCAAAGTCTAAGGCAGTACCTGTGCATAGTTTGTTTTTATAAATTTTTGAGAGTGTAGTCTGTGTTGATTTATATGCCTTAAAAGGCTCATGTGACCAGTCAATATTACTCTGGTTTCTTTGCAACAGTCAAATCAGGGAAAAGGGACAAGAAGTTCTATTAACCATCTTTTGTGTACTTCTTAGCAGTGCCTGCACTTACACAGCATGGGTTGCAGCAGGCACTCTCTGAAATGTGTATTCACAGAGATGCCAAACACAACCCTGTTCTCTATACATTGGCTACTACCTGTTTGCCCATTTTAAAGAGGCTTCCTTCATGGAATGCACTATGCCAGTGATGCATGAGATAAATTAGTTTTCAGTTGAATGATACTGTAAAGTAAAAGCAGGGTATGCTTAAAACATTTTGCTCACCCGTTGTATATCATAATTAGCAGTAACTTTCCTGGGTAGTACAAGTGTTAAAGTATATAGTACTCTCACCCAAGCTTTATAGATACCTGGCCAACACTTTGTTGGCTTGTGGTTTGAGTGGACTGTTCTCTGTGTACGCCATTTCCACAGGCATTCTTGGTACGTTTGCTAACCACTCTAAATAGAATCTAAATGTCTCATTTGATGGGCTTGTATACTGTCCAGGGTTGTCCTCTGATTTGATTTTTTTTTTTTTGCCTCATTTCTGCAACCCTGTATTGGAATGAGTGTGTTTGAAACAATGGCTGGATTACATGGATTTAGGGAGCCTTCTTACTGTTACTTTATTTGCTGTCATGCTGCTGCATTTGCCCTTTTTGTACTTCTAAGGCATATACTTCTGGGCTAGCAACAGATTTTTTTTCTTTTGGTAAAAATGTTGATTTCTTAACTTATGATCTTGCCTTAATTCGTTTACTGTGCTTTAGATAGATTAGAAAGACTCCATCTCTGCAATGTAGCCAGTGAGTTGTACTGGCAAAGACACAGAATGGTTCACAAGTTCAGTTTTTACCTGTTGTTCACAGATCACCTAACCTGCAAGTGCACCAAATATTAAAAATAATAGTTCTGTAATAAGACAGTTTCTACATCCTGTACCTAACCTACAATCACATGAGTTAGGTAGGTAATTTCTTTTTACTTTCTTTTATTAAGTTAACACAATATTAATTTCTGTTTCTCTAATATATTTGAATTCTTTATCTAACAGAGTTCCCACTCTTTTTGTTAGCTCATTAACACTACTGGTTTTCTCAAAAAATGTTACAAAGTGTCTTCAGCATAATGATTTAAAACTGTAAGAATGAAACATTGCATTCTGGTAGGTTACTGTACATTTTTTGATATCTCAAGAAAAGATAATGCAAAAACCCATAGAGATCTGAACATTGCTTCAGGGAAGACCTTTCACCTACAGCAATTTGATTGAAGAGTACTGTAGGAGGAAGGAAAATCAATGTTCAGCCTTGCAGTCGTTGGTGTTAATGTGGAGGAGCTGTGTCTGGGAAAGTTTGTTGAAGATAAAGACGAGATGTGCACTCAGTTCAGCCGTCAAATTGTGACAGGATTCTTCTGATATGCTTTTAGGCTGTCAGGATATGTTCATATATTTAGAGCACCAAACTAGCACTTCTATTAGTGCAAACAGCAGGAAAATTAATGTATTTTCCTAATCATGACAACATAAAAAGTGAGTGCAGACGACTGATTTTACTTAAAATTAAGTATTTTACATGCAGGACTTATTCAGTTGTATTCAAGTTTTAGGTCTGTTTTCTTAGGCTTATTGCATTTTATAGCAGCCACTCGATGAGCAGGACATGATGTTGCAGCAACATTTTAATGGTCAGTTTGATTAAAATTTCAAAATTAAGAGGGTAGAGAAGAGCCAAGCAAAATGACACCTTTTATTGGCTAACTAAAAAGATTACAATATGCAAGCTTTCGAGGCAAC
>JANRMT010062804.1:23075988-23150246 GCA_026402145.1 Polypterus bichir lapradei
TGATGATGATGGTCACGTAGACTTCTGGCTTTCAGTCCATCAATGTTGGTGCATCATGATGCTTTGGGTAGGTGGTGGTGGCGCAGGTCGCCACCACAAAGACACCGGAAAAAGAAGCAGAAGAGAGAGTAGGGGTCAGTATGGATTTTGGAGCCACTGTGAATAGTTATTATGAAGAATTGAACATACAGAGTATCAGTATTACGTTAAAGTGAAGTTATAAAAAGGCCATGTTAAAGTAATATGTTTTCAGCAGTGTTTTAAAGTGCTCTACTGTATTAGCCTGGCGAATTCCTATTGGCAGGCTATTCCAGATTTTAGGTGCATAACAGCAGAAGGCCGCCTCACCACTTCTTTTAAGTTTAGCTTTTGGAATTATAAGGAGACACTCATTTGAAGATCTAAGGTTACGATTTGGAATATAACGTGTCAGGCATTCCGATATATAAGATGGAGCGAGATTATTTAAGGCTTTATAAACCATAAGCAGTATTTTAAAGTCAATTCTGAATGACACAGGTAACCAGTGTAGTGACATCAAAACTGGAGAAATGTGTTCGGATTTTCTTATCCTAGTTAGGATTCTAGCAGCTGCATTCTGCACTCGTTGCAAGTGATTTATGTCTTTCTTGGGTAGTCCTGAGAGGAGTGCGTTACAGTAATCTAATCTACTGAAAACAAAAGCGTGAATTAATTTCTCAGCATCTTTCAATGATATAAGAGGTCTAACTTTTGCTATGTTTCTTAAGTGAAAAAATGCTGTCCTAGTGGTCTGATGAATATGCGATTTAAAATTCAGATTACAGTCAACGGTTACCCCTAAGTTTTTTACTTCCGTCTTAAGTTTAAATCCTTTTGTATCAAGTTTATTTCTGATAACCTCATTGAATCCATTATTGCCAATTACTAAAATTTCAGTTTTCTCTTTATTTAGTTTGAGAAAATTACTATTCATCCATTCAGAAATACCAGTAAGACATTGTGTTAGTGAATCGAAAGAGTCGGGGTCATCAGGTGCTACTGAGAAGTACAGCTGTGTGTCATCAGCATAGCTGTGGTAACTCACATTGTAACCTGAGATAATCTGACCTAACGGAAGCATATAGATTGAGAACAGCAGCGGACCCAGGATAGAGTCTTGTGGAACACCATATCGGATATCATGTGTCTTTGAGATTTGATTACCACAACTCACAAAGAATTTTCTACCTGCCAGGTAGGATTCAAACCAATTTAAGACACTGCCAGAGAGGCCCACCCATTGACTAAGGCGATTTCTAAGAATATTATGATCAATGGTATCAAATGCGGCACTCAGATCTAAGAGGATGAGAACAGATAAATGGCCTCTGTCTGCATTCACCCGCAAGTCATTTACTACTTTAACGAGTGCAGTTTCTGTGCTGTGATTTGTTCTGAAGCCTGACTGAAATTTATCAAGAATAGCATGTTTATTGAGGTGGTCATTTAATTGCAAAATGACTGCCTTCTCTAGAATGTTACTTAAAAAGGGCAGGTTAGAGATGGGTCTAAAATTTTCAAAGGCAGAGGGGTCAAGATTAATCAAAGGTAACATCAAGATTGCGGACTTGAGGTTTTACACACAGTCGTTGTGTTCAGCTGAGATCCTCAAGTGACGTCACATAAACTTGACCACGCTTGTAATGGCCAACACAGCTTAACTTGGCACATACCAAGCAGTGCAGAAAGGAGCACACTGAATGTGATTGTTGCAGGATACAGTACCTGCCCTGTTACTGACTTTAGCAGCCATGTTGAAGTTTATGTAGCACAAGTAGCTCCAATCCACCCATTTATTTAGTTCAGACGGCACTTTGCCCAGTGTAACTGTCTCTTTTATGTGTCCACCAGGTTGCGAGGCAGTGGCAAGATTTGGTCCAAGTCCAACTGAAGATGAAGAAGGTTGGAAAAACAGGAAGATGTTAGTCATATGGAAGGTCTGGGGCCTGCAATCTCATTTCATCATGTTAAAGAGAGAAGCTTTGTGCTTCTTCCGCTTCTGATTGTGAGAGGAGCATTCACAAAAGGGACAGGATTACATTATTTAACACAGTAGCACAGACGCACAGTGTGCTGTGTTGTGGGCTTGGGTGCAACCTGAAGAACTTTAGTGTTAAGCTGCTTTCTGTCATCAATAAAATGCTAATAAAAGCCCTTTCTTCTCTTCTAACATACATCTGCAGAGTTAAAATTGAAAATTAAAGATAATTTATTTGTTTTATTTTAGTGGCTTATTTTGTTAAGCATGCAGACTATATGAATTGTCGGTTTTAAACCCTTATTTTAGAAGTAGGGTTTTTGGCACTTGGAGTGGACAGCAGTCCACTATAAGCCATTTCGGTGTTTGTGAGCCCTTTAATGAACATCAGGCCTGCCAACATGGTTCTCAAACTGAAGTCTCTCTTGGGGTTGCTGTTAACCCTTGGCTCAGGTCTCTTTCAACAGGTTTCACTTTTACTGTTGTGCTTTGCTTTGGTTTCAGTTTGTTTGTGGTTTTATTTATATTGCCTATATAACCCCCCTTTTGACTTCACATTTTCTATCCTTCTAAATCTAGACCAGGGAGCGGGGGTCAATTGTGTTTCCAGTTCACCTAGCCTTCATGTCTTTGGGAGGAAACTGGAAACCCACGTAGACAGGGGGAGAACATGCAGAGTCCATGATGGGAGGACCTGAGACACAAACCCTGGACTGTGCTGCCCCATTCCCCATTGACAGAGTTCACACTTTATTATAATACAGCATTTCATTTAGATGACTTTGCAGAGACCTGTTTTCACTCTGATATATCAAAGGGTCTTTTTATGTTGGTCACTAATTTAAAAAAAAAAAAAAAATCCACATTTTTTTAATTCTGTATCATAATAAAACGTGAGCTCCCAAGGGGGGTGAATGCTTTTTTAATAGACACTGCAGTTTAGCCTTCAGCAAAGTAACAATGGGCATGGATGGGTGCAATAACAGGTCGACTTCCAGCAGAGTCCCCCAATCATAAGCATTTTCAGTGGTTTAGCATGATGGTAGGTGACGGGCCAGCTGCTTGAAACAACCTGAGAGCGTCATAAGGGACAGTTTGACAGTTTTTCATGTTTAAATCGCTTATTGTCTTGAGATCTTTAGAACATAAATCCTTTAAAGTAGAAGTACAGGAGTTAATTTAAAAGCTAAACTTACGTTCGTCGTCATGCATTGTTTGTATGCCTACTCTTACGCTTGTAGCCGGACAGTGGGCTGGCACCGTGGGTAGTGTTGCTGTCCCCCACATCCGTCATCCTGTATGTGGTTTTCATTGGTGTGGACTTTGCAGTTCTCTCCACATCTTTGTGGATTTTTCTTTCACAACCCCATAGTTGTGGTGGTCGGGTTGAGTGGAAGATGCAAACTGGGCTGTGTGTGCACAAGTGAGACCTCATCTGATTCCTGCCTTGTGCCCAGTGCTGACAGGGTAGGCTGCTGCCCCCTGAGACCCCCGAAGTGGGCTTCAGAGTGTTGTGCTAATTTGCATTTTGATGACTTACCAGTCGAGACATTTTTGTACTTATCGATGGGGTGTTTCTTTAGCCTTTGTTACAAAGATTTTCAGTAAAGCAGCTGACTTTTATTTTTGTAAAGTTAGGATAAAAGTTGCTTTATTCTAAAAAAAGACACCTCAAAAATGGCTCACTTACTTTGTCTTTTAGCAAAGACAATATTTTTACTCCAGAGATCTCCAACTACACCACACTACCTCGGCCACACTTGCTTAGCAATTTTTTGTTGAACTCCACAGCTTTCAAAATCCGAGAGAGCCAACCTCACTGACTTGAGAGGTTTATGGGGCAGACAGCAGACATTTAGGAAAGCAAACTGCAACCATGAAGGTGGCTCTGCTAATACGGACACCAGTCTGCTGCTAACACAAAACACACGGCACGTTTTTGAGAAACTTTATGCCAGCTAAGTGTCAAGGATGGACAATAATCCAGAAAGTATTCCAAATTAAACCTATTGGCCAATAAAGCTCCCCAGATTTAAGTGTAAGAGACTGCAATTTTAAGCCTTTTTTGTATTTTGAGCCTTTGCCTTCTCAGCTGTCATTTTCTTTGCCGGTGTTGATCTACTTGA
The DNA here is from genome assembly GCA_026402145.1 of Polypterus bichir lapradei. NCBI lineage: Eukaryota > Metazoa > Chordata > Cladistia > Polypteriformes > Polypteridae > Polypterus > Polypterus bichir. The sequence goes on from JANRMT010062804.1 coordinate 23,080,114, forward strand.
ATATGTAAAGAGAAAGCTCAGTCTGCTGTGGACCACCATAGGCAGCCCACTCACGACTGTCGCAGTCCTGGAGGTCCACCATGGCTGCGGGTTGTCGCTTTAACCAGTTTCTTAATTGTACCCGTTTATTTACTACTAAAGCCATGTGTCGTCAGCTTAGTTTTAGTTAACTCGTTTGTTACAACTCCAGAGACCTCGATTGTCTGTTTTAGTTTTGAACTGCTGCATTAAGGTTTTAATTGTTGCCGTTTTCTTAACCAGCCATCAGTTCATAATGAGGTGCAAATGACAAAGGAGTCTGCAGCTCTTCAGTTGTTAAACCTGTGCGTGTGCATCATGGAGTATCTGTGTCCGGAAATACGCAAGACAGAAGGAAAGGACAAAAAAAAAATATGGATAAAGTCCTCAGAAAACAAAAATATATATGTTTTTTTTTTGACTTGCAAGAAATGAAAGGACTAACAAGCCACATAATTAAATGTCAAGATGATCTGCCAAGCCCGGCTTCTAATTATGAAACTGGTTGGGAGGAAAATCTGCAGAGACTGTGGACCCCCAGGACCATAACAGAGCAGCCCTGGTGTACAGGTAGGATTGAGTTTGATATACAACTGTGAATTACACATTGTGTGTGCGTGTGTGTGTGCGCTCAACAGGGCTCGGACACCTAAAGGGGCTCAAAGCCATAACTAGAATTAATTAGAAATTAATTTTTCTAATTGTGACACCAGAGCCATGAAACTGGAGGGCAGTTTTGAGTGAATGACGTCACCTCGGTGGTCTCCAGTGCCAGTTCTGGTTAATCTCTGTGGTTGGAGGTTTTTTGGCCCAATCACTGAGTCACTTTACTTCTGATTGTTCTCCATGTTTAATTTGCTGCTTTTTTTCCTCTCATTCTACATTTATTAAAGATTAGTGGAGTGAGATTTATTTTATAAGAAATTTCGAGCAATTCCTATTTTTGCCATAGTTTTAAATTCTTACATCTCTTTTACAATTTTATTTCTTTTTCTGTGTGGTTTGCTCCCTTAGTTGCATCCTAATAATGACAATAAAACTATAAGCTCAGCAGACACCCACCCAAATAAATGAAAAGGCAGAAGCTAAGTCAGCATCAGACCCACTGGCCCCCATCAATAGGAATAATGATGATGAAGAACACCAACACACATAAGTAGGCCGTGTGCTGTAGTGCTTAAGGCTTTGGACTTCAAATCCCACTACTGCCACTGTGTGACCACAGGAAGGTCACTTCAGCTGCCTGTGCTCCAACAGGGAAAAACAAAAGAAAAAGAAATGTATGTAGAAATGATCGTATCTTAAATGTTGTAAGACGTCGGGCAAATAAGTAAAAACCACTAAGCAAGTACATAAACACGTTCCAGTAAAATGTAGCGGATTCAGTTTTGAAATTTCTGGAGTGGGGCCATTTATCATTCAGTGTCAGTTGCTTTTCTGTCTGGCCTGCTTATCATGAACTAATTGTAATTAGGATACAGTTAAAGGAGCAAAATTCCACAGGAAAAAAGGGAATTAATAGGAAAAGCTCCAAGTTTCTGATGATTGTAAATCTTGCACTGCCGCTCTTTTCTATATGCAGAAGAAACAAAGAAAAAAAAAGAACAGCAAATGAAACAACGAGATCAACTACAAGCTGTGGTAAACAGGTTGGAACCAAAAACCTGCAGCCAGAGGGAAGCCCCCCTGAGACCCTCCTTGTATGAAGAAAACAGGTTGGGGGAAAATATACACAGATGTATGGATTTTATTTTTTTCACTTTCACAAAATCTGTTAGTTTTGTATGAGGGAAAGATGCACTTTGAAGACTTCTATTAAAATATTTGAGACATGAAGGGGCCTGAGTTGCCTCGAAAGCTTGCATATTGTAATCTTTCTATGAAGCCAATAAAAGGGGTCATTTTGCTTAACTTGAGACGTGTAGAAAATAAAATGATCTACTTCCATCAGTATCACAATCTCAAGAAGTACTTTTTACATTGAAGTGGTCAGAGCCTCCTATTCTGCAGCTCTCTGGTGCACAAGGAGGACATCACCAGCCCTTCCTGAAGGTCCAGAGGACTGAACTTCACACACTCCCTTAATCAAAGCCATGTTGTGTGGGACCCCTCACTTCATCCCACTTCTGTCTGCCTGGTTTGTGTAGACCCCACACTAGTTTTAAAGGAACAAACTGAAGGCCCGTGATGCATGAAGACCACTTTTTATTTGAAGATCTACTATATTTGCTTTGTTGGTTGCACAGACTGACCATATGGATTTCTAAAAGACTGATGTGCCCATCTTTCAAACTGTGGCTTATTGAACAGAAATGAATCCACGCGTAGTGATAGTTGTGATAGTTCAGTGCAAAAGCCATGTACAGAATATACAAAAAGTCCAAAAAAAAATTCTTGCAGCAAAAATGTGTCGATCTTTAATAACACTGTGGAATTTACCAATCTTGAGCAAGAAGTGCAAAAAGGGAAAAATGATGAGGTCCATCCATGTGAAGTAGGATGAGAGTAGTAAACAAGAAGTTGTAAATGAGGCACTGGCCTGTAGCCTTTCATGACCTTAACTTGACACAGCCGACTTCATAAATGGTAAGGGATGGCCACGTATGTATTAGGGTGGTCCACAAACCAATGCAAAGCATTGAGGTTTGTAGAATTGCTTCTCCACAAGGCTTATTTTTTGCCCATTATTGATGACTTGCTTACGTGTGATATTTTGTGCTAATTGTGAGGTCGCTCCATTCTGAAGATTTTATTTTTATTGTTACTACGTACTCTTGCATGGAGATTTTAACTGATTAGTAAAACAACAACAAAAAATGACACAGAATGTTCTAGTACTAAGGTGGAGTTCCCAGGACATTCTAGTAGTAGGACCTATGGAGGTGTTTTCTATTTTGGAGGAGACAACAGAAAAGATGGCGCAAAGCCTGCAGCAGCCATCGTTTGTTACCGGACATTCCTCAGCGTCTTCAGCTGGCAAATAAATTTGAACAGATGAAGTCTGTTTCTTGTAAGAGAAAGAACAAGATGCTTCTTTGATGTCCTGATGGAGAAAGGCAGAGAAAAATCTTGTTCGTTTCCCAAGACACCACTAGCACAGTGGACAGATAATCCAATCTTTAAATATGTGAACTGTTGGGACACATGACAGTAGTGAATGGTGCAGCTTGAAGAGGATAACGTCTCATCGACAACGACAAACGAAGGACGAGGGACAGAAACAGTTTATTCTTTGACTGGTCGTAAACCTTCATAAGTGGGGAACAGACATCTGCTGTTCAGTTTAGGTGGTATAAAACTCGCCACCAAATGGTTTTCATTAGAATTGGGTGTTTCGTATAACTATGATAAAGAATAAATCTAGTCTTGTGGGAAACTTTTATTTTTTGGACCACCCTAATATATCTATTATAAAAAAAAATCCTGGGAGGGAGACGAGACGTGATCTTCTCTGAAGACAATTTGACATCCCGTGAGACAAGTCAGTGAGACAACATTTAAAACAAGTTCACGGACATCTAACCAAGCAGGTGTTGGAATGCTTTTGGCAGACATCATGTGCTCCCAGCTCTTAAAACAATTAAAACCACTTCTCCTTAGCGTGTGTTCAGCCCCCACAATGCAAGCGGCAGAGACATGAGTAGGCGAAAGGAGAACGGCTGTACAGGATTTGAAATGATCGACGCACAGCGCAACAAAAAGAACAGGCACCTCGCCTGCAGCAGCAAGTCAGCAGATGATCCGACTGCAATTCCCTAGCATGCATTCAGCCGACCCCCCTTCACAACGCGAGCAGCGTTATACATCCTACGAGAAAGAGATTTAACCACGTTCGGGGCTAGAAATAAAGGACAAGTATTGTTTTTACAATAGTTTTAAAGTAAAACTTAAAATAATGCATATGTAACAATTCCCATGAAAATAACAATCTCTTTAAATTGTATATCCGGTAAACCAAACTTGCAGGTGGGTGAGCGAAGCGAGCAGGGGGCAGAGCCCCCTAGTATTCCATTAAAAAAAGAAAGCACACTACACACACAAACTCGCAGCTTCAACCAGCATACAGGAGTGTCAGTCGGCCACGCCGGGTCCTTCCATATGTCGTGTTGTATTACAGCACTAACACTTCCGGACAATTCTGCCTACCTGGCAGAGGACAAGAGGGCCTCACATCCCCTGGAAGAGGGAGAGAAGTGGTGGGCTACAGGTCCTCCTCTTACTTCAGGTGATTCCTACAGGCACTCGCAACAAAATGGAAAAGAGGAAGCGTCCTGAGAAAGTTGCACCTCACTTTGTAGGGAGAAGACAGAAGAAAATGTCAATGGATGGAAGAAGATGAATGTGGGCTGCGTCATTTGGGAAGAAACGATTACCACAGAATGAAAAGAGGACTTTGCTGTCAAATCCTAGGGATGTTTGGGGTGCAATCCAGACAAGCAGACTTTATTTTTGCTTTCCAAAATAAGGAAGCTTTTAAAGTTGTTTCTACTGATAAACTTGTAATGAGGATATTAAAATGTGGTTAGAGAAGAATTGTGAGGCATAGAATGAGATATTTAAATTAATGTAGTAAACTTCTGTCTACCACACCTTCCTGAAAACCGGGAGACATGAAGGAGAATTATTTTCAACATTGGACAACCACAAATGTGTAGGAGATGTGACCAAAGTGGACATGTGGCAGCAGACTGGGAGAAAGTGAAATACAGCAATCATAATGAGACGCCCCATTTAGAGTTTGACTTGTAATCTCTGCAGGGGGAACGAGAATGGCTAAGGATGGTCTCAAATCCTACACCACCATTACTAAAATGAAAGCAGTAAATTTAGGTTTAGAACAGAAACTACCAGAGCTGAAGAAGTGAAAAAAGATAAAGGAAACCTTAACCTCAATGGCGGGGAAGGAAAAAGAATACATTTCTTAATATACAGCAAATAAAATATGAAATAAGGAAAACTGATGTCCAAGGGAAAAACAAAAAAAAAAGAACACAATCTATATAGATAGATATACAGTCATATGAAAAAGTTTGGGAACCCCTCTTAATTCTTTGGATTTTTGTTTATCATTGGCTGAGCTTTCAAAGTAGCAACTTCCTTTTAATATATGACATGCCTTATGAAAACAGTAGTATTTCAGCAGTTACATTAAGTTTATTGGATTAACAGAAAATATGCAATATGCATCATAACAAAATTAGACAGATGCATAAATGTGGGCACCCCAACAGAAATAATCCAACCAATTTTGTGTTGCAAGTAATCAGTATTGAGCAGTTACATGCATTCAAATCAGCAAAATTACAAGGGGGCCCAAATTTTTGCACAGCCAGTTTTTCACATTTGATTTAAATTTCATACAACTAAATACTGCTTCACTAAAAATCTTTGTCTGGAAAACACCCCAGTACTCAGATGTTACTAGGAAATAAGACATGTTAAAAGTAGAAATTATTATGCAGGCTGAGGGGATACCAAACTTTTGCATATGACTGTGTTTAAGTATGTGGGGAAAAAAAAAATGGTCATTGATAAGACAGACACAAAGCCTAGTCTTTTAAAAGAAAAAAAAAAAAAAAAAAAAAAAAAAAAAAAAAAAGAAGAGTTCAGAGAACACTAATATTTGTATGAAGTCTTTCCAAGGCTAATAGGACTTTATAAAAAAAGGCAACAAAAGAATAAACTCTTAAGAAAATCAGGAAATCTAAAATGTGGATAATGGGGCAAATGCAAAAACAGGAGAATAGCTTCTACAGTATATACTTAAGTATTTTAAACAAGAGCAGACGAGATGGAATTTATATAGCAGGATGGATATGGTGGTACTTCCAAAATGTAGTGCTTTTGAGCAAGGAGACCTCATTAGAAGGAGGTTAGGGGTTTAGATTTACCCAAATAAGATAGTGGGGAAAATGTACAGGATTATAAAAAGATTGTCAAAACCTTTTGATTATTAATCTCCTTGGCGTTCACTTAAGCATTTCTAGAGCTTCTCTCAGGTTAGACTGTTACGATTTGTTGTGCAGAATTTAGCTCAAATAAATTGTAGGTGATGGCATTCTGTTGCCATCTAGTGGCTGAAACGCCATGCTGCAAAAAAAAAAAAAAAGGTTGTACATTTAACCAAAAACCCACAATGACATTTGAATCAGAAGCCGTAAAGCCCGTTTTAGAACAAAATTAAACTGAACCATTAGTAGAATCCAGCAATAGTGATGAGAAGGTCAACTGGTCACCAGAGGCAGACACAGATAGCGAAACTGATGCATACAGCAGAGTACAAACAGCGGTGTGCCTGGTGAATTGGGTCATGTGCAGGTTCACCATGGTGCGGAGGTGTGTGGCAAAATGAAAGAAATCAAGTAGAAGGACAAGAAAAATTTTACATATACACACATACATATACGCCTTGCAGAGTGATGCTCTAAAGTTTAGTGTTTTCTATAACTTTTTTTTTTTTTTTTTTAATATATAAAAGGAAGACTCCTCCTCCCCCCCCAACCAGTGGCACTGGTGGGCAATGGGGCACAAAGAACCATCAGAAAATTAAAAAAGCCTGAAAAACTTACTGAACACTTTTATTTTTCAAGCCAGGCCAGTTGTTGAGCATTGATCCACATCTTTCCAGGTCCCTTTTTAATGTCACAAACATTCTAGGCAAGTTTTTCAGATTTTATATTCCGTAGGCGTTTCCTCCACTGTAAAGTGCCAGAGCAGGCAAGATAGTTTTTGAAGTTTCCTGAAAACACTAAACTTTCTAACAGTTTTACATGGCAAATGCATATACAGTATATCATATTGGTTTAGAAATAACTAACTTGAAAAATTCCTAACTTTTCCTTTAAAAAAAAAAAAAAAAAAAAAAATGCACACACAAAACACCACAAGTTGCATAATACAGACTTAACAGAACACACCCAACTGTAGTGTTAAATGGTCGACGTCTCGCCAAAACAGTTCCAAACCTTTAGCACACATCCAGCACCCCCAATACCAAGTATTCAAATCCAAACTTAAATCAGATTTAACCGTTTTTATTTGTAACATTTATACATATGGAGGATTCAAAAAGCACAGCAAAATGGGGAAATTCTACTCTGAAGGTTAGTGCAGCGGACTCAATTACTTATGTGGCCTCATTTCCCTGATGAAAATCATCTGTTGGTGCCTCAGCTGGGCCTAGTGAAACACAGAGCTTTTAGCCAGGATGACACATTAGAGTTTAGGCCTCCTGCCTGCTTTGCGACCAGTTTCTTATATGCAAGTCACGTGGTGAAGCATATGCCCTGCAATAAGGACATGTCTATCTTTCACTCCCGGGCATTGATGATATCTATGAACTCAGGCTTCAATGAAGCTCCTCCAACCAGGAAACCATCTACATCAGCCTGTGATGCAAGCTCTTTGCAAGTGCCTCCTGTGACAGAACCTGCATACAGAAAAGAGATTTTATTAAAAACAGATACTGGGAAGAGAGTCACATACACTAAAAAAGTCAGCAGAGTAAGTTTAGGTAGACAGAAAGACATACCCCCATAGATAATGCGAATAGACTTTGCCACATCCTCAGATATGTTGGTCTTAAACCACTTGCGCAATTTTTCATGGACTTCTTGGGCCTATGTTCAAAAAAAAAAAAAAAAGGTACAGCAATTTAGATTTGAAGCACCGTAGGTCTACACAACCAGCAGCCAAAAAACTTCATAGCCAAAATGACAATGGCTATAATGCCGAGCAGCTCTAGGAGACTTGATATATGCATCCTGTCCTCATTGTCATCTGTGTTAGTTTTCTCCAATAATCTAAAGAAGTATAAATTAGGTTAACCAGCACAATGACTGGTACAATATATCCAAGGACATTAGAGACTGATGATCTAATGGTCATTTCATACTGTGGTCCTGCTGCACAACTACCTCTTAAACTTGTACAGCATACCAAAATGGAAATCTGGGGGGTTTTCTTAATGGGCAAGAAAAGTGTAAAACATTTTCTGTAATACAACCCTCAACTCTGTATATCAAATGGCAGAATGATACATGACTAAATACAAAAAGAAAAAAACTACACTAGAAGTATTACAAGGTTTTAATGATTATTTTAAAAATCACAAATTGTGGCCCACGAATTTTCAAATTAAAAGAGAAGGCATCATGAAAATACAGAAATACATACCTGCTGAGGCGTGGCAGTCTTGCCAGTTCCTATAGCCCAGACGGGTTCATATGCTATAACCACCTTGCTCCAGTCCTTCACATTGTCTAAAAGAGAATTATATACACATTTGTAACCTCCAAGACACAGCCTTTACATACTAAGGGAAAACTCTAGAGCTCTAGATGAAATCCTGGATGACTGCCCAAAGTGACCTATTAGTTAGCCAACCAAATTTAAACTTGCAAAGATTGACAAAATATCTGATGTACTTATAACACAATTTTCACATAATACAAGCTCAATAATGTTTTTATTGTAAATTGCTTTAGATGAAGGCTTCTGCTACATAACAAATGATGTAACACTCACTTCTGTTGGGAAGGTCGACTTACCTGCAATAACTTTGGTCTGTTCAAAGACAACTTTTTCAGTGATTCCTGCCTCCCTTTCATCCAGCTTCTCCCCAATGCAGGCAATGACCCCAAGCCCTTCTGCTAATGCATGTGCGACCTTCTGGCCAATCAGCTGAACTCACCACATATACACACAAAAAACAGCAATGAGTACTGCCCATATCAACAATTTGTATAGAACATAACCATGCCAGCTCCAGATCTGACAAGAGATTAATTACCATACCTCATCAGACTCCCCAAAGACATGGCGCCGCTCGGAGTGTCCAAGGATGACCCATCCGACTCCACAGTCCTTGATCATAGCTGGGCTGTAACAAGGGTCAAGCAAAAGATAAATGTTAGGATACAGTATTCATGGCACAGAAACCTAAAGGCATGCTACTAAACCATCATATGCAAAGAGGTAAGATGGACACCCCTTTTATTAAAGGAGTACCATAATTGCATTTGTGGGATTAGAAGTACTTTAACTCATTGAAACAAACATTGGACAGCACAGTGCTACATGATGCTGGTTCCCGAGTGTGAATCCTGCTCTAAGGCATTATCTTTGTAGAGTTTGCATGTTCTCGCCATGACCAAGTCGATTTTTCTCCATATACTCTAATTTTACAGCCACATCCCCCAAAAAAACATGCACATTAGTAATAATTCCAAGATGACCTCTAATTTGTGGGCATGTGTGTGTCGGAGCCAAGTGATGGAGTATTCAAGGTTGTTTACTTTGTATGCATTGTTGCCAGGTTAGGCTAAAGACCCCACAACACAAAAGTGGATAAAGTGGGCTTGAGGATGCTAAGTGTTGTTAAACAAAAACACACATTTTATATAGCGTCCCTTTAGGTATTCACAAGAAGGTTGGGGCATTTCAGTTCATACTGAATCAGCAGTTTAACTTTTCTTGGCATGCTACCAGCAAGCGCTACCTTTTTTCAGTCTTGCTTTGTTAAGCAGTGAACTCTTAAACTCTTATTAGATAAATCTAGAGATGATAGTTCTTTAACCCCCCCATACAATTTTTGCATTAAACAAGGTATTACAGATAGTATTTACAATTGGTATGTGTGTCTCCTCTGATTTTTATAATCTATGTATACATTTATATAAAAATAAAAAGGAGTTAAGAATTATTACTTTTAAATTCACAAAAAAAGATACGAATTTAAAGCTCAAAACAGTGTATGTGGCTGAGAGGAGAGGAAAAAAAAAAAAAAAAAAATATCAAATGGATGGGAGGATTTTATTGTCTTTGGAGATTTTTTCAGTCTAGGATTTATAAAGAATGAAACAATCATGGACTCCCTAAGTTACCTTACCTTGTGCACATAAAACATTTGCTTACAGTTTTATTCTATTAACTGAAAAATAAACAATGCTTAAAACCAATGCTAAAAAATTCATGCCATGCAAATCAGTCAATATAAAGATTTTGAATATTTCCATTTATACAAACCGTTTAAAGCTTATTTTAACAGCACACTTTTCATTTTAGGTTTGTCAGAAAATCATTTTGTCAGGTTTGTGGATGTAACTGTTGTGAAAATTGTTTATTTCAAAGATATTCATTGGATAATAACACAGAAATTTTACTGGACAACTCAAATTAACTCAGATTTTAAAATCTGACTCCTGGTGCTCTAATTTACCATCACTCTCCATCCTTTTACTACCATATGTGACAACATTATGGCTACATTTGTTAATAGAACTTAAAAATCTTAGATTGTTTTCAAGCTGCCTCACAGAACTGATAAGACTTGGAGATTACTCATGCTCACATACTGCTCCAGAATTTGACACTGAATTGGAAAATAATAACTCATAACTAGAGGATGCATCCTATTTGATCCCGTAGCATACAAAAGTGTCATCCATGCCTCCTCCAGATTTGGCGCATTTTAGTGGTTATACAAAGGAACATTAGCTTGATTTCAAAAACATAATAAATGACAAAATGGTCTTTGCCAATTCATTTTCAAAACCTCTCTTTTTTTTATAAATAGTAGTCCCACTAACTGTGCACTTCTGTTAATACATTACATGTCATATTGTTAGACATTTGCTTTCAAAGCTTCTAGACAATTTAAAAGTTCTGTAGAACTAACTAAAATTTGACTTTTAAATGAACCTACTGAGCAGCTTACTGTGTTGTAGACGGACACGTGCAAGGGTAGCACTCCATCCAACACAGCCTGTTTCATGTCTAGTGGAGCCAGGAGAGGCACCTGTTCCTCACCAATCCCCAGATAGACAAGTTGGTTAAATAAAGGATGGATGGCTGGGCACACAACTGTAGCTCTTTTCATTACAAGAGGATGAACACAAAGCCTCCATTCACTTACCCACATTATGTACTGGTGCTGTATTAAAAGGTAATTAGCGTGGCCATCATAAGTACCACATCCTCATACATTATTACACTACAAGTTAAAATAACTCCTCTCAAAAGGCGCACAAATCAAGTTTGGTTTTTTCCCCCTTTCTGAACCAATTCTATAAACAGGTTACTTCTTGAAGTGCGTCTACAACTGGGGGCAGTTTCTCTGTCTTTTGCATAGTGGAATTCCTTTTCTCATGTTTGCTGTCTCCAGATTCTGTGTTCCCTCACATACCAACCCATAACTCGCAAGTTGAGAACCGTACCACTAAACATTTGTTGTAATCACATGAATGCAGTAAGTCATCATGATGATCTTTAATTCAGTATCTGCGTAATAGAATAGCAACTGAGCACTGAATCTGCAATCAGAATTTTAAATAATCATTAAGTGCAATGTACCCATCCTTTTAATTTTACAATCTACAATTCTTCAAATAATTTTATTCAAGAACTGTGCATGTCCAGATACTGCATGCCCTCCCTGCCACAAACACACAGCATTTCATTAGTGCTACAGTTCTCAAAGCAAACCAGAAATTAACTCAACTGGTTATTTACAATAACACTTAAGCAAATATTACTTGTCTACAACTGTGCTCTGTTTAAAAAAAAAAAAAAATAAATAAAATAAAACAAAACAACATGCATGCAAGTATGCACTAAAGCACTGCCAATACAAAACAAAATTAAAGCAGATTTCTAGGTCTTTTTAAGCAAATGTTTCTCCACCATGTATTTTTGAAAAACATGTCAGATTTAAAGAGCTGCTTGGTGCGCTATGAATTTCATCTAGCCAAGAGTCTTGGGGATTGCTTACCCATTTCTGCTGCAACACCAACATCCAAAATTAATGAATTTATGTTTCGTTTGACAAGCACTTTACTATGTTAATTTAAGATGTATCTAATTAAATAATCGAATCTAATATATAGCTACTGCTTGATATGCATGCAGACATGGTCAAGACATTTAGTAGTCTGACAAAACATTAAAATGGGCAAGATCCAGTTGACTTTGACCATGGTGTTATTGACGATGCCATTTATGATAGTTCCGTCATCTCAGTCCTTAGAGAGTTTACAGAATATTTTGTGAAGAGAAAAAAAAAAAACAAAAAAAAACACAACACACACACCACACAGACACACACACCAAGAAACACACACACAGTTTTTGTCCAAAGAACTACTGCTCAATTATGTTGTTGATGTTGTGTGGTCACAGTAGAATAGGCAGACTCATGCAAGCTAACAGGAATGGCTCTTTACAGCCAGTAAGCACAGGAGGACACCTCTGAATGAATAATGCATTAAACCTTAATGCAGACCAAGTGCAGCCGCAGAAGACCACACCGGCTACTACGTCTGTAAACAAAAGAGACTACAATGGGCAAATGATCCTGAAAACCAGACAAGTGAAGAATGGAAAAATGTTACATAGACCGAGAAGGTTTCATTTTTGCTGTAATATGCAGATGGGCACAGTCAGATGATCACAAGAGACCCTGAATTCCAACATACACACCTGTGTCAATGTTACTGGCTTCCGTTGGTAGTGTAATGCTGCGGAACAATGTTTTCTTGGCAGACAATAGTTCACTTAATATCAGCAGGGTGTCATTTGATTGCCACAACACACCTTAACATTGTTGCTAACCATGTATATTCCCTTTATGACCATAGCCTACCTTTTTCAAAAGGAAACTTCCAAGAAGATAATGTCACAAAGCACAATCATAATAGTCACTTTAGTTTACTCTAGTAGCCTGCAAAGTCTCCAGATAAAACACCTCTGGCATGAGGTGGAAGGGAATGTTCACTGCATGAAGATGTGTGGGCAAAAATCTGTAGGAACTGTGCAATGCTATCGAGTCAACATGGATCAAAACCATCAAGGAATGTTTCCTGCACTTTGCGGAATCCAAGCTATAAAGAATCCAGCCTGCTTTGAAAGTAAATGTGGGGACCCTTCACAGTACTAAACAGTTGTACATAAAATGACCACCGAGTACATAGTGAGCTGCAATCATATTACAGGCTGTTTAGAGGAGTATTCTTTGTGTTAGGTGTGTGTATGAGGAATTTGAGCTTATAGGCCAATTACGGTGCAAATCAGTCTCCTCTTTGCAAACATTATAGGCTCCAGTCGCTGATGGCCATTTAGAGAAGCTAAATGTAGATGTCTGAAGATTAGGAGCAAGTCCGCATTTATAGGAAGTGGACTAAGTGAGACATGACCACACTACCCTTATAGCTAATCTCCCGGAGAAAGAAGAGAGAAAAAAAAAAAAAAAAAAAAAAGGGGAAAATGGTGAGCCGTCTTTGTTCATTTTAATAGAACTGAATGATTCAGCTTCATACACTGTGCTTAAACAACCTTAAAATTAATGGCATAGAATTAAATTTTATGAAAAAAAGATTTTGCCCACACATCTGCATGAGATTCACAAGATTTACAAAAAAAAATCTAATGGGATTTGCCACCTTATTTATCTACTTATACGAGGTGTGTCTATTAAATAACGAGACTGATTAAATAACTCACCTTTATTTATATGTATTACAAATTTAATGCTTGTCCCCTTCAATATACTCCCCATTTGCACTAATACATTGCTGCAGTCTTGTTTTCCACTGGTCAAAGGCATGGAGCAAATCAGTTTCTGTCAGCTGTTTTAACACATCCGCTGTTTTCTTCTTTACAGCATCAACTGACACAAAAACGTGTCCCTTTAAGCACTAATTTAACTTTTGGGAAAAGATAAGTCGCACGGTGCTAAATCGGGCGAATATGGAGGATGTTCAAGTGTAGTAATGTGCTTGTTGGTCAAAAATTGCTTTACAGAAAGTGCTGTGTTAGCGGGCACACTGTCCTGGTGAAGAATGAAACTATTTTCCCACAGTTGCGGCCTTTTTTTTTCTGACTTCTCTCCGCTTTATCAAAACTTCCTTATAATAATGCTGGTTAACTGTTGTGCCTTTTGGAACCCATTCTTCCAAAATTACACCCTTGATATCGAAAAACACTGAGCATGGCTTTGAATTTTGACTTGCTTTGACGAGCTTTTTTCATTCTTGGTCCAGGGCGTTCATCATCTTCGACATTCTCATGTCCCTCGCTGAATCCTTTGTGCCACTCAAACACATGCGCACGAGACAGGCAGTCATTCCCATAAGCTGTAGTAAGCACTAAAACATTCTCTTGGTGTTTTGTGCAATTTTACTAAAAATTTCAAATTGACACGTTGTTCAACTTTTAAATTTAGCATTTTTTTCGGCACACTACAGAAAACACAACCAAACTAAATGGCGACTCACAAACTACTGAACGTCATAGAGTGTTGCTGCTTGTCATGCAGGTTCAGACATGTTCAAGGTCACCACGCATGCAGTTATAACCGGTTCTGACTGCTTTGTTTACTAGGTGGAATCACAGTCTCATTATTTAATAGACATACCTCGTAAATATTAATTTGGTCCCCATTCTTATGTTATTTAGGAGATGCTTAGCAACAAGTCATCAAAACCAAACAGTGAATGTCAGCAACCACAGTTAAGATGGATAATTTAGCAATTTATACGTAGATTAGTGTTACGATTTTGACAGATGGGTAATTATTCATTACCAAGTACCAAAAATACACATGTATACACATTTGACAAATCTAAAATTCAAGAATTAAGATTTGCAATGCCAGTGCAGATGCTATACTGCTCGAACCCTTCCCCCTTAAAAAAAAGATCTGTAATGAGATGAAAGCGACACACGCAGAGAGATGGGGATGCTGGCTATCAAAGAAGCAACATCTCTAAAGCTGCTATCAGGCAGTCTTATTTGTATTGTCATGTTTAGAACTGTACAAATTCTTTCTTCTGTATAATAATGGGAGTGGGAGTTGTACACACAGCATCACATTGTGACAGTCTGATGCATGCTAGGATCAACAAGCAGAAAGAGGATTTTGATTGCTACCATTTATCTATAATTGTCAACTAACCAATTAACCAGATATGTGGGCTTGGGGAGGTTGGGTTCATTCTTGTGCCTACATTTAAAGACAAACATACAGAGGTAGTACTTCTGAAATTTTCTTATAAAAATCTTTCAATTATTTAAAAAGGAAAAAAATGATATACTGACACCTTAACAAAATCAGACAACTTACTCTAAACTAGTGCATAAATAAATCACTGAAATAGGTTAAATGGGTTCAGATAGAAAGGGAGGGATGACTGTTGCTTCAATAAAACTGGCTTAAATCATACGGTTTACATGACTTATGAAGGAAAACACAAATTAAATTTCAGTATAACATAAAGGCACGTTAATCCAGCCACTCATAACCCTGCTTTATATACACCTCGCCATCACTGGGGCCTATTTATTCCTGAAACATTAAACCAATACTTAGTTGACTTTACATAAAACCTCAACCAGAAATGTAATTTATTTTAATTGTTCCCTTTCAATTAAGTCACTTGCTTAGCTTTTCTTGGTCAGTCATTGATAGCTAGTGGATATCTAGGCAGCAACAAGCACAAGGCAGGAGTCACCTCTAGACAAGCTCCCATCAAAGTTCACTTGAGGTTAGGAGCCAAGTACTTTAGTCAGGACCCCCTCCCTCCCAAGCCATTAATTTACATCAAGCAAAATGCTTGATCATACATTTAAAAAAAAAAAAAAAAAAAAGAGACCATGTTTGGATTGGCATATACATATTATTAGAATTAAATTTTCCAATTTACAGTATATTGGGTTGTGCATCATGTAAATGACTCAGTGGGAACAAGTGTATATGTATGACTGTGGACTGTATTATAGAGTTTTCCAGACAGTCACTTTTACCATTAAATAATCAACTCATAATAAAATTTAAAATTATAGTTACATGGGTTAGGTTAAAAAGGTACAGTTAAAAATATCAGGGGCCTTTATAAAGATGTCCACATTTGTTTAAATTGTATGCCTTAATCTTTAGGCGGCAGGGCCCTCTAATACAAATAGCAGTACTTAGTGTTTTTAAAGGCTACACATATCCAATACCTTACAAGTTATCTAGCTTTTGTTTTATTTTTGCCCCAGCCCAAAATGCCTTAATGAACATAAACCTAGAAGTGCCTGCTAATGAACAGGCCTTGTTAGGTAAACTACAATGGAAATGTTACACAAGATAACTGTGTGACAAATCTGCTGAAAAACCTAAAATACATTTTTGTCCAAATAAAGTCATCCTCAAATAATCTTAATGGATGTGCTAGAAATTCATGAGATGGTCATTTGTAAAAACCTACCAGCAGTCTACAGCGGTCACTTACTAAAGCTTGTGCAACAAAAGCAGGCTGATAAATGCACAGTTAAAAAAAACAAAAACGCACACACAAAAAGCACACTGGAAAAATGTGCACACCTAGCGAGATACTCTTTCCATCTAAAACAGCCATTGTGGGCAAAACAAATGAGTTAATACGTAGGACATCTGGATGACTGCTGTTTTCAGACTTTAAGGGGTCACACAATGTGGTTCTATAAATTGCCCAGTACAATTGCCCTTTTACTTACACGATTTTGGGTTTTCTCTCCATTTCTGTATAGTACTTCTCCTCATGCTATTTTTTTTTTTTTGCCACATTTCCAGTACATAAAATCTTTTCAGTGGTTAAAACACAGGTTCAAAGAGACAAGCCTACACATATGCAGCATATATAAACATATACATACTGTACTGCATATATAGGGTGGTCCAGATCTAATTATGAAACATTTCTAATACAAGACAAAAGAATTGTTCAAAATATCTTGTAATAAACAAAAATGGACTTGCATTGAATTAATTCACTGATTTTCCATGTAATGTCCCACTTGTCCTCCATTCAGTTGGATACAGGCTATGTAATAAACTTAAGAAGTTACAACGTAAATGTTGCATAATTAGATCTGGACCACCCTGTACTAGTAACATACACAAATAGTACATAATAGCATTCAAAAGCGAGTGTAAACTTTTATGAGTGCTAGTGTATAAATGGGAAAATTGTGAGATTACCAAGGGGGGGTTACTTGCCAAGCATTTGTCATGTCCTACATTAGCCAGGACACAGTCTACACTAGTATGACTGCTTAAGTTAGATTTCTGAGGAACCCAAATATGCCATAAACTCTGCTCTGCCCATTCTATAAAAACACAAAAGGAATAAACCAAAACTGCAGGACCTTGTCAAAACTCTGAATATCTAATAAGATCATTCTTGCAGTATATTACAGATTCTCCACTTTATAAACTAAACTGTAACCGGACCACAGAGGCAATGAAATTTTACTCATTGGCTCACCTTAACATTTGCCCATGAGGTGTATCGTGTTTCAACTATTTAATATCTGGAAAGGTGCCCCGTAAAAATAGACATCAAATACTTTTAGGAACCACTTTCTACATCTACCCATTCACAAGCCAACTTGGTCGGGTCCCGAGGTGGTTCATCATGTGCCGAATGCGGCAAAGTGCTGTATCAGTGCCTGCTCACAATCACTATCTCTTTCTTTCAGTCCAGTTCAGATTCCAGCATGGTATACATGTATTCCAACTTACCTGCTAATCCATTTTCTGCATCTGGTTAATTCAAACTACAGAGTTTCAGGAATCTATTGTAGCAGCATTGGGAACAACATACAAATCAATCTTAGAGACAATTCCAGCAAGCAACTAAAGATTTAGAGTCACCAATTTATCCAACTGTAGAAAATTTACTGTACATATAATCTCTCATATTAAAACAGGACTGTCACCTTCTGACATACTCGCATACTTTAAAAGGCCTTTGACTTGTCAATCTCAGTGATGCCACATTGCTAATTACAACCACAGAGATCTAAAAACATATCAAAAAAATCTAATGCATTATATGACACCGACATTTTTATTGTTGGGAATTCTGATTGTTTATTAAAAAAAAACCAAAAAAAAAAAAAACCACAAAACCCTCAAACAAATTTGAAATTTTGAATTGAAGAAAGGGGAAGTGGGTCCTGAATCCAAAAGCTCTCAATCATGCTTGAATGTGGTTCACTTTTATGAACTACTCCAGTTTTCAACACGTGTTTAACAATATTTTATATGTTTTGGACATTATGAGCTACAACTAGATAACTGACGTGTGGATTATGTGACAAAAGCAACTTGAGATTTTTTTTCCCCCATGGTTGTCTCATCATTGTAATTTGTTTGGCATTGGTCCTCATTTGCCCCATTAAAATGTCATTGTATAAGAATGACAAATTGAAACATTTTTCTCAGCTATCACTACAAACACAAGGCAAGTAACTGATAATAATTATATATACAATTTTTGGGTGGAGTATTCCCTTAAATGTGGGAAAAACAAAAAGGCCTGCCAACATTAATTTTCTGTCGGCCTGGCACCAGTGATGTAATGGGGGCATCTTACCAAGGCCATACTAACCTGATCTCACCGGTGAATGCACCTTTGGCCACTTTGTAGCAATTCTGTGCTGCCACACCAAACTTTGCGTCCAACTTCTGGCGGGTAAAGTCGAGATAAATGGTTGGAGCACCGCAAACCACATCTGGAGAGACAAGTAGATCAAATAATCAGCAAAGCGAAAGCCCATGGCAGTTCGAGGTAACATTGTGTTTCCCTTTACAGTTGGGCGACTGCCCTTTCCTTACTGTAACTCAAACCCCAGCTGTCCAGCACAGCTCTATTTTTACCCTGACACAGAGTGTCATTTTTCAGCGCAGAACTATAAAGGAAAGATTAAAGTTCATTCATAAAGGTCAAAGGGATGCCTAAATTCTGTAGGGGTCAGAGCTAACATGATGGCAGGCTTCTGAAACTGAGGACGTTTGAAACCTTCCAGTGAGCTGCGCTTCAAACGCGAAATATAAAAAGAATATCTTAAATAGAGCGAAGTCAAACGATTTCTCACTTCCTGGCACAAAGCCTCTCGGTTCAAAGTATCCAAAAGTCAAAGGAACGAGAGGCACTGCCGGCGAAGTGGACTCCGCGTTGACGTGCACGCCGGCACACACGAGCGCCGGGCCCGAATGTGACGTCACAGGAGCCGTGGCCGCGGCTCGGTGCCACGCGTGCCGTAGATCTTCTCGTTTGAACAGCACGGATTGCTACGGTAGGCAAAGTTGAACACTTCAGACGCATCACCTGTCTATCCAGCTGGCCATCAGATAACCTGTCCTCATTACCGGCGTGGCCTCGTCATATTCTGGAGGTGTCAGCGGATCGGACGGAGTGCTGGGGGGTTTGGGGGGCGACGAGGTGTAGGAAGGCTCGAGGTCAACTTAGGACAACTGTCGGCAGCATCAAATAATCCCCTCCCCTTTCCACCTCCCACCCCCTGACGAGCTTTGAACTTGAATTCACTTTGAGGGGAAAAAAAAACATTACATTTAGTTTAATTTTGAGGAGAAATAACAGTCCGAACTGCTCGACCTCCTCCAATACCATCGTTTGCAACCATGTAAGAAATCTTCGGCCTGAAAATCTACCTTCTTTCGACTGCAGTGTTCGCAACGGCTTTTTAAATGCAATGCCCGTTTCTTAGCTTGATTTACAATCGTAGTTAGCGGACTGCGATGGGCGTTAGTTGAAGCATGGAGGCAATTTTCATCATCCGAGGCAGTGATGAAGGTCATTCGGCCTGCCAAGGGCATCTAAAGAGTGGGCACGCGAGATACCCACCAGCATACAAATATGCCAACTAACAGGATTAAGATTTATGGACAATCGAATTTTTGTTATACTCTCCTACCGCTCCGTTTCATTTATCAAATCATCACGACAACAATTCAATCTTAATATACACAGATAAAAGGCCATCTTATTAGTCATGCATGCGCTTGCAACAGCTTCCCAAGCAGGAAACCGAAGGGCGGTAGTGTATTACACCAAAAGCAAATTTCAGCTGACGATTATTAAGTGAATGCGAGCCCAGAATTTACGTGACCTATTGGGTTTTACTCTACGATGTGACCCAGCAAAATACACGACTCATTCAAAAACGGGAAGTTTAGTGTTATCCTTTTGGGTAAGGAAACACCCCCACGCCACGATCGTGCACAGGCAACAAATGCAAACTATCTTTTTAAATATTATTTTTATTTTATTCACGTGTCACTAATATAAAAACATCCTTGCAGTTAATATACCCTTTCCGTGACGTGGTCCTCTTATTCTAAGAAACAGATACAACATCGACAGTACTGAAGACATAATGAATTATATTTTTTCAGCGACCTGTGTTGGCGTTGATCTTGCCGCTGTTTAGGGTGTTGATGAGATCCCCCAGGCTCTTCTTATCTCCATTCATCTTCCAGTTTCCTCCAACAAAGAATTTCCTATTGGGACTCATAGTGCCTGATTTTAAAAGCTTAGAAAACAACACACAAACAACCAGGTGAGCACACTTGCACTAGCGACGTGCACATTGACGCGTAAGGCTTTTATAGAGAACTGTACTGCTCACCTTCCCTGCGGCCGCCTATTGGCTGTACAGAAAGAAAGCACCGCCCGGTGATCGCTAATTGGAGCGCTCCTCTACCGATCACGAGCAGGAAGCAGGAATTTTTGATTGGACGGTATTGGAGTCTGTGCTTGAGGGGATTTCTGAATTGAGGGGAAATTACAGAAGCCCCGGATTGCTTTATCGCTCCGTGTTCTACATGGTTCTGTTCTACATGTTTAATACCAATTCTGATGTTCTGTAATTGCATAGGATAGGTGATTATTAGTCTTCATCACGATTGGATCTTCTACTGCTTTTGTGGTTAATTTCATCCTATAGATCAGCCCAGCAGTGGAGTGGAAAAATAAGAATTGAAAAAAACAATCGTTTTGGGAACCTTGAACTTGGAAAATAACGGTAATGACACTCCAGCACTCAAGCTGACAGGATTATTCCTTACACCTTACACTACTTTAGAAGTTACGGATGGAACAGTGTTGAGTACAGCTAGATAACATGCTGTGTGGGGGATACATGCTCTCTTTAGAAGAGTTTGTTTTGTGCACGTTTTGCAAAATAATTTAAACTTCTTAAAGATGCAGCTTAGGTTAATTGGTGACTCTTAGTGTGCCACTGTAATGGACTGGCTTTCCACTCAGGCATGCCCATGAAGAAAGATCAGATGAGGCATGGGCTGCTTGACATTGTGTGGCCCGTTAATCATTTAGGAATAGAGGTAAAACCTAGTTTACAGTAAATAATTACTTATGAATGCTTTGAAATTGCTTCAGTTTTTTTTGTCTGGTGCCTCCTGACTCACCAGTACAAGAGAACCCCCACATACAGGTGCCGGTCATAAAATTAGAATATCATGACAAAGTTGATTTATTTCAGTAATTCCATTCAAAAAGTGAAACTTGTATATTAGATTTATTCATTACACACAGACTGATGTATTTCAAATGTTTATTTCTTTTAATTTTGATGATTATAACTGACAACTAATGAAAGTCCCAAATTCAGTATCTCAGAAAATTAGAATATCAATTAAGAATTTAGAAATGTTGGCCAACTGAAAGGTATGAACATGAAAAGTATGAGCATGTACAGCACTCAATATTTAGTTGGGGCTCCTTTGGCCTGGATTACTGCAGCAATGCAGCGTGGCATAGAGTCGATCAGTCTGTGGCACTGCTCAGGTGTTATGAGAGCCCATGTTGCTCTGATAGTGGCCTTCAGCTCTTCTGAATTGTTGAGTCTGGCGTATTGCATCTTCCTCTTCACAATACCCCATAGATTTTCTATGGGGTTAAGGTCAGGTGAGTTTGCTGGCCAATCAAGAACAGGGATACCGTGGTCCTTAAACCAGGTACTGGTAGTTTTGGCACTTTGTGCAGGTGCCAGGTCCTGTTGGAAAATGAAATCTGCATCTCCATAAGGTTCGTCAGCAGCAGGAAGCATGAAGTGCTCTAAAACTTCCTGGTAGACAGTTGCATTGCCCTTGGACCTCAGAAAACACGATGGACCAACACCAGCAGATGACATGGCACCCCAAACCATCACTGACTGTGGAAACTTTACACTGGACCTCAAGCAGTGTGGATTCTGTGCCTCTCCTCTCTTCCTCCAGACTCTGGGACCTTGATTTCCAAAGGAAATGCAAAATTTACTTTCATCAGAGGACATAACTTTGGACCACTCGGCAGCAGTTTTGTCTTTAGCCCAGGCGAGACGCTTCCAACGCTGTCTCTTGTTCAAGAGTGGCTTGACACAAGGAATGCGACAGCTGAAACCCATGTCTTGCATACGTCTGTGCGTGGTGGTTCTTGAAGCACTGACTCCAGCTGCAGTCCACTCTTTGTGAATCTCCCCCAGAGTTTTGTATGGGTTTTGTTTCACAATCCTCTCCAGGGTGAGGTTATCCCTATTGCTTGTACACTTTCTTTCTACCACATCTTGTCCTTCCCTTCGCCTCTCTATTAATGTGCTTGGACACAGAGCTCTGTGAACAGCCAGCCTCTTTAGTAATGACCTTTTGTGTCTTGCCCTCCTTGTGCAAGGTGTCAATGGTCGTCTTTTGGACAACTGTCAAGTCAGCAGTCTTCCCCGTGATTGTGTAGCCTACAGAACTAGACTGAGAGACCATTTAAGGGCTTTTGCAGGTGTTTTGAGTTAATTAGCTGATTGGAGTGTGGCACCAGGTGTCTTCAATATTGAACCTTTTCACAATATTCTAATTTTCCGAGATACTGAATTTGGGACTTTCATTAGTTGTCAATTATAATCATCAAAATTAAAAGAAATAAACATTTGAAATACATCAGTCTGTGTGTAATGAATGAATCTAATATACAAGTTTCACTTTTTAAATGGAATTACTGAAATAAATCAACTTTGTCATGATATTCTTATTTTATGACCGGCACCCGTATAATATACCATTCAACTTGGTTTGATGTCTAGTTATGCTAGATGTCAACTTTTTTAGGATTCGGCCCTCTAGGCCTGAAAACCCATAATTCTTAGGTCATTTTTGGACTGTATTTTTTGCCAGGAATTACGCCCTTATGGTAAAGAGTAAACCAAAAATGATCAGAAGGACTTGAAGTGCATGCCACATCAACTGACCCCAGGTGTATTAACCCCTAATGAGATACAAGGGGTTAAAGTTAATTCTATTAACACAATTTTGAATAAATAGGGATTGGTAATACTGTATAGGAATGTGTAGTGTTGTTTTATGCTATTTTGAGGTTGTTGAACACGAATATGACAATATTTTTAATATTTGATTCTTTATGGTTGCTCCTAGTCCTCTAAGAGACACAAGAAGTGGGTTAAAAATAACAAATTTCAAACATAACAAAGTAGGCTATCATTTTAGTCTATTTCATGGTAAATGATTAGGAAAATATTACAGCATTTTTGATTTTTAATCCTTTAGTAGGGATCTAGCCCTCCATGGACATCTATCAGGAGGTGGAAAATGATACATTTTAATTACAGTAGAGAATATTTAGGCTTTAAACAGTTATATTGAACCACACATTCTAATATTTCAAATATTTGGCACAACTATTCTTCTTTATTACTGGTATGTACTTCTACCTCATGAAGTAAATCATTACCTTTCCTATGATCACCCTCAAATTAGGGCAGCTTACACTTATTCAGACTTTTCTTTCTTTATATGTACAATGCATCAAATATAATTTTGTTTAGCTTTAGGCACTGTGGATTAACTTGTTTGCATATTATAGGTTTATGGGGTCATTGTTGCCACATGTATGGACTGTAGGGAAATTCTTACTTGCATATGTTAATCAATATGCAACATGTCACTACTCACTGGCAACATGATTGGTTAGTAAAAACACCTGATCTCAAATAGTGTAGATAAATAATGCCACACCATTCAAAAAAATAATCAAACTGGAAACACCTGGAACTCCACTCCTCCTAAGATCAAGGTTTCGATATCCAGTAGTTCTCGAGTACCAGCAGGTCAATGTACAGCATATGCTTGATACTTACCGGATGCTACAGTTGTCACTGTTCCATCTATCATGTATTTGGCCTCTGCAATTTGCTTCACGTTCAGCAGATGATGCTTCTCCCATTTTTTTTTTCTTTTCCCATGGTACCTTTTTGAAAAGTTTTCTTATGCAGTTTGCCATAGGAAAGACACAAACACCAGCAATATATATATATAAACCCTTGGGTTTGGTGGACCGGATATACAATTTAAAGAGATTATTTTAATTTCATTCATTGTTTATTTCTTGATACTTGCCAGTAATAAAGCTGTAGTGAGTTATTTCCACTCCCCAGGGGGTGCGCTTTAAGCCAGCTGCTTCTTGTGCCGTGTTGCGTGATCTGCATGTCGTGCTGTGCGTCAATCATTAAAAAGCCTGTACAGCAGCTGTCCTTTTGTCTCACTTCCTTGTCTTGCGGGACGTTAAAGCATCTCCAAGAAATTGTTCGTAAGTAGGGCGTGACGTGAAAAAAATCACCATCTCATGGGTCTTGCTTCCTAAGGTTGTAATCTCTAGTCTCACATGACGTCAAAGTGTCTGTTCGAGATGATTACGTCTCAACCCAAAATTTTTTAGATAATAGATACATATATATGATACAGTATCTGCCATATAATACAAAGAGTACACGACACAAGTTTTGCCCTTATTGGGGCTCATCAGGTGTATGCACTTTTGCATCCCAGAGGTAGGATCAAACCTAGGACGTCTGCACCACAAGTAAAGACTCTGACATTGCGTCACAGCATCTTGTTCACTTATTTGACAGGGTGGAGATTGGAGTACAGTGTTACATTTCTAGTTCTGAATCGCACTATGATTAGTTAGGTGGTTACCTACCAGATACTGTATCACATATCTATGAGCTGCTTCTCATAACTGAAATGATGTGGTGGATGTTTGCCGACTGGCTGACCAACCACAAGCGTTACCTGGTATGTATATATATTAACCACAAGGGGAGCCACTGAGCCCCAAACAGCAGTCACAGTATTGTGCAACATGATTCTGGATTGATATAAAAGATATTTATTCATCAGAAGCACCCTTCCAATAATCACCCTTGAAAGATCAATGCACAATACACAATTCAATCAATTTCTTCCTCTTTCCTTCCTCCAAAAGTGTCACCTGCTGCCACATTTCAGGTGCAACCCAGGACTGCTTCCAGTGCCTTGCTGATCAGGAACACTTCCAGGTCACATTTAAACCAGTATTGCCCTTCTCCGGCAGTGCCCTCTGGCAGTACCCAAGGACCCCGACAGAGCTACACTTTTGCACTCCAATTCCCATGCAACCCTGCTGGTGTCCTAATTGGGATTAGCCTTGAGAAACGCGGTCACCTTCTGTTTGGGGGTATGAACTGTGCCTGGAATCCACATTCAGTCAGTCTATTCATTATAGACTGATCTCAGCCGGGATGAGGATTACAGTGCGATCTGGGTGAGTTGTGTCTCCAATCCTGTCATCTTTCCTTTATGGCATCCAATCCGGATAAGAACTCTGTCCCTATCCTGGTTGGGACACCCATCTTTCCTATATGGCGTTTACAATATTGACGTTGACTTTCTTTTAAAGAAGTCAGGAAGACTCCTCTTTAGTTTATGTAAAGTTCTCTGTATATGCCATCAGGCATTATTTTTGTTTGAATTTATTCACATTTTGATTAAAAGAGCTGACCCGTCTGCCATCCCAATACTTCCTCGATGTTTTAAGTGTCCTTCCAATCATCCCCAGTATATATTGTGAGCTTCTGTAAAAGTTTCATTTGCCCTTGGGGATAAATAAACATCTATCTAAGACTACGTTGGGTGGGGGTTGATTTGATTTTAACTTAGTTTTGTAAAATTTGATTTGCTTGTATGGAATGTTATTTGCTTTTAATAAATGCAATAAAATGTTTTTTAAAAAATTGAATACGCAAACTATCTAAACACAGTATAGGTACAGACCTATAAATATCTGGGAGTGCAGCTGGATGATAAATTGGACTGGACTGCCAATACTGATGCTCTGTGTAAGAAAGGTCAGAGCAGACTATACTTTCTGAGAAGGTCGGCGTCCTTCAACATCTGCAATAAGATGCTGCAGATGTTCTACCAGACGGTTGTGGCGAGTGCCCTCTTCTGCGCGGTGGTGTGCTGGGGAGGCAGCATAAAGAAGAAGGACGCCTCACACCTGGATAAACTTGTGAGGAAGGCAGGCTCTATTGTAGGAATAAAGTTGGACAGTTTAACATCTGTAGCAGAGCAACGGGCATTAAGCAAACTCCTGTCAATCATGAATAATCCACTGCATCCACTGAACAGTGTCATCTCCAGGCAGAGGAGTAGCTTCAGTGACAGACTTTTGTCACTGTTTTGCTCCACGGACAGACTGAGGAGATCGTTCCTCCCCGACACTATGCGACTCTTCAATTCCACCCGGGGGGGTAAATGCTAACATTATTCAAAGTTATTGTCTGTTTTTACATGCATTTTTATTACTCTTTATTTTTTATTTTTTTGTATCAGTATACTGCTGCTGGATTATTTGAATTTCCCCTTGGGATTAATAAAGTATCTATCTGTTTTCTTTAAGATATGTGGACTTTAAGTATTCACAAATTAAACATCAGGAAAATCCTTCATCACCTTGGATGAAATTTACGTTTTTATGGTTAAATTCGCAGACTGTTTCCTGTCACATCCCACCTTGAATTTCATTTCGGTTTATAGCTCGCCATCCAATATTACATTCTAGCTGGGGATAATCACGGCATCTTTCGAAAGTCCGGCAGTCACATAGTTGAGCAGCATGTGGCGCGAGGTCCGAACCGTGCACGCCTGGGGAGGGAATGTGCCGTCATGATGGAGGAGCTGACAGCCTGTTTTTAGAGATCAGTTTGCCAAGAATAAATCATACTTTAAACACCAGAGTTGTTCATCTTCATTTATTATATGCCATTGTTAAATATTTACATTCTTACTGCCGCCCGGGTGTTTAATTTAGAGTGTTAGGTGCTTTCTGACACATGTGCCTTCCACCGCTCCACATCTGGGAGTATCAGTAATGCCTTACAAATACAACTGCAGAACTCCACCCTCGTCACAAATCCTGGCGGATGGGAGGTCTGCGTCTATCCCAGAATGCCACTCGCTTCTATTTCAGAACGATTAAACGAACTCCTCCAGTCGTTGGTCTGCGCCGAGCAAGAAAAGGGGCGTGTCAATTCAGCAGTATTCGGAGAAATGCATGAAGATCTACTACGACCATTTTTGAAGGTACCGATGTTGGCTGAGGACAGTCTTGTTCTCCTCAAAAGACAGCATTATGAACAAATGAAATCCCATCCATTCAGGATTGCTCAAGTTCAGTCCTGGGGTTCCACTGTGGCTGCGGGTTTTCAGTCCAACCAGTCTCACAAATCCATGTTTCAGTCTTAATTCTAAATGATCTAATTATGAAGTTTTTTTCTTCTCTTGTTTTGCATTTATAAGTATGCGCCAGTAAATCTACATGTAAACAAAATTCAGAATTTTGCCTTTTAGATAGATAGATACTTTATTAATCCCAAGGGGAAATTCACAAGTCATATATCTTCACATGTTAACTTTCTTTAACCCTATTACTTCTGGTTCATGCAACAAAAAGGTACATTTTGTTACCCAGTGTATTTAGTAAAATTAAAGATAGGTTGGAATACTTTTGCAGGGTACTGTATTTTGGACTTTAATGCAGCAGACAATACTGCTGGCACAACTGTCTGATCTGAGTTTACATGGATCCTGGGATATGGGAAATGAACCCCGACATTCTGGAATGGAAAATAAATAAATTAGGAAAGGCAACCATTTTATTATCCCTTCAAGTGTAAAACACCCAAGAGGTATGCCTAGCTGGCATTTATGAAAGCATTCACAATATACAATTTTAAGTTTTTCTGGTGTAGTATTTTGCAGACTAACTTTAACAAAATGCAAACAGCACACATCATTCTGAAGAAACATGACTAGCAACTAACCCATAAATATTCTCCAATGTCTTTTTTGCCGCTAATTAAATGACAAATTGATTATAATCTGTATTATTATTTAGCAGATGTATTTTCCACTGCAACTTAAATTATGAGGTATGTAATATCCACTGTTCAGCCATAGACTCAGCCATACTATACATAATTTCACACTATTTTGTTTTGTCTGAATAGTCCCCCCTCGGCCATCTCATATTGTGTGTATATATAGTTGATAAATTTGTGATTGCTTTATATTAAAAAATGTAAACACATTTACACAATTATATGGATTTATGGTGAGCACGATTTGCTGCACCAAATCATTCTGCCTTTATTGATTTACAGTGGTGCTAGAAAGTTTGTGCACACTTCAGCATAAATATGACTAAAACTTGATCAGATTTTTACATAAGTCCTAACGCAAGATAAATACAATTCAGTTAAACAAGTGGCACAAAAACCATTATAGTTGTCCATTTATTTATGAGGAAAATGATCCAAAGGTACATATTTGTGTGTGAAAAAGTATGTGAAACTTTAGGAGTATCAGTTCATTTGAAAGGGAAACTGATGGTCGGTGTTTCAGTTAATGGGATGACAATCGGGTGTGTGCGTGAGGGAGGCCCCGTCTGGTTTAAAGAAGATAAATCTGGATCTTCTCAGTGAGAGTCTGATCTTCACTTTGTAGAAATGTGTCATGTGTCGATCAAAGGAGATTTCCTGGAAACTCAGAAAAAAACATTTTTGATACTCACCGAACAGGAAATGTTACAAAACTATTTCAAAAGAGTTTGGACTTTACCTGTCCACTGTCAAGCAGACTGTGTACACATGGAGGAAATTCAGCACCATTGTTACCCTCCTTCAGGAGTCGGCCACCAATAAAGATCACTCCAAGAAGAAGATGTACTTTTTGAAGGAGGTCACAAAACTCCAGGGTAATGGCTAAGGATCCAAAGACCTTTCTTGCATTAGTTAATGTCATTGTTTGGGATTTCACAGGGGAGATTATTCCTTCGATGTGGTGCATAGCATGGGGCTCCAGCGAGGTGGCTATGGAGTGATGCTGTGCGAAGGGCAACACTCCATCTTCACAGATAACTCTCCAAAGTCCAAACTACTAACAGATTTGTAAGAAATAGCCAATGCTTGTTGTCAACCAATCAGCACATTTCATTACATGAGCCGCATCCACAATAGTTTCTGGTTGAAGAAAAAGTACTTACTCTATAGAGTACAAACTAAAAACGCCAGGGTTCCTGCAGCGTGAATGCTGCAAAAGTTCCTAAATTCAAAAAAAGTCACTGGTTTCTGAAAAAAGTTCCTGCAGTGGGAACGCAGTTGTTTAGTCCTATAATAACTTATTGTGCCAATCTATAAACAGATGATAACAAATACTAGACTGTGAAAACTACCGTGTGATAAAGCACAAGCTCAAATCTGAGGACTGATAGACCAGAAACTATGAAAAGTTACCAAAATTGTAAGTGTACAGTTTGATTTGTGGTGTCACTTTTGTCACAAGACAATTATATGAGAACACACTGGTAAGCAATTGAAAGAAATTTTATTGAAATAGAAAGAGCCTTATAACTGGGTTCTTCAGGAGGTGATATTATGGTGCTAGAGGTAGAAGGGTGTAACTGAAGGAAATATTCAGTTGAATCAAAGCCATATACTATAATGCATCACATTCACAAGTCAGATGTGCAAATGGAGCGCTTAGCTCAGTTCCATACTCTCATGACGGTGTTGGAGGTCACCTGCCAAGATGTAAGGAAAGAGCTCCCTTAGGACATAAAGTACACATATGACACCATAACTGCAGAAGTTTGAAGCAGAACTTCACTTGAGAACTGTACAATGGCAGAGTTATTGAGATGTAAAGGTTTGAAGGTAGAGTAAATGCTACTAAAACTGAAGTAATGGTGTTTGCTAAAGCTACAGAATAAACTAAGATCAATGGCAGAAGAATAACAGAACTAAAACGCAGCAGTAGCTTCAATTATACCATGGGTCAGAGATGGAGGAAAATGATGGGTGTGGAATAGATGTAGAAGAAAAGAGTGGTATGGAAAAAAAATGAAAAGAAGTCAACCCATTAATAACAGATCACCCAAAATCTACATTTTAATAAGACCAAGTCTGCTGCATTGCTTGGAAACATGAACAATGACAAAGTGAGCAGGGATCACCTGGACAGGACTGAAATGAGAGTGCTAAGGAGGACTAAAGCTAAAGAGAAGATGGGGAGAATCAACACAAGCCCTGATGTTAAGGAGTGCACATCTTTAAAAGGGTGATGGAATTTCATCTTTAGTTTAGCTACTCTTGTAAAGTCACATTTACAGTTTGAGTGTAACTACACCCTTGTCTTATCCCATTTGTGATACTTTCTTAAAATAGACAACTGGAACATACTACAACTTCTTGCAATGAAGAGAATTTAATACTTGGTTATCACCAAACAAACAACAGCAAGCCAAATTAGTCTGTCTCTGGGTTTCCTGCCAATATCTTTTTCAGCACAGGTGAAACTGAATGTATTGTTTCCTTCACCCTCTCTCATATAATGCTCAATATTTACACCTGAATTAACAAATATACAGTTTATTCATGTTCTAAGAATTGCATTTTAATGTTTACATTTATGGTGCATCTGTTTATGTTTAGTTCCCGTCTTTACATGACAGTTTCATTCAATTTAGTAAACTGGTAACATCCTAAATATGCATCATTAACACCGCACAGGTTCTGGACCTTTTTATGGGAAATACATTTATATATCAGTTCACAATATACCATAATTGAGAAAGAATTCTGGTGATTTAAGGACCAAAAAAAAAAAAAAAAATTTTACCAGTAAGATGAAACTCCAGTACTGTACACCCCGACTGAACTCACATTCACACAAACTGGGAGGAAGGAGAAGAATCTTTCTTCAATGTTTAAAATAGTACACACTGGCAAATATGCTTTATTCCTTTCTACACTGCAACAGCCTGTTGTACTAAAACAGCTTGTTACTTGGCTACTGAAAAGTGTACACTGTCTGCTAATGCTTTTGTGTTTGCTTAAGAATTAGCGTGAATATTCTGACAGCTTAAGCAGAAAGTGTGATAAGCTCTGCTATATTGTAAGTCTAAGGCATTGCTCAGCTATGTATGCTTTTGTTGATAAAACACAAGAACTGGTTTACATCAAATGTATAATGCAGAACTGCTACCATAATGCACACGTGGTCTCATAAGTTGACTCTAAGTTAGAGACAGCCTGGCATGCTTGTGTACGTTATGCAAAGCCTCCATTTATGATGTCAGAATCATGAGCTACAGCAGCTGATTTTGGAAATGTGATTTTAGTTTTAATAACTTTGGAAAATGGCAAAGACTTTATAAGGGCAGTAAAAGAGCTGATTAGAATAGGAACAGAGGTGAGGATTAGACAAAAGGAAGGAGAAAGAACGAGAGAAGAAAGGGAAAGGAGGATGCGTGAATCCAAGAATACTCTGAATTACTGTTAATACTTCAAGCAATGCAAGAAATGAGACTAAATATCTAGCATTACCAAGTTGTATGGTGTTCCCACTATTATTTTGCTCTTCTTTATGGTACTATCAATTTGAATGATGCTTAAAGTTTAAAAATTATTAAAGCCTGCTTTCCTGCCTGCATATTTGCTCCACTGGGGGCTGAAAACCAAGTTTCTTTATCAGCTTGGTCAACTGGGGTGAGGGAGATGGCACACGTCCCAATGGGAAGGATACGGTTACAATCATACCCAGGTGAAGTCCAAAGGAACTAATGACAGAATGTAGTGGCCCGTAGTTCTGGATGGAAGTGTAAGCAACTGTGAACTGTATCCCCCCCCAAAGGTTGGTAAGTCTTGGGAATAGTCAGAGTTGTGACAGAAAATTAAACGTTACACTGTGGGTCTCCATTAAAAAATATCTCTGCAATTGGTAAAAGGACTTTATGTTATGAGGAGAGTTGTGCCCAAAAACCTTTCCATGATAAAACTCACATTCATGTTTAAATGAAAAATGAATTCTCTTATACAGTTTGACATGCTGATCAGGGATACTTTTCAGCTCCATTTACCTGAAACACAAGCCAGCAGCATGGTAGCACAGTAATGAGCATAGATGCACTGGTTTTGGACTGGATTCAATGCCATTTAAAGTTGTTGTTGGTGTGGAGTCTGCATGCATGCGTCAGGTGTTTATGGTTTCCCTTCAATAGGGCAATTGTGGGCTCCGACACACGTATGAGTCCTTCAGCTGCAACTGACTGAAGCCTGTCATAGGTTGGTTCTAGCTTTCCACCAGATGTTTCTGGGATCTGCCCATCTCCACTCTAAAATGGATTAAGCATAATTTTTAGAGCTACCGATTAATCATTGTTAATGCATGTGATTAATGCATTCTGCAATTAATTTTTTTAATGCAACTCCTAAATGCATTAATATAATCTAGTTGATTTGACCACACTTTACATGATGCTAATGAGGCAGTGGCTAAGTCCAAGTCTATTAATAGTAGTAGAAAGTCACCAGCCCTTGATCATCACCTTCATCCACACACAAGTAGGGCTGCCCCCTGTAAAAAGGCTGCATACCATACTGATCCAATAAAGGACACAATTTGACTCACTTTTTTGTACACATCGTTTCATCTAAACACTAGTTCTTCAAAGTGCAGAGAATAAGATAAGATCAATCAAAATCAAAACAGTTATACAAATGGAATGAATGAGTTTCATTTTTGTGCTGCACTAAGCACTGTGTGCCAAGTGAAATTGAGTGTGGGCATCATCCTTGCCATTATGCTGCTTTCGCACATTAATGGTTTAAAAAAAGAAAAAAAAAACAAAAACAAAACGGTAACATCAAGCAGTATAGGCGGAACATCCAGAACAAGATGCTATGTGCAGTGACGTCTGCTCAAGCAACACCGCCTGTGAAAATGTAAGAGGCCATTGTGGTATAGGTGTGGGAGACAGAATGTCAGTGGGTCACCCTGTCCCTGGCGATGAATACACTTGCCATCGAAATTTTTTGGTTACCCATGGAAGGATATCTGACCTGAAACAGCACAGTGCAGCTGCTACCCATCTCGGAGCAGATGACACAGAATGCAATCAATTGATTCCTTATACCTCATTCACACTTCTCCCAAAGCAGACATGGGATGTTGTTGTTTGATTCATTGTATGCTGCCTACTGTAGTCTACATTACCCTATATTATACTGTAACCAATAAAATTAGGCAAGAATTATTGCTAATTGATCATGCTAATGTTTTCATCCACTTGGGCCCTAGGGTAAGATAATTTTATATTTACACTTATTTTATGAGCAAATATTTTCATATTAAGACTTATTTTATATTGACATTTATTTTCTGAGCCGGTATTTTCTTACAAAGTGACTTACAAAGGAGGTCAACTAAACTGAGTAAAAACCATTTTGGTGCTATTCTGAACAAGTTTAGCAGGGCAGTTATAAAACTTGTTCACCACAATTGAAGAGCTATAAAGCTGACATAACAAAATATTACCAAATAACAAAATAAGAGCAAATAACATGCCTTAACGATTTGACAGATACTCACAGAACAGTGGAGTTTTCAATCGCTACTTAAACACATTGAGGAAATTGGCAGTTTTCTTGGAGGTGGGCAGCTGGTTCCACTAACAAAGGTCTACATATGAAAAGATTTCGAATTGAAGTTTGATACCTTGCTGAAGTGGCAGCACCAGATGCTGTTCACTGACAGAGCTAAGTGGGTGAGAAGGAGCATTGCACTTCACCAACATCTCCATATACACAGGTGCTAACCCACCCACTACTGCTGGGTATTGTTTCTGTTCCACAAAACTGTTCAGTAAAGTAACTAGCCATCCATCCACTGTCCAACCCGCTATACCCTAACTACAGGGCCACAGGGGTCTGCTGGAGCCAATCCCAGCCAACACAGAGTGCAAGGCAGGAAACAAACCCCGGACAGGACACCAGCCCACCGCAGGGCGCACACGCACACACCCACGGGACAATTTAGAATCACCAATGCACCTAACCTGCATGTCTTTGGACTGTGGGATGAAACCGGAGCACCCGGAGGAAACCCACACAGACACGGGGAGAACATGCAAACTCTACGCAGGGAGGACCCGGGAAGCGAACCCGGGTCTCCTAACTGCTAGGCAGCAGCGCTACCTACTGCACCACCATGCCGCCAGTAAAGTAACTAGAATTACTTAATATATATAACCAAGTGAATATTCAAACTGTTTTAAATTAGAAAATAATCACTGAGTTATTACTACTTTATAGAAAAATAAGCCTGAAGAAATATGATAAATTGCAATTAACATGCAGTTAATTTTAATTAAAAAAGTGTAATTTCATGATTAATCAAGATTAACTTTTTTTAAACGCAACAGCAGACCTAATAGTTTATAATGTTATGTTAGAAACAGAAGCATCTTGCTACACATTCATATTTCTTTAAGTGCTTGTTAAAAGTAGCATTGACATAAATGGTTGGAATGGTTTCATAAAATAAATAAATAAAACATATAGCAATACGTTAAACAGGATATAATAGTCAATTATTCATTCAGTCAATGTATAAATTTGCTGTCTGGCAGTGGCAGCTTGTTGGAAATACTGCAACAAAACTCCCTATAACATTTACAGATACAATATTGTCACATTAGTGACAATGACAGTAGGAGGCAGCTAAAGGGTTTGAGTAAGTGTAATAAAACATCTGACCGGGGGCAGCGGAGTGCGCTGACTGTCTCTTAGTTCCTTACAGACCTTTCCCGGGAAATCCTGCAAGGTTACAGCGCCTCAGAAGATGTCACTTCCGAATCCGGCCCCTTTGCTGATGTCACTTCCGAAGCCGGCCATTCTGATGACATCATCTCCTCTCCAGACCTTTAAAGCCTCCATCTTGGGCTACTATAGTCAGCTCTGTTTTGGACTCTGTGATACGCACATCGTGCTTTTGATACAAATTACCCTTTTGCAGCTGGGAAAAACAATATATGGTGGCTGCTCCAAACCTTTATAATGTCTTAGACTCTTAATTATGACAACATAATTACATCGGACTGGTCTGATTCAGTTCTATTGAAGAACACATACTGTGGTTTGGATCCAAAGTATTTATACGGAGATCCTGTATGGATTAAATGCCACCACATCTTATCTTGTTCAGAATGTGTACTGTAAAGTAACTAAAACGACAGCATTTATGTACCAACCCCTCCAGAAGGAACACATACAATACCTGTTTGAGCAGTGTATTTTATTTTAGGTTTTTCAGTCTTCCACCAAAAAACATCCATATTTAGAAAACATTTCTATTTGATTGTTAATGATGACATTGCTGGGGCTTGAACACTGCCGACATCCTCAGCAGTGGTCAAACTCGATACGGTGAGCCTTTGGGGAAATATGGGTAAGCAGCCTTGTTTATACACCATTCATAAAAAGCAAGTCAGCAAACACAAGTATTTATGTTTGTGCAAATACATTGACAGCACTGCTGCATTTGTCACAATCTATTTCAACATAGCAGCTATACAATTTATTTTCCAATGAAATGTGTCCCAATCCTGCTACCTTCAAGAGAAAAATCACTTTCTCCGAAGACACAACATAGCATAGATATTTTTCATCAAGCCAGCTATGGTGCAGGTGGCTGGTCTCCCACCTCTCACAAACTTGCGAAAGTGATTGCCCCAATCCGTAACCCTTCTTCCTAGCTGTTAATTCTTTGGTAGAAATAAATGTAGCCCAAATCTTTGGGGGGTTTTTCAGAGGCACAAACTTTCTGGTCATTGAAAATCACCCATCTAAAACAGAAACAAAAAGTTAATTAGCAATGGACTGGTTTTCAGGTTATTTTAATGATGTAACTGGAAGACATGGTTCAGAAAATATATGCTTTTTAAATCACAGAACACTACATTAGTACCCTGCATAACAAAGAAGCTTGTTTTTTGATCTCATACAAGAAGAAAATTCCAATATTCTAAAACAAAATAATGCATATGGCATAATAATACTCATATTAAAGTTCACAAAATACTGCATCAAAAAAGGAAAATTCTAATTTATGCCATAGATAACAACCAATAAAGCAGTAATGAAATGTAATGCAAAAAAGGAGCATCTTGAAGATTTCGAGAACGGGTATTAAAGAGGGTTTGAGATAGCTACAGAAAGGTGTCAAGGCTTGAGAAGCAAAAAGGCAGAGAATGTCTTACAGGTTTCTAGGGATAGAGTGGAATAAATGTGAATTTTATGGTCTTAACATTCTGACCCTTTTATGAGGGTAACAGCAAAAGCCAGGGGCACTGCACTGGATGTAGATGACGAATTATAAACCGTACCTAATATGTATCTCACATGAATAGCAAACAAATATTTCCAATCCTATGTTTATTACACACCAGCATTTAATTTAAACTTAAATAATCAAAGAGATCACAGCAAAATTTTTCCTATAATGTATATGTAAAAGCGATACCTGGACTGAACAACCAGCTACAAGAAAGTACTGGCAGCACTGGCCACTTAGCTATGGGACCTGACTGCTTAAAGCTATGAGGACTGAAAATTACCCTCCAATACATAAAGCTGTGATGACATTTCTAAAAAGGATGTTTACAAAACTTATAAGGATAAGGAGTACTCTTAGAATATGCATCAGTAAAATGACAACACTTTCATGGACTGTAGAATGCCCAGAGGAGGCTGGGCGGTCTTTTGGCCTTAGACCCATCCATCCATTCATTTTCCAACCCACTGAATCCTAACTACAGGGTCACGGGGGTCTGCAAGAGCCAATCCCAGCCAACACAGGGCGCAAGGCAGGAATCAATCCCGGGCAGGGCGCCAACCCACCGCAGGACACACACGCACGCACACCAACACACCAAGAACACACTAGGGACAGTTTAGAATCGCCAATCCACCTAATACCCCACAAAGTTTATTTTCTCTAACATTCAACCAACTGGTGATTTTATTTCCATGTCCTTCCTGGCCATTTGACCATAATTTTTGTTGTTCAGGTGGATATAATGATTCCCTACTGTTATAAATAACTGTTCTTTACTTTGTTATAGAATTCTGCTCAGCCATTATTCTTTTAGAGCACTTTGAGATTCTTTTATATTTGAAAGTGTGCTACCTAAATAAGTTGTTAATGTTGTTGTTGTATACAAGTAAAGAAAGATGTAAATTGTCACTTCATGCAGTGTAACAAAATGTTTTCATTATGACACAAACTTATTTTTAATGTGAAAAATTCTGGATGTTCATGACAAATATGTTGAGAACATCTGATATAATATATAAAGAAAGATTAATCAAGGAGTGTAAAAAACAAGCAAGACCGTTTTTTAAATTTTAATTAATTAATTTGATTTATACCGTTTCGCTAAAATCACTCATAATCTTCTATTTGGACTTTTGGATTTTCTTTATTGTCATTCATACCATACTACAAGGAATGCACAGCTGAACGAAATTGTGTTTCTCCAAACTATGAACACGAGCTTAAAGACAAGTGAACATTATACAACAACAGACAGACACAATAGACAGCATAAACAGACAGAACGTATGTATAATCCAATAGACACATTAGTGAATAGCTTTAAAGTGTTCAAGTGACAAAATAAATTAGCATAATGCACAAACATCACAGCATTTTAAGAAAGATGAAATTCTGTGTGTGTGTGTGTGTTCAGGAATTTAAAAAAGTCTCAATAGGTCATCAGGTTGTTTTTTGTTAGAGGGAGCAGTGTAGCCTGATGGCCTGTGGGAAGAAATTCCTACTGAGTTTGGCAGTCTTGCATCACATACTGCGGTAGCATTTGCCAGAAGGCAAAAGTTTGAACAGTCCATGGGCTGTGTGGCAGGGGTCTCTGACTATCTTGGAGGCTCTCCTAAGGCAGCGTGACAAGTACAGATCTTGTATAGATTTCCTGTGCCATTCTCACCACCCTCTGGAGGGACTTCTGATCCGGAACAGTACAGCTACTTTACCAGAGTGTTAGGCTGCTGGTCAAGACGCTCTCTATAGCACCTCTGTAGAATGTTGTGTGGAAAGAAGGGAGGGTAGGGGGGTTTTGGGGGAGAGAAACAGGGTTTGTAGTCCATGTCAGATCATCTGTGATGTGCACCCACAGGAACATGGTGCTTCTTTCTGACTCCACAGCACTGCCATGGATTATAAGTGGAGTATGTGTCATGTGTTTCCTCCTGAAGTCAACAATGATCCCCTTTGTCTTGTTGACATTCAGTGACAGGTTGTTGTTGTTACACCAGACAACAAGTTGGTTCACTTCCTGTCTGTAGGCCAAGTCATCATCGTTGCCAATGAGGTCCCGCCACTGTTGTGTCGTTTGCGAATTTGATGACATGATTTGAGTTATGCCTGACACAACACTTGTGAGTCATCAAAGTGAACAACATAGGACTCAGACAACAGCCCTGAGGGACTCCAGTGTTTATTGTGGTGGTATAAGATTTTTTTTAAACACATATCATCTGGAGGCCTGTCTGTAAGGAAGACCAATATCCACTTGTATGGGTGTTGATGCCTAGTGTGTCGGATTTTCTTACCAAATGCTTGGGGGTTAACAGTATTAAAAGTCAGTAAAGAGCAGCCGCTCTAGCACTGGAAGTACTCCTGGGTCATACATAAAAGATGCCGCTCAAACTCAGCCAGGGAAGTCAGAGTCAGCTGGAAGAAGCTTGACAGAAGGAATGAAAGGAAATAAAAAAAAAAAAAGAAACTGATATTGTGGTGACCTGCAAAGCCTTTGTAAGGTATTTGGTTTATATAAACCTTTTTATTATACCAAGACTTGTGTCATGGTGGTTGTGTCAGGGGTTTGCTGTGCTCCAAAACCTGTTACTTGTCACACCTGGTTTACTGTAGCACCCTAATAATAATAATAATAATAAATAATAATAATGTTTTATTTATGTAGTGTCTTTCACATGCTCAAGGCACTTAACTGAATAACTATTGCTTTTTTATTTTGCTGTAGTGGCCTTATTATGATCTCTTAACTACAGTGGAACCTCGGGTCACGACCGTAATTCGTTCCAAAACTCTGGTCGTAACCCGATTTGGTCGTGACCTGAAGTAATTTCCCCCATAGGATTGTATGCAAATACAATTAATCCATTCCGGACCGTACAAACTGTATGTAAATATATATATTTTTTTTTAAAGATTTTTAAGCACAAAAATAGTTAATTATACCATAGAATGCACAGTGTAATAGTAAACTAATTGTAAAAACATTGAATAACACTGAGTAAACCTTGAACAGAGAAAACTAACATTGCAAGAGTTCACGCTATAACCTTACGAACCGCTCGCTGTGAACACTTTTTTTTAATGAGTTTTAAGCACAGGGAAAAAAATGAACATTTGAAAAATCCTTAACTTATACAACAACTAACCATAAACAACCAAGAAAACTAGCCTTGCATGAGTCGAGTTCTGGCATGAAAGAAGTGAGGAGAAACTGGGAGGACAGGAGATTACAGTTTTGAGGTAAAGTCCCTCTGCGCATTGCACGTCTGACTGAGAACAATGTACTGTACAGGAGAGACTGAACACGTGCGTAAATCACTGGCGCGTACGAACCGGAAAGGAAACGAAATAGAGCACAAAGAGTTCACAGTGAATGCACAGGGAGAGACTGAACACATGTGGAAATCACCGGCGCGTACGAACCGGAAGGGAAACTGGCTTGTTCGTCACCCGAGTGTGTGGTCGTGAACAGATGCAACAGTTAGGCAAACTTTTTGGTCGTAACCTGATTTGTACGTGTTCCGAGACGTTCGTGACCCGAGGTTCAACTGTACTCCTATTCTCTGATGACTGGGATTTTCTCTTGGCTCAGGCTGGAACAGGGTAGGCTGGATACTTTATATCTGATGATTGTTAATTGTTATTTCCCCGTTTGTTTTGTTTTTGATTTAAAGAGAAAAACTAATAAATAAAAACAAGTTGACATTGGTTAAAATTGTACAAACAGACAGACGTTTTACATTTTGATACATACTTGGGCTTTTCAAAGTAGTTTTTAAAAATTGGGTGGTCTACTTTTATTTGACCAACATTGAAAAACATTGCACATCTCCACTCACCTCCCATCCTTGCGGATATGGCAAACGTAGTGACCACACATTGTGGATGTGCCCATATGGCT
Organism: Polypterus bichir lapradei; assembly: GCA_026402145.1. Taxonomy (NCBI): domain Eukaryota; kingdom Metazoa; phylum Chordata; class Cladistia; order Polypteriformes; family Polypteridae; genus Polypterus; species Polypterus bichir. The sequence goes on from JANRMT010062804.1 coordinate 23,120,349, forward strand.
TATGAAGGCAAAGAGTTCATACCCTGAAAACAAAGGGACAAGTTGCATTTAGTCAATTAAGCAATACATTAAAATTATTACAGACTTGCAGGCACAATAAATATTACAAATTAATTTTTACTATTCACTATATTCACTTTAATTGTGGCCAAAGGACACAGTTTACACATATGGATAAAGAAGATAAAAGCACACTCACTGCCAGGCCCATCCCGCACACGTGGTCCTACAGGCACAGACTCAGAAACTGACTCTGCTGCAGATCGACCTTCTGAGATGTCCATAGCATCTAAATCATCAATATGGCTGAAAATCCAGTCAACTGCTCGATCCAAAGAATTGTTCTAAGTGTAAACAGATTGATTAAGAAATAAAAATCAATTGCATAAAATATTTGAAGCTAATCAGTTTCTACATTTGTCTCTAAGAACAAATAAATAAAAATAAATAAAATGCCAATATTTTGGGACCATTGTTATATAAGGTATGGGTGGGAAGATAGCACTGTAATTTGCCCTGCAGGCTCATGGCTCCTGGTGACTTGATTAAAATCCTGGCCGACACTCTAGTTACGTGTACTTTACACATTATCTTCTTGTCTATTTGATTTTATTTTCCCAGGTTCTCTTGCATATCCCAAAGGCTTGTTTGTTAGGTAAAGAGAAAATTCTATTTTTTTTTCTCCACTATACCAAGGCTATTGCATTACATTTAAGAGATACTCTAAATTATCTCTGGTTTTGCAAGTGCAGGTATGACTGATCAATGGCACAACTAGATTTAGTTTCTGCCATACTCCAGTCATACTTGGATAGGCATCAGGTCTTTGATCATTAACGTTTCGAGGGCTAATTATATTTTTTCAATTTTGGCCCAAGGCTGGGTATTTTTATCCAAAAAAAATCAGTTTTCTGAAAAGCATGCAAAGCAATGGTTTTACACAAGTCAACATAAAATATTTATGACAAATGTCACTGTGTTTGTCACTTCACATACGCATGGGCAGCTGTTTTTGTGCAGCCATGGGCTGCAGTATTTACGAAGCCAGCCATCGTCAGCTGTCTTTGCGTAGCCAGACAGCCACAGCTGCCTGTGGCTGGTGGCAGCGGTCATAGTATGCAGCAACAGAGGCCTGAAACAGCGGCACCAGTGTAACACATTCTGCAAGCAGCATATTGCTAGCAAAGACAGTCAAAGTATAACGTAGCAGCATGTTCTGTCAACGTTTACAGCTGATTACCACCCTCTACCCCTGTATGTTGACTAATGGTTGACATCCGCCTCAACCCTATGTGTAGACATAAGTTGACTCCTATCCTTAAATAGGTGTTAAAACAGACAGATGGATGAATATATACAGTATACCAGATAAGCAGAAAAGGTCACCCACAATATATGTATTACTTGCTCAGAGAACTAGCAGAACCATTTAGAAAAATGCCCCCTTTTCACAAGCTTGAAGTCAAATGAAAATAATACTGGTCACAAAGCAATGACTGCAAAATCAGAATGTAAAGTGCTCAGTGGCAAACTAGCTGTGCTAGAAGATAGATATAGAAGGAGCAACATCAGAACTGAAGGACTATTCAGGACAGGACACCTTCCCATTTATCTTAGCAGATCAGTTTTAATACCTAGGGGTAAACATCACAAGTAAATATAAAGCTCTTTTTCAACAAAATTTCGCTTTCTACATGGAAAAAATTAAACAAGATGTCTACCCTCCATCTCACATTAGTAGGCAGAATCAACACTCTCAAGATGAACATCCTTCCCAAGCTTCTTTTTCTATTTCAAAGTATCCCCATATACATTAACAAATAGTTTATTTAAAAAATTAGATTCAATCATAACATTTATTTGGAATTCGTAGTATCCACACATCCAAAGGGTGACTCTACAATGATCTGAAGCAGAAGTACAAATTATCATCAATATACTAATAATTCCATTGTTCTTCAATCACTCAGAATATGGAACCAATGCAGAAAGCATTTCAAGAAAGAGAAGCTTTAATCTGTTGCACCTCTACATGATAATCACCTTTTTCTACTCTCTCTCAAACCTACACAGTATTTAATTGTTTGGAATATGTCCAGGATTAAAACATTTGATTTGTATATACATAATGTCTTTGCATTCTACGAATAATTACGCTTCAAATATAACTTCCCATCAACACAACTTTTCTACTACTTTCAAATCAGAAACTTTGCCAAACAGAACCTGCCCGATTTTCCTCACTCCCACCTATTCTATAAATATATAAAGCATTTTAAAGTCCTCTTCTTTCGATAATCCCAGTGTACGTTGGGGTAAAGACCTTTCACCTAATATTTCAGAAAAGGAGTGGAAGGTGGCCACACACAGAATACACTATATCTCCATATGCACAAAGCATTCAATTATTTAACTTAAAATCTTTTACTAAGCACATTTATCTTGTTGCTAAAAAATGTATCCTGGGCTACATTCAACCCGGGAATGTTGCAGTCTAGCACCAGCCTTGCTGCGCCAAATGTTTTGAGTGTACAGTATACCAAATGAACAGAACATTGGATAAAAATCTTTGAATGCCTCTCAGACAGCCTTGGTGTCACAATCATTCTTTACCTATTAACAGCTGTGTTTGGTATACTCCTAGATGGGCTTAAAGAGGAACAGGACAAACAAACTGTAATTGTCTTTACCTCACCACTAGCAGGTAGACTTATCTTGCTCAACTGGAAGAATCCCACCCCACCTGTTTTAAGTCAGTGGGTAACTTGTGTTATTTGAAATTGGAAAAAAATTCTCACTTAAAGGATCTGTTAAAAACTTTTTAAAAATATGGCAAGATCTAATAAATAACATATTAGAATAAGCACCTATATTGGGGAAAAGGATACTATTCCTTTTTTGCTGCTTTTAAAGAATTGCTCTGGTTATTGGCTTTCCTCTCTCTTTTGGGTGGGGGTTGAATTTTGGTTTGACTTGACTGTACAGAATGTTATTTTCTTGAAACAAAACCAATAAAATATTTAAAAAACATTGATGGATTGTTTACATGGCATTCATGTGTCATTATAAAGGGATTCTCCAGTGTCTAGAGACTATAGCACTAACTAATTGCCCAACTGAGCATTCAGGGTAAACAAATGAGTGGCTCTGCGGTCATTCTCAAAGGACTGGAGTCCGACGTGTATGAGAATGTTATCTATATAAACAAATGACATTTAAAAAAAAATAATAATTTCCAAATGCTTGTCAGTGATTTATTACGGTGACCATAAAAAAAGCAGAGTAGCATGAAGGAAAAAAGTCCATCTTGGTCATTTCTGTGATAAACTTTATTATTACTTTATTAACTTTATTCAGACTCTAACCAGCTGAAAAAAACCCAAAAACCTCTCATGCATGAATGACAGAAAACACATAGTACACACCACTTTATGCTCTTAACCACATGGTTTTTATCATTTAAAATACATCTTTCAAATATCCTTCTCTCCTATTTATAAGCTCACATACTCAATTTTAGGTCGAAGGGTAGTTATAGCCTAGCCCTGGATACGAGACACAAATTGTTCCTAGATGGGATGCAGTGCTAATGTACAAGTATAGTAAACAGTGCCCTACCATGTATATCACAAAGAGAGGGGAATAAACCAGCATACCTTTCAACACCATCCAACCTCTGCTCCTTAGAGACAAGCTGACTGAGATGGGAGTAGACTCACACCTGGTGGCATGGATCGTGGACTATCTTACAGACAGACCTCAATATGTGCGTCTTGGGAACTGCAGGTCTGACATTGTGTTCAGCAATACAGGGGCGCCGCAGGGGACTATACTTTCTCCGGTCCTGTTCAATCTATATACATCAGACTTCCAATATGACTCAGAGTCCTGTCACGTGCAAAAGTTCGCTGATGACACTGCTATTGTGGGCTGCATCAGGAGTGGGCAGGAGGAGGAGTACAGGAAGCTAATCAAAGACTTTGTTAAATGGTGCGACTCAAACCACTTACATCTTAACACCAGCAAAACCAAGGAGCTGGTGGTGGATTTTAGGAGGCCCAGGCCCCTCATGGACCCTGTGATCATCAGAGGTGACTGTGTGCAGAGGGTGCAGACCTATAAATATTTGGGAGTGCAGCTGGATGACAAATTGGACTGGACTGCCAATACTGATGCTCTAAGTAAGAAAGGTCAGAGCAGACTATACTTTCTGAGAAGGTTGGCATCCTTCAACATCTGCAGTAAGATGCTGCAGATGTTCTACCAGACAGTTGTGGCGAGTGCCCTCTTCTACGCGGTGGTGTGCTGGGGTGGCAGCATAAAGATGAAAGACGCCTCACGCCTGGACAAACTTGTTAAGAAGGCAGGCTCTATTGTAGGAGTAAAAGTTGGACAGTTTAACATCTGTGGCAGAGTGACGGGCATTAAGCAAACTCCTGTCAATCATGAAGAATCCACTGAACAGTGTCATCTCCAGGCAGAGGAGCAGCTTCAGTGACAGACTTTTGTCACTGTCCTGCTCCACTGACAGACTGAGGAGATCGTTCCTCCCCCACACTATGCGACTTTTCAATTCCACCCGGGGGAGTAAATGCTAACATTTTTTTTTCTTCATTTTTTTCATTTTTATTACTATTTAATTTAATATTGTTTCTTTGTATCAGTATACTGCTGCTGGATTTTGTGAATTTCCCCTTGGGTTTAATAAAGTACTGTATCTATCTACCTAAAAAGAACCCATGCAGAAATGTAAAGATGTAAATGGGATTTTCCTTTGGCCAACTAAGCTTTAGGACAAAATAAATCATACCTACACTTCCATACACCCTGCCTTCAAATACAGTTAAAAAAAAAAAAAAAAAAAAAAAAAAAAAAACTTATGACAAACTAATAATATTCACCGTGGCTCTTAGTGCACGTGATGCCTGATCACGTGAAAAACCCATAGAGATGATAGTTGCTAAATGTTCCTCAGACGGGGGTGGTTCTGGTGTTGTCTGAGATGTGGGGGTATCCAAAGGAGCAGAACCAGAGCCAGGTAAAACAAGTGGTGCTGCAAAATCTGCAAAATAAAACAGCCATAACAAATTAAAAATATATAAATAAGTAGTGTACTTAAGAAGAAACACAATCCTCATATGAACAAAGAAACTTGCTTACCTGGATCATCCATGTGAGACATCACCCAGTTCATGGCAGCTTCTGCCCCACTGTTCCCAGTAAAAAATACAGCCTTACGGCAGGCATCTAGAGGAAAACCCATTTCAGCTAGCTGAGTGACAACTGATTCATCAAGCACAGGAGCTAGAGAGGACGTATAAACAAAGTACATAAGAAAATGCAGAAAACTCAGTTGATTAAAATTATTTATTAATGCTACAATAAAAGAGGCATAAATGAAAAACTCCCATAAAATTTTTTTAGTTATATCACAGGCCAAATCATAATCCCCATTTGCTTTGCAAATTTGTAAATCTTCTGAGATAACATATAATTAACATTAGTTACTCATGAAACAAAATGTATTAATTGTCAAAAATAAAAGACTGAGCATGAAAAGAAACAGAGGAGTCTATATATTTTTCAGAAATGTAAATACATGCAAAATACACAGAGGAAAACAAAGAGACAAGACAAAATGGTAATAAAGAGAAGAAAAAGAATAAACAGATGCAAGAGAGATAGAGACTAACAGGTAGGAGAAAACAGCGGAGAGCAGAGGGAGTCGTCTTCCTCAGTGTTGCTATGGAAACCACCCAGGCTACCTTTGACCTCGATATCTGGAGTCATCAAAGGGGGTGGAGCCATATCAGGCAGCTCTTCCTCTCCTGGCTGCAACCCCACTCCCTGAAGGGAACTAATGTCCAATGTATCTGGCATCTCGATGGAGACATCTGAGAAGAACAGGAAAAAAAGGCCAATTAATTAGGCTTCAGGATAACTAAACAACACAATATACTTTTATTCTCATTTACTCATCCATCCATTTGTCAAACCCTATTTTTTTCTCTCTCTGGTAAATGTGGCTCTTTCAGCAGAGAGGGACCTTGCTTCTTGGTTGAGTTTTGGATTCATTTGGCAATGTGAAGAACACATGTATATATATGTACAGTGGGAAATGCTATTGCTGTCTGAAGATAAGTTCAGAGAGACAGAAGCAGAGCTTCTTTCCACAATCCAACTGCAACTTTGGATAGTGCCTATAGAAACATGATACTCTTTGTTGATTCTCCTACATTAATTGTATATTGGGGTACCCAGCTCCAGTCCTGAAGGACCACAGTGGCTGCAGGTTTTCATTCTAACCCTTTTCTTAATTAGTGACCTGTTTTTGCTACTAATTAAAATCTTATGAATTAATTTTAATTGACTTGTTTTTTTTAAGATGTGTTCCCCTGAACCTCTCATTGTTCCTCTGAATTGCTTCATTTCTTTCCTTAAATGGCACCCAAACAGAAATGAAATGTGAAATGAGTGAGCCAACAGAAGACCAACTAACTCAGAGCTTCAAACTACAACCAAATTCACTCCAACCAGTTGCTTACTCAAACTCGTTCTTTAATTCCATGGCTTGTTGCTGCTCTCATTGTGAAATAGCATACATTCCTGAAATTGTTGATTTTCTCTTTTCTAAGAGCACTATTAAAATATTTTGGGGACCCAAGCAGATCAACATTCCAGAGACATTCATCTTTCTTTATTTTCAGATATTGTATGATGGACAGTTTGCTGGTCATGTTTTGGCTCATTTTGTATCTCATTGTTGTTTGGCTGCTAATTAAGGAAAAAGAAACAATTAAGGGGTCTAAATCTTCAAGAGCAAGTCAATTAAAATTAATTCAAAGAAGTTAATTAACAGCAAAAACAGGTCACTAATTAAGAAAAGACCCTCCACGACTGAAGTAGGGGACGACCCCTGTTGTGTACATTTGTATCTATTGATATTTATAGAGTTGAGTGTTTATCATTTATTGACTTTTTTCTGTCACATTAGCCTTTCCTTGATCTGAGCCTCTATACCAGGGGTCACCAACTCCTGTCCTGAAGGACCACTGTGGAAACAGGTTTTCATTCTGACCCTTTTTTAATGAGTGCCTGGTTTGTGCTGCTAATTAACTTTTTGTGAATTCATTTTAATTGACTTCTCTTCTAAGATTTGTTCCCCTGAATTTCTTCACTGTTCCTCTGAATTGCTTTATTCCTTTCCTTAAATGGCACCCAAAGAGAAATGAAATGTGAAGTGAGGGAGCCAAGAGAAGACCCCCACTAAGTCAGGGCTTAAAACTCCAACCAATTTCACTCTAACCCATTGCTTAATTAGACACTGATTCATGTTGTTAATTAAACCTATTCTTTAATTCTGTGGCTTGTTGCTGCACTCATGGTGCATTAGCAAACATTTCAGAAACTGTTGATTTTCTCTTTTCTAAGAGTGTTAAAATGTTTTGTGGACCTGAGCAGATCAACATTCCTGAGACCATCACCTTTCTTTATTTTCAGATATTGTATGACGGACACCAGTTGTTTTGGCACATTTTGTATCTCATTATTGTTTGACTGCTAATTAAGGAAAAAGAAACAAATTAAGGGTTCTGAGTCTTTAAGAGCAAGTCAATTAAAATGAATTCAAAAGAAGTTAATTAGCAGCAAAAACAGGCAACTCATTAAGGGTTAGAATGAAAACCTGCAGCCACGGTGGTCCTCCAGGATTGGAGCTGGCGACCCCTGCTCTACACAGTCCTGTTCTTAAGCGCTGCAGGCAGTTACTTCGACCTCATGGCTTGGTGTTTGCTCTGATACACATTGTCAACAGCAAGACCCTTATATTGACAGGAATGTGCCTTTCCCAATCATATCCAGTCAACTGAATTTACCAGATGTGGACTCCAAACAAACTGTAAAAATGCATCAATGATGATCAATAGAATAGGATGCACCTCAGCCATATTTCAAGTATCATAGTGAATTCTTTAGTCAATGTGATATTTACACTTTTCATTTTTAAAAAATTTGTAAAAATTCTTAAAATCCTGCTTTTGCTTTTTCATTCTGGTGTACTGAGTGCTGCTAATTCCTTTGCCATTTGCATCTTTTTATGGCTAATATGGAGCAATTAAAAACAGTGAAGGCAGCTGTTTAAGATAAAAATATACAATTAAGGGTTCAAAATCTTAAACAAGGAAACTAAAATGAAGCAGAAAAATGTCACATGATAAGCAATACAGGACTTCTCATGAAGCAATTCGGTTGGAACAAAAATACAGACACTGTCACCCTCCCATGGGTGACTGAAGTTGTTCACTCCTGATGGAAAGGGCCTGACTCTCTGGTATACCTCTGGTAATATGGTGCTGATCTTCTATTTTTAAGGTGTTTTTAAAAACATATCAAATACAATTTTTGTTCAAATCAATAGCGATATCAATTTAAATCCACATCACCCTGTCCAACTAATCTCATAAATCCGTTCTGGCTGTTAAACCAATGCATTTCCTAGTTTAAACACTTTCACCATGGTCAAGTCTCTTTGTTACACTGCTGTGTAATAAAGATTTTTCTACAATGCCATTTTGACTTGGAGACTGCCTCCTTTAAAATAAAGAACTTTTGTCTACTACATTATTCAGGATATTCAATTTTATACAGCTAGATTTAATTTGTATCTCATTATACATTCCACAGACTTATGAAATTATCACTTATTTGCATATAATTACCAGGATGTTTAGTCTTCTTTTCTGTGAATTTTAGTCACAGTACCAATTTTCAATCATCAGGTTTTGCTACCAAGTGAAATAACTGGTGGAATCTTAAATTAATAAATATTTAGAAATAACATCTTTCATATCTTTCAGCACAACTAGTACAATTAGAACAGTCCCACTGCCTGTGTTAGTCTTTAATGTGCTTAGAGTCTAAAGCACATCTGGGTCTTCTTTAAAATTCTTTAACACTGAACCAGTTTTTCATTTTGCCCAAAACATTCCATTAACCATTCTTTTGTAAATACCTGGATAGACGGCTTAAGCTGTTCAGTTTCTATTTCTGGTAATTTGAGTCAGGTTTTTCTTGTGTATCTCTTGAGTGTTCCTAATTTTCTTTTTCTAAAGTACTACTGGAAAGTAAATGATCTGAGCTTCAAAGGACATTCTTTCAGTTTCTATCTTAAAATTCTGAATGCATTTTTGATCTTGAGTGGAAAAGTAAGTATATCCTACGTGGACATATGAGTATCCATTTCTTTAGATAAAAGTGATGTAATAATTTAAAAAAAAAACCAGAAACAAAGTTTGACTTTGCAATAATTTGTTAAATGAAAAATGGACAGATATAGCCAGAGAAAGAAGTGGCATAACAGATCATATTGCTCCTTGTGGCAGAAGCAACTTCAACTAGGGGTTTCCTACACAGTCTACCAGTCTCATACCAGACATTGACTGGGAGAAAGTTTTTCCACATTCATCCATGGTGAAAATTCTTTCAGCTGTGAGATGTTTGAGGGGAATCTTGCATACACAGCCGGTTTCAAAGTCACCCACTGCATCTTGATGGGATTTATATCAGAGTTTTGACTTGGCCATTTTAGAACCATGCATTTTTTTTTTCATTTATTGGTGAATTTACTGGTATGTTTAGGGCCACTGTCATGTTGCAAGGTATACTTCTGGTTGGGCTTCAATCTTCTAACATACAGTTAGGTCCATAAATATTTGGACAGAGACAACTTTTTTCTAATTTTGGTTATGTACATTAACACAATGAATTTTAAATTAAACAACTCAGATGCAGTTGATGTGCAGACTTTCAGCTTTAATTCAGTGGGGTGAACAAAACGATTGTATAAAAATGTGAGGCAACTAAAGCATTTTTTTTTTAACACAATCCCTTTATTTCAGAGGCTCAAAAGTAATTAGACAAATTAAATAACTGGAAATAAAATGTTCATTTCTAATACTTGGTTGATAACCCTTTGTTGGCAATGACAGCCTGAAGTCTTGAACTCATGGACATCACCAGATGCTGGGTTTTCTCCTTTTTAATGCTCTGCCAGCCCTTTACTGCAGCGGCTTTCAGTTGCTGTTTGTTTGTGGGCCTTTCTGTCTGAAGTTTAGTCTTCAACAAGTGAAATGCATGCTCAATTGGGTTAAGATCAGGTGACTGACTTGGCCATTCAAGAATTTTCTACTTCTTTGCTTTAATAAACTCCTCGGTTGCTTTGGCTTTATGTTTTGGGTCATTGTCCATCTGTATCATGAAACGACACCCAATCAATTTGACTGCATTTAGCTGGATTTGAGCAGACAGTATGTCTCTGAACACCTCAGAATTAATTTGGCTGCTTCTGTCCTGTTTCACATCATCAATAAACACTAGTGTCCCAGTGCCACTGGCAGCCATGCACACCCAAGCCATCACACTGCCTCCACCGTGTTTTACAGATGTGGTATGCATTGGATAATGAGCTGTTCCATGCCTTCTCCATACTTTTTTCTTGCCATCATTCTGGTAGAGGTTGATCTTGGTTTCATCTGTCCAAAGAATGTTTTTCCAGAACTGTGCTGGCTTTTTTAGATGTTCTTTAAAAAAGTCCAATCTAGCCTTTCTATTCTTGAGGCTTATGAGTGGCTTGCACCTTGCAGTGCACCCTCTGTATTTACTTTCATGCAGTCTTCTCTTTATGGTAGACTTGGATATCGATACGCCTATCCTCCGGAGAGTGTTGTTCACTTGGTTGGCTGTTGTGAAGGGGTTTCTCTTTACCATGGAAATGATTCTGCGATCCTCCACCACTGTTGTCTTCCATGGAAGTCCAGGTCTTTTTGCGTTGCTGAGTTCACCAGTGCTTGCTTTCTTTCTCAGGATGTACCAAACTGTAGATTTTGCCACTTGTAATATTGCAGCAATTTCTCGAAAGGGTTTTTCTGTTTTCGCAGCTTAAGGATGGCTTCTTTCACCTGCATGGAGAGCTCCTTTGACCGCATGTTGTCTGTTGTCGCAGCAAAATCTTCCGCATGCAAGCACCACACCTCAAATCAACTCCAGGTCTTTTATCTGCTTAATTGATAATGACATAACGGACTTGCCCACACCTGTCCATGAAATAGCCTTTGAGTCAATTGTCCAATTACTTTTGAGCCCCTCAAATGAAGGGATTGTGTTAAAAAAATGCTTTAGTTGCCTCGCATTTTTATGCAATCGTTTTGTTCACCCCACTGAATTAAAGCTGAAACTCTGCACTTCAACTGCATCTGAGTTGTTTAATTTAAAATTCATTGTGGTAATGTACAGAACCAAAATTAGAAAAAAGTTGTCTCTGTCCAAATATTTATGGACCTAACTGTATGGTCTCACATTATCCTCAAGCACACTCTGGTACAATGAAAAATTCATAGTGGATTATGTGATGGTGAACTGCCCAGGCACTGATGCAGAAAGAGCAGCCAACCAAAACATTTCCACCACCATCCTTTACAGCTGGTATCAGATTCCTCAGATCAATTGCTGTCTTTGGTTTTAGAGTCACATAACTAACTTTGCCTCATCTGTCCGTACGGGGAAATTTAAATGCAGAATGAGGTTTGTTACATTATATCACCTTTACCTACAGATAATGTTTAAATGAAGATCAAATCTTGATATGTCCACGTATGTTTAAAAAAAGAAAAAACATTTCATGGGGTATACTGCAATATTAATAGTGAATTATCAGCACACCTATGGATCTTCAAATAGGGCTTAAGTCTGACATTTTTGCCTTTTTTTTTACCCGTAAAGCTCTTTTGTTATGTTATTATGTCTTTATTCATCCATTCACATAATTTTTTATGTTTTCGTTTACTTTGTTTCTATAATAAATCTACTGTACACCTGATACAGTATTTCTGAACTCTACACATCTGGGATCACCAATTGGAAGCTCGGGGGCCTAACCCAGCTCTCATTCAAGTTTTCTTACTACAAGATATTAAAATTAATAGAATGTGTAAACATCAGGAAGAGAGTTTGAAAGAGACAAGTACTCAATTCAGGTTAAAAATATATGGTGGAGGGATTGCAGGCATCATACCTATAATTTAAAAATCTCTTATGGTTTAACTTTATTAAGTTAAAACAATGCTGCTCTTTGAAGGCAAGAAAGGTGTTCATTATTGTCACATTTAACCCACTGTGGAAATAGTGCACACTAAAAATACATTTGTATTTGTTTTGAGAATGCAGTGATGTGACCAATCAGAAGTCAGTTGTAAACATTTAACTTACATCACAGATTTGAAGTAATTGCTTATTATTGGAGTACCATACATTGACTCAATAAGGGAATTGAGGCTTTATATTTATCGTCTAAATGTAATGGACATGGCTACACTTGTCAGTTTAAATCATCCACCCATTTTCTAATTACTGTATATTATCACGCATAAGTCGGGTCTTGAAACCCAAAAAATCAATCATAAAATCAGAGCCCGACTTATGCGCCCGTTCAAAAATGAGAAACTTTTTTTTTTTTTTTTTTTTAAACATCTTCTCTGACACATTGAATTTTGTTGCAGCAGCGCAGCTACCAATTTCTTTCGCTACTTCAACGATATTTAATTTAAAACCAGATTCATATTTTCTTCTGATTGAACTCTCCATCATATATAAGGGATGCTCTTACTATAAAGGCGTATGAGGGTGTGAGATACAAAAAAACACAAATCAGTGCAAATGTTGCTTCAGAATGGTTCGGGTATTACCGTGTGGTCACGTAGGCACATTAGAGAGAGAGAGGTTAGGAGCACACATTGCAGCACCCACATAGAAAATAAAAGGCAGTCTGCTCTGTGGTTACTCTCTCAGGTGGGTGCACATCATAATCCCTTGTACCAATAGCGCGGGTTTTCCACATTCAACTTGTATGACCGACATTATAAAATACCAGAAATAATACTGTAAAATCAAGCAAAGGCTTATCCGTGGCAGGACTTATCCGCGAGTATATATGGTATCTTAAATTATCCATACTTGTGGCTGGTGTAGAAATGGGATGAAATGAGCTGCTTCATATACTTCATTCCACAATAAATGAGTGCTTCAAAATATCAAAATTGGTCAGAAAAGCATTTGGCTTAGCTCCTAATGCTTTGGTGCATGAAATAGCCCACTCTGATGATATGAACTCAAATACATTAATGGAAGTTTGGAAATTAGTAATGGAAGTTCAGAAACCTTGTTACAACGGTTGTTAAAACGGCATACTTCACTCAAATAATATTAAATACAGTATGTAACATTTGTTGGGCTTTTTTAACCAAAGTAATGTTCATTAGTATAATAATTTAAATATAATAAATTTGACGAAAGCACGTATAACATATATCTGATTAGTAATGTCAGAGATTGATGTAGAAAAGAACACTGCAATTAATGCATATTGTGATTTGAAACTAAAACCTCAAAAACACTGAACCACTCATGTAGGATAACAACAATAAGCAAAAAGCATAGAGAAAATAACCAAATTCATATAGGAGGGTACCTTTTTACATTTTCTTCTTATGTAGTACTATTAAGGCTTTACTTTGCGCACTTTTCACTTTTTTTGAATATTTATCTTATTTTCTTTGTGAAGTTTGTGGAGTATTTCTTGTCTGCACCACTACAGGAGACCATACACTTACTGTAGTCATTTGACAACTTAAGTCCTTAGCTCATAGACAGGGCTAAGCTGAGGTAGGGTCAAACTTTTTTGGTGGTAGGTCGAATTTCCAATAAAGACACATACAGCAGACCATATATAAAATCTGAAGTGTGTCAAAGTAATCCATCACAAGTCTTAATGATCAAGTCCAACTTTAAAAAACAGCTGTTCCAAGAAATAGTTTAATTATAAAACTATGTTAGAAGCTATTAAGAGCAATTCTCAAACATAATACGAGTAATTTTAAAGTGATTTTCTTATGACATTTTAGTTAGTCATGAACATGAAATTGCTTCCTTCTACACAAACTGTTAATAATAAATGAGAATCTTTGTACCGTTAGTACCTGATAGTTTGCTTTAATACTTGCTTTTATTAACTTTCAATTGTGAAAAGATAAGCTCACTACTGCACAGGTTACATGCTACCAAATAATGATTTCTTGCACACAGCAAGCTTGCAGAGCCTTGGAAACAAATCCTGAATAATGTACAGATTTGAGAAATTAAGCAAAGAAACTTTGGAAACCATGTAAACGTTCACAATTGCACTGGAGTGAAGCTACTTTCAGACATAGGTAGTGCACATAAAGTAAGAAAGGGCACTTTGATATATCAATATTTAGAGGTAACCCTAACCCCTAAAAAACTGAATATCTCAAAATCTCAAAAATGCCTTGGTGGATTTATATGAAATTTGTTGTTAATAATGCTCTAGCGAATGGGACATTCTAATGCACTGTGTTCCTTGTTTCACCACAGCGCAGACAGCAACCTCAAGTAGAAATGAGGGGTGTTGGTTTATACGAATTTAGGTTGCCTGCAGAAGCAAAGGGAAAGGAGCAAAGTTTGGTGAAGCTTCAAGAAGATGTGTTTAGCAAATGCTTGCTAGGCACTGTGGCTGTGAGTGTATCAAATTCGGGCAACTAATCCAAAAAGAAAGGTATTTAATACAGTATATTACCCACTACCCCCTTCAACTTACCTGCAATCCTTTGCATGTTTAGGAGGTGGGGTGTCCCCTCAGAGAAATATGCAAAATTACAATCAGGGAAAAAAAAAATTGTACAGCATTGTCGATCATTTCGGTGGAGTGGTGGTATGAAACATGTGGCAACAAATTTGAGATAAGCTGATTACACTACATTTTTTTTTTTTAAAGTAGTGCATAGCCTTGTGTTTTTGAAAAGGGCAAAACTGCTGTCTATATGCATATTGCCATTAAGTTCGCAAATCAAATCAATGATTAGCATTAAGCGCTTTTTGTCATTTAACACACACACACAAATTAACTGATGGAGCCTAGCCACAGTTGAACAAAATGAAGCATGACTTTTTTCTATAGCTGATGGAAACTCTTTTTTTCAGAATGTGATAAGAAGAGAACAGTGGTTTTGAATGAGTAAAAGTAGTAAGTAACTTTATTTTGTTAAACATTAAATCAAATCCACTGCATACTGAGACATAAGTTATTCTAGACTTTGAGGCTATTGGAGAGTTGTGATTTTTCACAGTTTTTAGTATTGAATGAATCAACTTTAAATCACCTTTGTAACATTACTACCAACTATCCCTTTAAAACAGAGTTCTGCTATAATTTCATTTACAGTAACATCACCAATTATTGCATGTAGCAAGTTAAACAGTAAGCAGCTCAAGTGAAGTAATAATTATTAGCACCTAGTAAAAAAAAAAAAACAAACAAATATTGTATACATAAAAGTACTTACCGTAGATCCCGGAATACAAGCCGAGAATTTCGTCCTAGATTTTTGGCTTGGAGTTTGGGGTTCAGTTTATACAACGAGTATCATTTCAGATTCAAGATTTCCAGCGCAATGCTGGTTTTGCTGATGAATACGGAAGTAAATAATGACGAAACCACAGAGCCATCTTTCAGATGAAGAAGTAACTTTGCATGCCGGTACTTTAAATTAAATAAAGAATTTATTCAAAAAAGTGTTTTAGTTGTTGATTTTATTAATAAAATTTATAATAAAATTATCGGGAAGTTTAAAATAATTTTTTTTATTTTGATTTACAATCCACATCTTGCGTTACGAAACAGATGCGGTCACGTGTATCCGCTTGCGCGATTGTAAACAAACAACCGAGAGCGTTAGTAGCGTCAGTCGGAGCCCAGATACATGTGTTTGTGGATGTAATTTAGAAACGAAGATGGACATTGTGTGGAAATATATCCTCCTCCTCCCTTCCTGCAGCCCAAAGATGTCAAATTAAATGGTGAGTACAGTATGAAATTGTTTCTAGAATAGAATGCCTTTTACTGTCACTATACGCATCTACAATGAGATTAAAAGCAGCTCCTTCAGTGCAGAAAAAAGTTCTGTATAGGGCTTGTATGGTTGTTTTTTAGCCTTAGCATAACGCCGTATCTGCGGCCCCGCTTCTTCTTTCTTTCCCTCCTCCGTCTGTGTCGTCTCCTAGACCCGACAACAAACCACGGAGAGTCCGCTGGTCTCGCTATGTTGTCTGGGATGTTGTGCGTGTGATGAAAAACACTCAAAACAGATGTCTGGCTCTGGACACTGATGTCTATAAGGTTCTAAATGGTGTAGCGGATGTTCGCCGAACCGATCGTGCACAAACAAGGACAAAAAAAAAAGTACAAAAACAACAAAAAAGTGCACTGAAAAGGAGAGCTCTGAGCCGCTGCGCGCCGCCATGCTCCTAGCCTAATCGAAGTAGGCTAGGCACTTTTTATAACTTTTTGGTTAGTACATTAGAAAAAACATTGGTGTTTTTTATTATGAAAAGGTTAAGTAAGTGTTGTAGTGGGAGGTTTGGAGCGCATTATGGGTTAGCCTTTGCGAACGAATTAAGTTCGTAAGTCAAGGGTCCACTGTATTGCGTATATAAGTTAATCAAATTTATAACAAGTCTCCGGAAATCCACCCGCCGATGTACCGTATTTGCGTATATAGTTTCAACACAAAGGTTCCAATTTACCAAACTTCTCCGCAATCACTTCCTAGTTTCCATCAAAAATGCCGGCAGTCTCAAATTCTCGCCAATAAACATTATAAATATACCCGAAGAGACACTTTTAAGGAAATTTAGAAAATTTTGCTTGGAGAAGGGGGTCGGCTTAAATACCGGTCATCGGCAAATACATGTAATTTAGTCGGTAGAGAAGGGGATCGGCTAATATACCGGGTCGGCTTGTATTCCGGGATCTACGGTAATTGCATAGTTCTTCCGATACCTAGGATTAACAAATGGCACCATAACTGAAGCTCACTATCACACACATGTGGTTAGGGGACAGTTTACGGGCTTGAACAAATATAATTATCCGTCAGACCAGGGTTTGGTGTGTACAGATAACACTTTCTCTCCTTCCACTCTACAGACCATCAGAAGTAATTCCCACCTGACACTCCTCACTTCCCCTCAAGAACATATATAAATTCCATTTTGTTAGACTTGCTTCAGTTCTGTATTGAGCTTGGTTTGAAAAGACAATTTTGACTTAATTTCTTTGATTAAATTTCAAGTATACAGGATGGCTACCCCAAACCATTTTTATGGTCTTATGTGATTCCTTTACAAAAACTAGTTTTTTATAAAATCCCTTAAATCAATTCAGAACATTTCTCTATAATTAATGCAAGGAATTACACGATAACACCATAATGATGTCCGTGAAACATGTACTTGTTAAGTTTTTACCTTGCATAGATATAAATATAAAAGGTTTAAAATGGCTTAACATGTGAATGATGTGCACGAGTGGATGTCTGGATGAGATTCTCCAGAAGAGAATGATTGAGTGTGTCTGTTAAAATATATAGCTATGCTATGACATAAACAGAAATTTTAAGGACTACACTAAATTACTTATGTTCATAAGAATTACTTACGAAAGCTTTGAAATCACTTCAGTTTTTTTGTGCAGCACCTCCTGACTCAGTGGTATGAGAAAACACCCAACATACGATATACCATTCAACTTGTCTTGACGTCTAGTGTGATAGACGGCCAGGAACCATGCCCCGATGGGACACCTGGAGGAAGGAGGGACTGGGAGAGCAGCACTTCTCTTCCCTGGGCACCTGGACAGGACAGTGCTTCCGGTACACCAGGAAGTGCTGGCAGACCAGGGATGGTGTACGCTCGAAGCGCTTCCGGGTGCAAGGGCAGCACTTCCACCATACTGGGGAGTGCTGCCGGAAGTTAGTCATCAGGTACCTGGAGCATATCTGGGGCGTTATAAAAGGGGCTGCCTCATGCCATTTGGGGAGCTGGAGTCGGGTGGAAGAGGATGGAGCTTGCGAGATAGGAGTGGAGGCGGCCCGAAGGACTGAGTGCAATCGTGTAAATAGTTTTGTAAATAGTGGAATAAATGTGTGTGTGTTTGGACACTGCGGTGTCGTGTCTGTCTGTGGCCGGGCTAGCTCTTACACTAGTTATACATTGAAATTTCCCCAATTATTGGCCCTGTAGATGCAAAGAACCCTCATTTTCAGGACATCTTAGGACCACATTTTGTGTAGGAAATTACATCGTTATAATAAACAGAAAACCAATAGGTCTTCAGTAGAAGTGATTAGAAGGACTTGAAGATGTGCATGCCACATCAGCCAGCCTGAGGGGTTTGCCTCTTAATATGATATGAGTGTTCAAAGTGACTCCTTTTCACAAAACTTAAAATAAATAAATAATTCAGGGTCAGTAATACAGGCATGTGGAGTGTTTTATAATATTTCCAAGTTGCTGATCACATATGTGATGTGGTCCTGGCCCTCTTATAGCCAGAAGGTTAAAAAAAATGTCAAACATAAGCATATAGGGTATCATTTTAGACTATTTCAAGGTCAATTATTACAAATATGTTACTTTTGGTCCTTTACTAGGGATCTAGCCCTCTATGGACCTCAGAGGGTGGAAAATGACAAATGTCTATTACCATCAAGTACAGTATATTTATACTTTACACATTTCAATTGAAGCGCACATTTTAATATTTAGAATATCTGATGCCACTTGTTCTTGATTATGTACTTCCACCTCATGAAGTAAATTATAACATTTCTTATGAATACCCTGACTTAGGAAGGCTTATGCTAAGTCAGTCCATTTTCACATATTGTAAGCCATGTCATGTTGAAATCAGCCATTCACAGAAAAATATTTTTAAAATTATGCATTTAAACTGAAGTAAAACCTGGAATTGAATAATAGAATACTGTATTATTGAATAAATACAAATACCATTCTTTTAACTTAAGCCCTTTCGCTAGCCGATTTCAAAACAAAATAAAAAGCATTCTATTATTGAGAGGCACAAACTTCTTTAAAAACATTTATGTCTTTATAAATGACATGTTGGAAGTATAGAGAACCTACCCAATTTCTTAGGCACCCAGTCTTGTCCAAATGTGAATTTTTTAATCTGTATCACAAGGTAATCGGGAAATGAAGCAAAACGAGTTGTCCTGTTGAAATAAATGCAAAATAGCATTACATGTAAACAAAGCTAGACTAAAGTAAATCAGTACATAATGAGGACAGAGGAAGATACACTTACTTGCTGGCAACAGACTTCCCCTGTACAGCAGCACTCCAGAAATCTTCAACAGTTTCTGGTTCTGAAAAGGCGCTTAAACAAGCATCAAATGGTATTTTGGCACGTACAAGTTCTGGTAGTGGGGACTTTGTTAGCTCTGCCTCCTTCCTTTTGGCTTCATAATCCATCAGCTCATCTATTGACAATATAAAGTCATCTCACTACATTATTTATACTCTGATGCTACCACTATAATCAGGAATACTACCTGGCATGTTATGGACAGGTTCTTTGCTAGTCTCAATAAAGACAACTCTCTACTATAAGACAGTCAAAAGATAATACAACAGAATGACAAAACATTTAAACAGAAATGCCAAGGCTAACTGTTAGTAAATGTAAACACATTGTACACTCAGATTTCAAAAAGAAGAGATTTAAACTAAAATATTTCTACTGTGTTAGAAAGTGATTAAGAAGCATAATGTAACATTTTCAAAACTCAATTAATCCAGTCCAGTTTGTGCTCAAAAAGGCACATGTACAGGCCCATCTTAAGTTTGCCAGTAAACATCTAAATGATTCACAGAAGGCTTGGGAGAAAGTGCTGTTGTCTGATGGGCCTTCTTGGGCAGGGGAACTTTCAGGCGCTGCAAGATTGCAATCTATTATGGCAGGGTGTGTCACTAATGGTGTTCTTGGTGACTGTGGTCCCAACTGCCTTCAAATCATTAACAAGCCCCTCCTGTGTAGTTTTGGGATAATCCCTCACCTTTCTTGTGATCATCCTCACCCCATGAGGCAAGATCTTGCATAGAGCTCCAGACCGAGGGTAACTGATGGTTATTTTATATTACTTCTGTTTCCAAATAATCTCACCAACAGTTGTCACCTTCTCACCAAGCTTCTTGCTGATGGTCTTGTAGCCCATTCCAGACTTGTTCAGGTCTACAATCTTGTCCCTGACATCCTTTGAGAGCTATTTCTTCTTGCCCATGGTCGTGGAGAGGTTGGAGTGGAAAAAATTTATTCTGTGGACAGGTGTGCTTTATACACATAACGAGTCGAGATCAGGAGTGTCTGTGATTGACTGATTGATTGTAATTGGTATGCCACATGGGCACACAGCCAACCTGTAGGAGCCAGAATTCTGGCTGGGTTGAAGGGGATCAAATACTTATTTCTCTCAATGACATGCAAATCAATGTATAACTTTTATGTAATGTGTTTCTTTTGGATTTTTGGTTTCCTTTTATAAAAGACAAAGTTGAACCGTTGATGTTCCAATCAGGAACCAAATGAAATCATGTATCTGTTTTGTACTGAAGGAAAAATTACACTACAGATCTGTTTGGTGAATTCTGAAAGAATAAAATAGGTTAGATTCACGGCAAAAATTTGGAAGTTTTTTTAAGGCTTGTTTTCTGTGAGGCCCAGTGAATCTGTCTCATTACCTTGCAAATCTCTGTTTAAAATCAGCGAGTGTATCAGACTTGAGCTGGCTGTACTTTTATTCCCGTTACTTGCTCAAGAATTGTTATAAAATTTTGTATTGTGCTCTTTTATAGCATTTTAGAGTAAATGTGTTTTTAAATTGAAAACTAATGTCTATGACTGTACTGCTGAATATAGAGAAGATAAAAATGTTACGTGTAAAATAGCTTTTTTTTGTCAATAAACTGATTATTCTCAGCCCATTATTATTATTATTAACTAGCAAAATGCCCACGCTTCACAGTGGAGATGTAGTGTGTTAAAGAAGTTATGAAAAAGAAAAGGAAACATTTTAAAAATAATGTAACATGATTGTCAATGTAATTGTTTTGTGACTGTTATGAGTGTTGCTGTCATCAAGGATTTGATTATCATTATTTCTTTCAATCAGGTTCATATTTGGAAGATGTGTTGTGTTCAAGTTACATTCCGTGTTTGTCTAGTTTATCCCTGACCATCTCATCTTCGTTGTCAACCGTTGCAAAGATAACAGGTTTCATTCATTGAAGTGATCACTACCCAAATCGGTACTCGTGAATCTAAGATGTTTAACAGGCATTTCCGGTATTAAGTTGTGGATTTGCCCGCGAATATTTAGCGGCAGCATGTCTATGAACGGAATTTAAACTTAAGCTTTACACCTTGCTTTCCTATTGATATGTCTACAAAAGCTTGTTCAGCGTCAGAGGGTTGTTCCTTTCCTACTGCATCAATATGCAGCTTGTCTTCCTCTTTATCTGAGACATCACACACTGCATGCACGGGTTTACCTTTCCCAGTCCTGCAAAGTCAGTTGATGTGAGCCGCTCAGAGTACATGCATCAAAGGTTCTCAGATGTGCTTGTACTATCTCGTGCAATCTTGCGATGTCCACGGTTTTATTTAATGCTAGCTCAGACCCGGCACTTAAAAGTTTCTCTTGCACTTTCGCTGAGTTTGTGCCAAACACTATTCTATCCCTGACCATCTCATCTTCGTTTGCATAAGCAGTCCTTCACCCGCGAATATTTAGCGGCAGCATGTCTATTGGATGGCTGCGGACGGACGGCCTTATATGGGCAGGCACTCAATTACATGGGAGGCGTGACGATGAGGGACACAACTCCGCCTCACACAGCGACCGAGCTGCAGGCTATGGCCGTATATATGTACGTAAGTAGGTTCCAGTTATGACCGTTACGCGTAGAATTTCTGAATGAAACCTGCCTAACTTTTGTACGTAAGCTGTAAGGAATGAGCCTGCCAAATTTCAGCCTTCTACCTACACGGGATGTGAGAGTGAGAGAGAGAGAGAGAGAGAGAGAGAGAGTCAGTCAGTCAGTCAGTCAGTCAGGGAGGGCTTTGCCTTTTATTAGTATAGATGCAGAGAATGTGTGTACCAGTCTAGAGAATAAGTTACTTTTAGAAAAAGTTGAGTTTTAATGTAATAAGTGTCTATCTACTATATAATAAAACACTACTCTGTGTGTGTGTGTGCGCCTGATCCCGCCAAGCAATCTTATTTGTTAGCTTGGCTTTGCTCCGATTGATCTTTTTGAGTTTGGTATGTGCTCAAAAGAGGAAATGCGGGGCAAGACAGGTTGAGACAAATGAGGAAGAGTAAAAGGCATAGGAGGCACGTTGAGAGTTGCCTTCAGAGACGAAAAGTATTCAAGAAATAGAATTATGCTTTCACAATGGGGAATAGGGGTCCCACTACCATTGGTGGGTGTCAAAAAGTGGACAGGTTGCAAGCAAAGCACATCGAAATGACAGAGCCTGAGAAGCAGGCTTTACAGGAATGGACTCGAGGGAGGAAGTGCCAGGCAAAAGAGTTTCAGACACAGCAGGATACCAAAGAATGGCATACAAGGAACGAAGAAGGTACACATAGGGCATAAGATATCAAATTGTTTTAAATTTATTCTTCTACAGGTAATATGGCCTTTTTATTGATAAAATAATAGTATTTAGAAAAAAATCCAAAAGGGATTCACAAACTCTCAAGAAGTACTACATACATAAATATATACATTGTGTGGCACTAGGAATACATAACCTTTTACATCTATGATCTTTTTAACCACCATTTAGCATTTTAACAAATACCATCAAACTGAAGACTCTGCATTATTTTATGAGAAATACTTCTGAAAACTGCCTTATTTATTATGAAATTTACTAAGCATACTGAGGTTATATAAAAAAAAATCCCAGAAACAACTAGCAGTTTTGTTCTAGGGTCTAAACAATGGTAAAAGTTCTGGTAATTTATATATGTTTTTGAGCTGTATAATTCTCATTATATTTGCTGAAAACAAAATTGTTTTCTAAAATATTAATCCTATTCAAGTGCCATAGTTTGAATAGGCTTTGCTGCCTCTGGACGACATTCCTTCAGTGAAGCAAAACATTAATTCTTGGTAATCAAATAATTCTAAAGAGTCATGTTCAGGCATCTGCCAGAAAAAATACTCCCAAATATTAAAGCATGTTTAAAACAATTTTGGAAAAATAAATACCATATTTTGGAAATACCAAGTAAAGCCAATGGTTTAGGAAAGTTGTATCAAAATTGGACTAAAGCAATTTGTGTTAGAAAAGTACTTCAAATTTACTGGGTTAAAGCAGTTTGTCATGGAGTAATAGAACAAAATATATAACTTGTAATGTTAGAGACCATTTAAAAATTGCAGGAAGACTTATTTTGCACTTGTTGAATTTAATGAGGCAACATATTCTGAATCCAAGGACCAAAAGACTTTATTCAAACAGTGATGTTCAATGTTCCATTACTTCATGATGTAAATGTATAACAAACTTTCTGTGCGAGTTGTTCAAACAGTTTCACCTTGATATTATATTTGGGATTGAGGAAGATCTATATATTAAATATTTACAAAGATTCTGTAATATGGTTTTCTTCTACTGTTTATTTATACCTTTAAAATTAAAACTACTGCAACTAGAAATATTTTCCTGTCGATTAAACAATACCATTTTATATAGTACACTAGTTACATTATTACTAATGTTAATTAAAATTCTCCTGAACAACTCCAATGTAATGATGTTACAGTATAACAATTAGCGAATAGTTTAAAGTTCCTCTTATAAGGGAAACACCGTACAAAACACTACAATTTGACGTGATTTCAACCAGATTTCAGACTGCGGAATCCAACTCAATTCATAGTCACTATGGATACAGTCACCTTATTTCCACTCTTTTTTATATTATCCAGATTTTCTTTTCTTAACTAAAACACTAATATCACTGTATTCTACTTACATAAGAATCACATATGTAATGATACCACTTGTGCATAAAAAGAAGCTTTATCTACCAGTTAACAGTCAACATCCAATGTATACATTCGGTTGATTCAGTACAGTGCTTAGCAAATGAGAAGTGCTGCCAAGGATGGCACCCTTTATTTTAATTACACTTACCCTTGTTGGTGGCTTGATCAAGTGGTACAGGCAATGCCATGATGTAATCAACACGCTGGCTGTACTTCACCTTCTCAGATGATAAGCACCTGATTCGCTCTTCTATAAGAAACCGGAAAGCTGCACTAGGGTTGTCTGAACTACGACAGTGACGCTGGAAAACAGAGCAAAAAGACATGATTAATGTAACATAAGTGATTAAAGATGTTTCCACTGAAGATTGTGAAAATCTCGAGACGTATTTTTTAAATAAACTCAAATACCAAGCCTGTTCAGAATTTAATCTGAAGAAAAAAAAAAACAGAAATAAACAATGAAAGATTACTTTTATTCAATAGACTTGGATGCTCTTAGCCTGCCCAAAATTATCATTATCTGGGACAATTAAATTCTACAATAAGAAATAACTTATTCAGATGTACAGACAAATCTAAAAAAATGACAGTCCATTATTACATGAATTGAAAAGTAACAGCCAACTCTGAATTGACAATTAAAACTTCAAAAATTTGAGGGGAAAAAAGCATTACTGCTCTAGTACAGGGTCATAAAGGAAACAAAGGTTACTGGACGGCCATTATACAAGTCGTCTATATTTGATTTACTCTACCAAAACAGTACAGTACAGCAAGAATAAGAATTAGCGGTATGCTTATCAAAAATCATACTGATCTACACTGAATGTAGAAATGACAAGCAGCTGCTAAAGAGTAAGTTTAGCAATTTGAAGTCAAAGTTATTTTTCACAAGGTAATATTTCTTTATGGCAATGTACATATATTATTGTGATAAAACATATTTACTCTCTCTCTCTCTGACTTAACTGTAGTATTCAGGAGGTTCAGGGACAACTCTCACACTCCTCAAATTACATAATTTTGTCTGTGCACACAAGTAAAGCTCTGTATATCCAAAAAAAAAGGATGAACTGGCTTTAACATTTTCTACAACAAACAATCACATTTGTAGGCTGACTGGATTATTTACTCATTCTTGGCATGACATTTCAGTAAGACTTTCTTATTGACAAAACAGTGGTACATTGCAATGAATGAATGCTTTCAATTTCAAGTACAAGTACAGATTAGTTGTATTTGCAAAACTAAAAGCAGCTTCTTTCCTTCTGGCAAGCGACAGTATATAAATCAATGAGAAAGGTAATGTCTTTCTGGGACACGGCCATCTATTTTTCTCAGGTGTCAAAGGTTATTCTGAATCCTTATCCTTTCAAAGCTCAAGCTTTATCTAAGAGTTAACTACTTGAGGTCTTCTGTGTATGATGCTTCACAGGGAATGACTCTTTGGATTTGCTTTTTTTTTTTCTTTTTTTACAACATAAGTCATTTCCTGAAAGAGAAAACTATAGCTGTTTAAAGGATATCCTTGTTGTTCTGAAATACTATGTTCCTCGTTTGACTGGCATCACCTGGGACGGAGGGTTGGTAGGAAGCAGCAATATTAATAAAACAAATAATAGATCAGCACAATCCTACAGTTGTAATTATACTTCAGTATAACATAGAAACATCTGACAAAAAGATCTAAAAAACACTGAAGCAGCAAACTTTGTGAAAACCACTACTTGTGTCATTCTCAAAACCTTTGGACACGACTGTAAATTAATTCTATTTCCGTAACTACAAATTACTCTAATCAGTTCAAATCTAAAATGTAGCATGCAGTGAACACAAAGTAAAAACTATAAAAGAAACAACGATGTTTCAATTTAAGAATTGAAGAAGTTAAGAATGAAACTTACAAGTACAACCATGAAAAGAGCACAAAAAAGAGCAACTATAAGTATTATAACAAAGGCCATGCATAAGCACACTAAGGCCGGATTTATACTTGCCAGGTGGCAGTGTGACTTATCATCAAGGTGAGAAAATGTTCGGCTCCCCTGTGTTGTGAATTGCCTGAAACAACCATTAAATTCCGAGGACACCTTGCCCCAATATCTCTGAAAAGGATGGATATTTAATGATTATATCCATTAATCCAGGCATACGCCCATTCCAGCAAGCATAAAGGCAAAAACAAGCCCTGGATGGGGCATCATCTCATCGCAAGGTGAATACAAGCGCGCGTACACACACACACACACACACACACACATATATACTAGCGTCATAGTATCACCAAATCCCCAAACCTGCATGTCCTTGGAAGGAAACTTAAGCACACTGTGGAAACCCACCAGGAAAACATGCAAACTCCAGGCAGAGAACACCAGGGACGTGACTCCCTATAAGGCAGCAGCGCTACCACTCCGCCACTATGTGTAATTATTAACAATATTCATTATTTAAATGAAATTAACAATTTACCTGTAAAATGTCACATACATGCTTTAATACATTTCATCATGAAACTGATATCAAGTATAAATTAAGGATTCTACATGTGCAGAGAGCTGGAATATCATAAATTGAATGTGTTCTATGTGGTGATTGCTGCTTGCAGTTACTGTCAGTTCAGGAGGAAACCTCAGAAGCATGTAGTGATTAACAACTGGATCAGATTTAAGATGTCGTTTATGACGATCTACTTCAATGATAAAATAACCCACAAGGTTAAAGTGGACATTGAGATTTAAGCCGAAATTTCCACTTTAATCACAAAATAGTCCTTTACAATGTGTCCCTCAAAAAAAAAAAAAAAAAAGAAAAAAAAAAAGGGGGAATATGCAATACTTGAATATAGAAGCACCACAAATAAAAGAACCATGCATTTTGCTTCACCATATCAAACCATTTATCAAACATTGAAGCACGCACATTGATCCTGTAGGATCTGCAAGGCGGCTTTCTGTCGCATGTACATAGTAAACAGAGATTCTGATGGCATTTTCTGTCTTGATTACACTGCATCTAACATTTTGCTGGTACTGCAATCGCTCACGCATTGTATTAATTTCTGAGGATGTACACAGAGCTGGGAACAAGAGGCAGCCATGATGCATGCGTGTACGCATTCTGAGCGTGAAGTATAAACCAGCTCTAATTTGTCATCCTTTTGTCCATGTCTATTAATGACAATTGTTACTCATAAAAATTACCTGTGAAGTGTAAGTTAATTGACACACTGGTGATACAACAATAAATGAGAGCAGACAAGAAATGCATAGGTACAGCAACAATGACAAAAAAGCATATTAAGCTAAATGTATCAATTCTGACCACAGTAACCAATAGAACAAATATGTAATTAAAAGAAAGAGTACTGAATGAGTTGTTAGGCCAGTTTATAATGAAATGTTAAATGAAATCAACAGCAGACCCTTCACAATGGAAATTATTTAAAGCAAAAGCGAATTTACATCCTATAAATATTGTAGACGATCAGAAATAAAAACACAGACAAAATGGTCATGTGTTTTTTAAATCACAAACAAAAAGTTTAAATGAGGCACTTCTTGCATAGTGTTTACATCACATAATTTGTGTACTCTCTCACAAATAATAGATATGGAACAAATTTCTACAATGTTAAACTATCTGGCTGGTTGAAGACATGACAGGACACAAAGAAATAAAAAGTAAAATCATAATTACTAAAGGTACCAATTATGGATATTGTTGTTCAGTGTAGGATAAGAGAAAGAGAATGAGAATAATAAGCTTGAGGGAGTAAACATTTGAAGAAGTACAAAAAAATAAAGGTGTGAAGGAAAATCAATCTCCTGAACAGCCAATACTCAGGAAAAGTTTTGGTTTGAAAAATTGAGAAATTTGGAGATTGGGAATTTTTACAGCTTTTCTTTACAACTGGTACCCATTACCTCCATTATAAAAGGCAAGAGGAGGCTAGTTATAAGATTTATAGAATATACTTCACTTTAGATTGTAGTTTCATGTGGCAAATTCATACTTCAACTTGAAAAATACCCAACTTATCTTTTAAGACGACAAACATTATAAACAGAAAAATGAAGCAAATTTTTAAATTGAAAATAACTTAAATTATTAAAAAATTGTACCACCAAAATAACTTACACTATCATATTTCCAACCCATATATTACACTTGTATTATACAGGATATTACCTAGGGCAGGGATGGCAAACTCCAGGCCTCGAGTGCCGCAGTGGCTGCAGGTTTTCATTCTTACCATCTTCTTAATTAATGACCAGTTTTTGCTGCTGATTACTTCTTTTAATTAACTTGACTCAGGCCCCATAGTTGTTTCTTTTTCTTTAATTAGCAGCCAAACAATAATGAACACAAAACAAGCCACCACATGACCAGCTCCCCTGTGCCCATTACACAATATCCGAAATTAAAGAGAGGTGATGGTCTTGGTAAGGTTGATCTCTCAGGTCACCAAAACGTTTTGACGGTGCTCTTAGAAAGAACAGAAAAACAACAGTTTTCGAAATGGGTGCTGTGGCAGAATGAGAGCAGCAACAAGCCATGGAATTAAATAACTGGTTTAATTAACAGCAAGAAATGGTTTCTCATTAAGAAAGTGATTGGAGTAAAATTGGTTGGAGTTTAAAGCCCTAGTTTAGCTGGTCATCTGTTAGCTCGTTTCACATCTCATTTCTCCTTGGCTGACACTTGATAAAGAAAGGAATCAATTCAGAGGGCTGAACTCTTCTAACAGGGCTATTAAAGTGATGGGGAAAACATTAATTAGCAGTGAAAACTGGTCACTGATTAGAAAAAGGGTTAGAATGAAAACCTATAGCCACTGCGGCACTCCAGGCCTGGAGTTCGTCACCCCTGACCTAGGAGTTAGGCTAACGTGTATCTTTTATTTTTTGTGGAAAGCAGGGACAGTCTGTGTATTATTTCGGGATCACATTTTTAGCCTTCAAGGGAAAACGCGCTGGTACTGGAACAGAGACTCTGTTCTATAATTGAATCTCATATCCAGGAGGAGCAATGTGGTTTCCACCCTATTAAAGGAACAATGGACCAGTTCTTTACTCTCACAGAGATTTTAAGAGGTCAAAGAAATTTTCCAATCCCATCCACATGTGTTTTGTGGATTTCGAAAAAAGCTTATGATGATGTACCCAGTAGTATCTTGTGAGAAGTGCTTCAAGAGTACAGGTCACCTGGGTCACTGCTGCCTGCCATTTGGTCCTTGTATTTTCAAAATGAGGGTTGTGTTCGCATACTATTAAGTTAGTTCAGTCTCGGCACTGGACTCTGCCAGGGATGTATTTTTTCCATACTTTTAAGCATGATTTACAAGGACAGGGTATTAAGGTGTAATCAAGGATTGGAAAGTACTCTTTTGAGACCCTAATAGCTGCACATGATGCTTTTAATCTTGACTCAGTCAGAATGATTTCCAGTGTAAAGCAGATGGGATAAGAATCAGCACCTCCAAATCGGAGGTCAAGATTCTCTCCCAGGAAAGAGTGGATTCTTCTCCTCTGATAAGGAGTAGAAAAACGATTTTAAAATAATTAAAAACTCTTTCCAGAGTTCTGAGCTCTTTAATATACTGTAGTATGTTACAGTCTCACAAGAATCAAAACACTATGTTGCTGCATTTTCAACAGCAATACTTGCAACCAAATGCTTCCTACAGCTTGCATAAATGCTTTATTTCAGACACACAGTACCTCTATTATGATTCACTCAGTATTTTGACTAGGCCACTTCAAAACTTAATTTTATTTCGTCTGAGCCATTCATTCGTAGACCTGCTTTTGTGTTTTGTGTCATTTTCTTGCTGCATTATCCAATTACAGTTGTGCTTGAAAGTTTGTGAACCCTTTAGAATTTTCTATATTTCTGCATAAATAT
>JANRMT010062804.1:23179649-23213861 GCA_026402145.1 Polypterus bichir lapradei
CCCCCCCCCCGCCCCCCCCCCCCCCCCCCCCCCCCCCCCCCCCCGCTTGGGGAATCAGTCAGTCAAAATAAGAGTTATGGCAAATCCCATAATGCACTTCACAGAATTTACTATGAATCTACTCAAAGTTATACAGTAGTGTACCAAAAGCAAATTACTTCAGTACTGAACAAGGAAACACAAAATTCTGACTTGCTTTAAAAACACAAGGCATTGTTGCTTTTTATGTTATATAGTGTTTTAGTTAATAAACAACTGCTGTACAAATAAGTAGCTTTAGAAATAATTTCCTAAAGTTGCCTTAGATTTTTCAGAGTATTATAAATATGACTTGATGTCATTCCAGAAAGCACATAAAAAGTATAACATGTTTTCAAATTG
Source organism: Polypterus bichir lapradei (assembly GCA_026402145.1). Classification (NCBI taxonomy): domain Eukaryota; kingdom Metazoa; phylum Chordata; class Cladistia; order Polypteriformes; family Polypteridae; genus Polypterus; species Polypterus bichir. Next base: position 23,180,031 of record JANRMT010062804.1, read on the forward strand.
GCTAATATACCAAAGATGAGGCCCTATAGCCAAACAGCAAGTACCAGTTTCCTTTAGAATTGCAATAGAAGAAAGATGAACTCACAAAACGGACCACTTTTAATCCGGGAAATACCAAAGGAAACAAGTAAGCCTTGTGACTAGACTGAAATGAGCAGATTGTAAAAAATAGGAGAATCTTACTTACCCGCTCCCTTACTACATCTGGTAGACTATTCAGCTCATCTGATATAACTTCTTGTTTCTCAGGAAATATAATGAGCTTCACTTCTTCTTCATACTGGGCTTGCTCTGATTCCACATCAAAGCCACCTTCCACTCCTAGTGTTATAGAACTGAATGAATGAGTGCCCAAATCCCCCTCTATCCAATACCACATTAACACAAAAGAAAAAAAAAATATATGCTCACCAATAGCCAGTCTCGTGGGCTTCTTCCTAGGTGGATCTCCAGAACCAGAGTTACCCTCAATTTCCTTTTTCTGTAAAAAGCAAAAAAAAAAAAAAAAATTAATTAAAAAAATTAAGGTTGTTAATTGCTATTGGCAAAGTTTAAAGTTGTGCTGTACCAGAGTTAATCTAGCTAGATACCAAGAATATTGCACAGTGACTTAATTGAAATTCTAAAGCACAAACCTGTTATTTCATTTCCCATTTCTGACAATTTGTGGAACCCAGATGAAGTTATTGAGCCCCACCCCAACAACAAAAGATAACACCTTCTGATTTTTAATTCACCATAGCATACGGCATTAATGAAATATCCATCCATCCATCCATTATCCAACCCGCTATATCCTAACTACAGGGTCATGGGGGTCTGCTGGAGCCAATCCCAGCCAACACAGGGCGCAAGGCAGGAAACAAACCCTGGGCAGGGCGCCAGCCCACCGCAGGGTGCACACACACACACCCGCACAACCAAGCACACACTAGGGACAATTTAGAATCGCCAGTGTACCTAACCTGCATGTCTTTGGACTGTGGGAGGAAACCCATGCAGACACTGGGAGAACATGCAAACTCCACACAGGGAGGATCCGGGAAGCGAATGCGGGTCCCCTAACTGCGAGGCAGCAGCGCTACCCACTGCGCCACCATGCCACCCTTAATGAAATACGAGATAAAAAAATATAATTATGTGCAGCAGTCACCACAAATGGTTTTCATTTCATAGAAGGAAAAAAGGAATAATGTTGAAGAGACTGTTTACCACTAATGCAAACAATTAGCAAAAATTCAAATAGTATCTATATTATGAAAATACTTGTACAATATGCACCCGTCTGTTAAAAATCATTCAAGAAACTCTGTCCCTATTGTATGTTTTTTTTACTCACTTCACCTTCAACCATGTTTACAACTCTTATAAAAACACCTTCAAAAAGGAGAGCACCACAGTCAAACTACATGCTTCTGAAGAAAACACAGAACATTCTACAACATAAATACTCAAGAAACCCGCTGTAGCTAATAATATTACAAACTACAAGAAAGTGAAAGTGCTACTGAGTGTTTTGGGGTTCAAAACATATGGATTGCTCTACTTGCGACAGAAGCACAAGGTGAAAAAAGTTATGCTGACATTACAAGACTGTTACAGCAGCATCTTTTTCAAAACCTCATCACAGCAAAGTGGTTTTACTTTCACAGAAGAATCCAAGAAGAGGGAAAGACAGTGGCTCAGTATGTGGCTGTGCTTAAAAGATTACAGAATGTGAGTTTTGAGGATAGCTGAATGATGCACTATACCACAGATTCACATGTTTATTCAGAAAAGAAGGCATATTAATACACCTGTTAGCGGAAGCTACACTCGGAAACTAAAGGGCACTGTAGAGTCTGGGGTTAGTAGAAAAAACAGCATAAAAGTCCCAGGAATTCAACAGATTGCTAAACGTAAACACTATTTCACTATCATATAGTAAAGTCACAAACAAATTAATATACTGTGGTTAAGCAAATCATAATAATGAGGACTACTCAGTGTTCTCACCAGAAAGTTTTTCCAGCCGGGTGGCATGAAAAAGTAGCCGGGCGGGACGGGGAAATTTGGTGGTGGGGAAAATTAAATGTGCACTATTTTTATTAGTTAATTATTATTAATTATTTTTCAATGCTCAATATGACTTCCTTTTTTAAGGTTTGACACTTGTGCCAGAATATTTTTATTAAATTTAAGAAGTATCCAATTCAGGATCCTGCAACCCTAAAAAAAAACTTTAAATAACAATTGTTATGACAATTGCCGCTGTCGGGAAGAAAAGTGAAAACAATGAAGTATGGGAAACCTAATGAAGAAATATTTAATATTCTTCAAAGCCAACTTGCATATGCAGAAGGTGTCTTCAGTTAAATACTTACTCTTCATTTTTTCCTAGAGGCCCAGTTGTCTGCAGGTTTCCCATAATCTAAGTCCCCAGGATCTGGGCCCTCCAAGGAGATCAGCACGAGATTATATAGTGTGCTTTGATTCATGCGATTTCTCAAACATGTCTTGATCCTTTTAAGGGCAGAAAACCCCCTTTCACATTCAGCTGTGCTCACTGGAATCACTAGCCCAATATGAGCTAGTCTGGCTAAACTTAGAAACGACTCTTTGAGCTCTAATGTCGTTGCCATTTTTAGTAAAATCTGTTTTGGACTGAAGTCTTTTTATGATTGACTTCTGATCATTTTTGACGCAACTGTCCATTCTTGCCTGCTACTTTCATGTTTTAAAATTGGAGGGCTACCATTTTTGGAGTAATGATCGAAAAGAATTTAAGCAGACTCACTTGAATTGTGAGTTTCTGCATTGAAAACTTTTGAAAAGCTGGAAATAATTGGCATGTCAGGGAATCTTGCATCTACGTGCTTGACAACTGTCTCTAGGTATCTATAATAATAAAAGGCAAAGCCCTCGCTGACTCACTCATCACTAATTCTCCAACTTCCCGTGTAGGTAGAAGGCTGAAATTTAGCAGGCTCATTCCTTACAGCTTACTTGCAAAAGTTAAGCAGGTTTCATTTTGAAATTCTACACGTAACGGTCAACAACATCCGCCATGTTGAACTTTCTTATTTATGGCCCCATCTTCACGAAAGTTGGTAGGCGGCTTCCCTGCGCTAACCGAAACCAATGTACGTACTTATTCTGGTGGTATGACGCCACTGTCAGCCGCCATATTGAACTTTCCAACGGTCTTTGTTACTTATGGGCCCATCTTCAAGAAATTTGGTACGCGGGTTCCCATCGCTAACTGAATCCTACTTTCATACATATATACATCCATAGCCTGCAGCTCGGTCACCGTGTGAGGCGGCGTTGGGTCCCCCATTCCAACACCTGCCATGTTGTTGGCTGCCTGCCTATATAGGGCTGTCTGTCGCTCCGGTCTCTACATTCCCTTCCTTGCTTCGCCACGGGATTCACGTCTCCCTGCTGATAACTACAGCCTTTTTATTTAATCCACGGCTTCTCCGCTGTTTTATTGTTCGTTTATTACGATTATAGTTATTGTGTAGGTATTTTAGACTTACTTTACATTGTTCAGGTACCCATTTCCTTTATCGTTCCAACCATACCCCTATTAACATGTCTGTCAAGGTGATCACCATCGATCAAAGAACTGTCACTTACCGAGTGGTTTCCATGCCCGGAGATGGCACCTACCTTTTCCATTCTCTTTGTTACATATTGCACGGCCATATCAGGCTCACTCTTGATATCCGGAGGAACATTGTGTCTTATGTATTGAATGACTGGGACAGGTTCAAGGTGTGGACTGATGACGGTACAGGAGATAATTATACTACACAGGAGCACTAGAAGAGTAAAATGCTTAAGCCCTTCACCTATGGTTCTGCATGTGAGTTGATGGCTGCCGCTGAATTGTTTGGTTGTCGCTTTCAAGTGTACCGAAATGGCCAAATATTTTACACCTTTCGACGACCGCCAATGTCTCTTAAACATCTTAGATTCACAGGTGACGATTTCAGTAATGGACACTTTGATGTTTATGAATGTTTAAACTCTCAAAAGCTGGATGTGAAATTATCGATGAAACCGGTTGTATGCTTACAACGCTTGACAGATGCCGAATGTCACTTCAACACAAGTCCTGCAAATACTGTCGTAATTGAAACAAACCATGAAACTCAAATCGATTGTGACAGCAGCAATCCAAGCTGTGAGATTTGAAACAAGATTACTTTTCACATGGCCAACTGTACGTTGCATGCTCAAGAGTAAGCTCAGCGCACAGCTCGGTCATATTACAACCGGAGGGCCGAAATGACAATGTGGTATACAAAGAGATCCTTAACAAATAATTATTGGTATATTTTCCCTCAGTTTAAAAAGGTTTAATTTTCTTCTTAATAAAAATTTTAAGGCAGTACTTTGCAGCTGCGAAGCGCGGGTATTTTGCTAGTTTATCATATATTGCAGTTTTGAATGACATTACATCACTCTGTGTGTAAACAATGTGGAGATCTGACCATTCTTCTGCCAGACAATGATGAAGGCTTTGAAAATATCTCCCAGGAGTGTCTTTCAACTCCATGATGGACAATTTTGTGGTGAACACAATTGGCTCAGTTTCGGTAAGATTGACATCTTGCCTTTGCCAAGCCTTAGATAAATTGGACAACAAAGGTAATATGTCTGAAAGCATCAGAGAGGAAACAAAATTGTACATTTTAATACATCTGCTTAATCCTTCAGCTGTGATTTTATTTCGTTCAGTGGCCTCTCTTTCCAGCGCAGCTATGACACTCATCATACACTGTCGTAGTGACTGTACTGCAAAGTCATGAGACAGCCATCTAGTGTCACTGGCCATTTTCAGCTTAATCTGGGGAATGTTCAGAATATTTTGAATATCCGTTAAACTAGCCATCCTTACTGAAGAATTTTGGAAGAAATAGAACAGCTGACTTAAGATGTCATTTAGTTTTGTTAAATAAGGTACAGCAGCTGCTGCTTGGGCACTTGCAAGGGGCGAATCGGTGGTTTACACAGTGGCAGTTGACCAAGAGTCCAGATGTTTTAAGCAGTTTTGCCACACCTTTCTGTTTCCCAATCATAACAGCCGCTCCATCTGACCATAGTCCAACCAGATTAGCAGTTTTCAAGCCTAGAGTGTCCATAGTCTCACTCAGTGTGCTGGTTATAGTCTCCGCTTTGCCATCAATCATATTGCGGGTTGATACAAAACTAATTCTGACCTCTTTAGTGACCTGGCAAACATATTTAATGTAAATAATTAATTGTTTTACAACCGAGATGTCTGTGATTTCATCACACAGAATACTGAAAAAATTTTCAGCATGTATATTTTTCAGTATGTTAGATTTTATTTCTGATGCTAAGACATCCAGCAGCTCTTGCATTATTCTTTCAGAGGTGTAATGTGCATTCTTACCAACATTGAGATGTTGTAAAAAGGAACAACCCATTTCTTTACAGTATTCCAACAGCTTTTCAAACAACGTTGTATGTGGCAACTCATTTTTTGCCAACCAATACATGGATCTTAAAGCTCCCACAAAGGCATCTCTTTGTAAGTTATTTAGCACAGATATAGATCTTTCAATTTGACCCATTCCAGTTTGCTCTAGTACATGCTTTCTAAAAGGTCAGCAGAAGACTCAATGTGTGTTTTACTTTTTTCATGGTCCAGCAAGCTTTATTTTTGAATTCTTGTGCATGGCACGTTTACCCAAGGTAACTCCCTCCTTGGGGGGTGTTTGTTTGAATATTTCATGCACAATGAGCACTACCATTTTCTTTGACCATTAGCCAATCAAAATCTTTAAACCATTGTTTGTTTATGCCAGATAAGCGGTGCTTAGATTTATTAATTGGCAGAGTGTGTGCTGAAGAGATTTCCCCGATGGACCAACCTCTGCAATGTCTTTGTCTGAAATTGAGCTGACGCTGCACCTTCATTAGTTTGTGGCGTCTCTTTTCTGAAATAACTGAGCAGTGTTGTTTTCTGAACACTTTTTTTGCTCATGTTGGTAAAACATTTAGAAAAAATTAAAAGTACCTATGAATAAGACTTTTCAGAGGGAAGGTGAGAGCCTGTTGGATATTCAATGCACACTTGCACTACAGCAGGGCAAGATATGAACAAAAAAGGAATGACAGATGGGTCAATTTAACAAAACTACAGCAGCGTATTAGGGGCACGGTGAAGAAAAAAAAACTATGTTGAGAATAAAGTCGACATGTTGACTTTATTCTCAACATTTCCACTTTACTCTCAGTTTATTTTGTCATTAAAGTAGAATAAACTAAACTTTGTCTTAAAATCAATGTTTAATTTACTAGAATTTCTGAAACCCCGTAATAAGGTAATGTAGTACATTAAATACTTTGTGTTAAGTGTTCCCTGACTGAGTTGTTAATCACTACGCGCTTCTTAAACGGACCTCCTCTTGCACAGAGGAGGCACCGGCAGGGATTGCTGCACAGAATGCATTGACTTAATGATATTCCTGCTCACTGAACATTTACAATGCTAAGATAAATACTTTACATCATTTTCATGATGAAATGCATTAAAGTATGTATTAAACATGCATGGTAGTGTGGCGGTAGTGCTGCTCCCTCGCAGTAAGGAGTCCCCAGGTGTACGTTCAGTGTAGAGAACTTTATGGCAGGTGTGACGAGGCTCCAAAAAACTGGATGTATGAATGGGTATCGCACAGGTTTAACTTAAATATTGTGTAAATGTTGGGTCCGTGATTTGGTGTTCGGAGACACGAACACAGAATTCAATGGATGTTCCTCTGAGCGGGCTTTCTTTATTGCATGCGTGCTGTCTCTATCTGACGTACCAAAACCCCAATTCCTATCCTTCCTTTTTCTTTCTCCACATGATAACACAAGGCATATTTCATGCGCTACATAATTTATGATGGGGTTTGAGAAAATCTGGTAAATTAAATATTCATTTTAAGATGAAGTTTAGTTTACGATGTTCTACTTTAATAAACTACGAGAATAAAGTCAACATGTCGACTTTAATCTCTAGATAAATGGCGAAAATAAAGTGGAAATGTTGACTTTATTCTCGACATAAGCTTAACCATAGACATAGAATTACTAGACGCTTCATGACCAGCAGCATCGTATGTCAACGTCACCGCCATATTTCGAGTGGCACTGCTGTGGAGTGAAGTAATGGATAAAGATGCCTCACGCATATGCTGCTTGGGATTGTACAAACCGCTGTACGCTCTAAACCAGATCCCGGGGGATTACATTTCATATGTAAGGCTGAACAATTGTTTTGGTTATATTTGGCCATTAGAAAATCCCATTTTATAATCTTAACTTTAGCTACGCCAGGCTAAGCTAGCAAAGCTATGCATTTATGTGCTCAAGTGAGCCTCCAAACAACGTTTTGGCTAAATGTATTTAGTCACTAACTATGTAGATTGTTGTTAGCTGTTAACATTTCTCAAACTTTGAAGGTTTCCCAAAGAAATCCACCTCAGGAAGCAGTGGGAGGTAGCCCTTAGACAGGATTTGGAGAAACCTGTCCTGTAATTTGTGCCGTGCTAGTTTGGTAACAGATGCTGTACCAGCATCATATGATCAAAGCTACCACCTGCTCACATTAAAAAACAAAGGAGGTTTGATGATTCCTTCTGAGGGTCCAGTCAAGGTGGTCAAAGTAGCTGAGCATGTTAGCCAACAGTCGACATTAGGGCAAGCTGTCAGTGTATCCTTGATCAATCAGTTTGTTCTGGCTGAGACTGGTTCAGATGATGTGTTTTTTCTCAAGGAACACATTGAGGAAACACAGTTTGAAATTGACAACCATCATTTTATGCTCATGTCTTTAGTTGTGTCTGTCTTCCACAAACTAAGGCTGCACCATATTGCCATATTGAATACTCTCAAATTACAGGAGCTGAGTGAGCGAGAGGGAGTGCAAGTCTGTAGGTGATCAGTGAGGTAGGGGGGAGCAAGACTGCGGAGAACTTTAAATGTTAAGAGTGGTATTTTGTATTGTATTCAGTAGTGAACAGGGAGCCAGTGAAGTTGAGAGAAAATAGGTGTAATACGTTCAGTGGATTTAGAACAGCAGGTTATTATCCTGGCAGCAGAATTTTGAAGAAGTTGTAAGCGATGCATACGTTTTTGTGGGATGCCAGATATAGATTACTGTAATGCTATTCTATGTGAGGTGACTCGGGCATTAACCAATACTTTAGTACTGTGGTGCGCAAGAACAGGACGATGGAAGAAGGCAGTCCGAGAAACGTTACTTATATAGGAGGAATTATTTATTATTATTAATAATAATAATAATAATAATAATAATAATATTTAATAATTGCCATTATTAGTGTATAAATGGATATAAATAATTGCATTTAAACGATTCGCCAAAATTTGTTGTATGTAAACGATACTGTTTTTTCATCAGAAAACCCGGTTTCCACGTCTACCTGTATTAGTTTAAATGACACTTTTGCCACTCGCAATGGCGGATGCGCGGACGTATTGTGTCAAATGAGGCAACACAGTGAATGTGGCGTCTACCTATATATGTCTATGAGCTTAGCAGCACTACACAGACTGCACCTACTTGGAGAACAGAGACGTCACTTCCTGACACCCTTTTTCTGATATCTGATAGGCTGGTTCCACTAGACTTTTTTTTATTTTATCAGTCCTCCTCTCACCCGCCCACCTCCACATACTCTTTGCTTGTGAAGTGGAGAAGTGTCGCTCCGCTCCCGCTATTAGCATGTACAGCCTCCTCTCGCCCATCCACCTCTCCATACAGTGGAACCTCGGGTCACGAACGTCTTGGACCACGTACAAATCGGGTTACGACCAAAAAGTTCGCCAATCTTTTGTATCTGTTCACAACCACACACTCGGGTGATGAACAAGCCAGTTTCCCTTCCGGTTAGTACGCGCCGATGATTTCCGCATGTGTTCAGTCTCTCCCTGCGCATTCCCTGTGCAGCGAGCGAGGTAGAGAGAGCGAGAGATAGAGAGAGCGCGAGAAGGCAGTTAAATAAGGCATTAAGTCCGAGAAGGCAGTTAAAGAATGCTTTAGGCTTGTTTTTAAAGAGACTGCTTAGAGCATTGTTTTAATCTAGTTGTATTTAATAAAGACTTTTTCTATTGGATTTTAACCTCCACTTCGTTTTTTATGGGATCATTTATTTATTGAAGGATTCTGAAAGCACTGCAATTTATTTAATATGGACTTTGTTTTTGATTGCTGTTTTGTTCAATCAATCAACATTTATTTATATAGCACATTTTCATACAAAAAAAAATGTAGCTCAAAGTGCTTTACAAAATGAAGAATAGAAAAATAGAAGACACAATACAAAATAAACATAAGTCAACATTAATTAACATAGTGTTAATTTTAATAAAAGCACTTGGCACTTTTTGCACCATCCGATTGCTCCATTGTAGTGCCTCACTGTCGTGCTCATTGGTAACATTACTGACAGTGACGGGTTTAAGGGCTCCTGGATGCGAGATGGGAGCATGCAGCAAACCCACATCGTCACAGACTTTACCTCAAAACTGAAATCTTCTCTCCACCCAGTTCCTCCTCACTTCCTTCATGTCAGAACTCGACTCATGCAAGGTTAATTTTCTTGGTTGTTTATGGTTAGTTTTTGTATAAAATTATGGATTTTTCAAATGTTCATTTTTTTCCTTGGCTTAAAACTCATTAAAAAAAAAAAAGTGTTTACACAGAGCGGTTCGTAAAGCTACAGCGTGAAATCTTGCAATGTTAGTTTTCTCTGTTCAAGGTTTTCTCAGTGTTAATTAATGTTTTTACATTTAGTTTACTATTATACTATACATTCTATGATATAATTAACTATTGTTGTGCTTAAAAATCTTTCAAAAATATATATATTTACATACAGCTTGATTAATTGTATTTACATACAATCCTATGGGGGAAAATTACTTCGGGTCATGACCAAATTGGGTTGCGACCAGAGTTTTGGAACGAATTACGATCGTGACCAGAGGTTCCACTGTACTCCTTGCTGCTGTAATTAAGCTGCTCTGCCCCCGCTATTACCATGTACACCCCCCTCTCGAAAGCCCACCTCCCCATACTCTTTGCTTGTGAACTTTGCTCCTCCGCATCCCCGCTATTAGCTTTAGCACTGAATGATTGGCAATATCCCGTCCTGTGCCTCTCCCCTCGCAACTTGCGATCCTGCTTCTAAAATATTTGCCCACCCGCCCGCTCCTTTCTTGCCATCTCTGCAGATCATTAGATCTGTGGCTGTCATCTCAATGTCATGCGAGATGACAGCTGGGCGCTCAACTAAATTAGCCAGGCGGAGCACCCAGCTAAAAGATACTAGGGAAAACACTGACTACTGGTGTTAAGAATGGAACTGTAACAAGCATAGCAAGTACAGCTTGCTTGGAAAGCCAAAAGACAATGTAGAGACAGAAAGAACACAAATGGGACTAAATCCAAAAGATAATAAAGTAAAAACTACAGTCATGCTTGAAAGTAGTGAAGATTTTAGTAGAATTAAGAGAATGAGAAACAAGTATACAAATATAATACAATTTATTTTTGTATAGCCCAAAACTACACAAGAAGTGCTGCAATGGGCTTTAACAGGCCCTGCTTTCAAAGACAGACTCCTTTCTAGGTAGGTTGGGCGTACAGTGGGTGTCAAACAAAAAGGGGGTAAATACAATACAATACACAACAGAACACAAGTAATCCTCAATATAATATAAAAGTGCAATAGAAATATTACAAGTATAGAGCAGAATTCAATAGTAGATGATATCACATAATACGATTTGCATTAAATATGCTGGAAAAAAAAACAAAAATGGAAGTTTAAGGACCCATTGCATAATTAAAATTGTTTTTTTAACTAGAAAAATTCATACTTAATCAGAATATCCTCCTTTCTTATTGAAACAAAGAGTAATTATTCACTACTTTAAGTATTTTGATAGGAAATGCCCATGCAGGAAAAAGTACACACAGTAAGCAAAAATTATGTAAACCCTTAGTTTTATGATTTCAAAAGCAAAGCATGACCAGGTGAATTGGAGACCGGAAAAAAAATGGTAAGAAATCAGGTCAGTGACTCTTCCCACGAGTTTAGCATCATGCAGGGAAGTAAGGCAAAATCAGAACAACAGAATTAAAAAAATAGGATGCTAAAAAAGGGAGGTAAAGTAACAAAGCCATTTCAAAAAGATGTAGACTCCATAACACCACTGTTAGATAAACAGCATTCAAATTGAGGGCATTTGAAACAGTAGCAACCTGGCCTAGTAAAATTTCTTCCAGGGCCATAAGGAGCACAATAAAAGAGATAAAGGGTAATCCTAAAGTAACATTCAGACTTCCACAAGCTTCCCTAGCTGCCTCTGGAGTAGCCTCTCCTCAGTAAAAGACACACAGAAGCCCACATGGAGTTTGCAAAAGGGCACCTTAAGGACTCCGAGTCTGTATGTAGCAAGATTCTCTGGTCTGATGAAACCAAGATTAGTGTCATGTATGAAGGAAACTAGGAACCATTCATCACCTTTGCAATTCCGTGAGGGATTGGTGGTGGCAGCATAATGATATGGGATTGACTACTAGCAGTAGTGACTGGGAGACTAGACAGGGTTGAGGGAAAACTGAACAAAGCAAATTACAAAAGATATCCTTAAACCCCTTAACAATATATTTTTTCTCAAAAAAAAAAAAAAAAAAATATGTAGAAAGTGTTGCATTTTTGGGCTTGACAACTGACATGTTTAATAAATCTCATCTTTCTACTGTACAACATGCAAAACACTAAAAGCACAAAGTCACAATGAAATGTAAAAAGTATAATACAAATAATACTCATGTATAATAATAATAATAATATGAAATTAATAATTATAATAAAGCTGATGCTAATACAATATATACTGTCAATATACTGTATATCTTTTGTGTGGTGTATCTTTGAACTGGAAAACTACTTTTGGTGTACGGTCTTTCACCCAACACCATTCAGCATAACGGCTCATCTCAACAACAATTCTTTTGTTTACATCATCATCAAGAAATAACTTCAAGTAAGTAAGCGGATCATGGCTGTCAACAATGACTTTTATTCCTGGCTTCTCCACAAAATCAAAACAAGGTGCTGCTGGCTTATTTGAAGCAGGGTCAACAGAAACCCAAACATCACTTTCAGTTTCACTGTCCGTTTCAATTTCACTGCCTGAAGACAGATTCATTTTGTCATCGCTGCTGAGGAGAAGCTCCTCAATATCACTGCTCATATCATTGTCGACAGCATGCAACACCTGGCCTGGTGAAAAAAGTGTTTCTTACAAGACATCATAATGAAGCAAGGAAAAAAGATGCATCTACACTGTTGCCTGGGTAAGGCTTGGGCCTGACACTTATATAAGACTCTACTATACAGTTGTCAGAGTAATCCTCGTGTCTAATGATTACGTGTGGTGCATCTATACAGTTGTCCAAGTGTTGGGACAAATGCTGTTAGCACTCTTTTCACAGCCCGAGTGATGCTCGGGTCTAATGCTAAGTAGGTTAATGAAAACCCGCTCCAGAGTGTCCTGGATCTCAGGCTGGACAGAGACCACTCTGGAAATGTCTTTGAGTTTCCCAGCCAGAGCCCAGACTTGAACCCAATCAAACATCTCTAGAGAGACCTGAAAATTGCATTCCACTATGAAAAAATTGGCAATTATTCGCCAGTATGAGTGTTCCGAAGGAAAATGTCCATACAGCAAAATGCTAAACACAGGATATAAAAAATTGTACAGGTGAAAAAAAATAAGCGATAGTTCTAAGACTTACATCAAGTTAAAGCCGAACTGGTGCCCATATTTATCAAGTGTCTCAGAAATCTCAAAAGTGATGCAAATTTGGTCCTACCGTTAGGAACACGAGTTCTAACATTTTATCAGTTTCCCTAATTTTGGGAACTACTAACTTCACCAGGATTTAGGAAAGGTTGTGAGCTATCCAGACTCGCTAGGAGGTCCCAGAAGATGACTTTCAGGTAGACTTTAGCACGCGCAGCCCTGGAAAAGTGGTATGCTTTGTAAACAATGGACAATAATGAACTCATAAAAACATATCGATTTGACAGAGATTGAATAATATTCTAAACAAATCTTATACATTATGTAATTGCTCCATCAACACAAAGAAGCTACACACTGTCATCTGAAATGAAAGTGTTGATAAGATTACCTTTTCAGGCCACAGTGAAAATGTACCTTTGTAATAGCAATGATTTGGGTATGTCACAACCATTTGTCAAATTTTACACCAAACTTGGAATGCCCTTACAATGTGTGAGGTAATATGCAGATTTATACATTCCCCTTCCACTCCAAGTTAGGTAATGTTAATACCTATCAATTCAGACAGGCTCCAAACTATTTCAAAAAGTTTAGACTGCGCAACTCCAGTGTTAGAGAGTATTCAAATGGAGGGCAAATGATAACCCTATCAAGAACTGCATGTTTTCCTAAAATGTCACCCAGGGCCACATGGAGAATAATAAAATAGGTAAAAGATAATTTCTTAAAATAAAAATCAGAAATCTGCAAGCCTCTGCAGCTGCCTCCAGAGGAGTGATGCACAGATCAACAACAACAATAACTATGAACAGAAATGTCACCTATGGAAGGGTCACCAGGACAAACCCTCTTCTGTTTAGAAAAGGCCAAACCTGCCTGGGGTATCCTGGCCAAACCTGAAGACTCCCAGAAGGTTGTCCATTTACTGCTGCACACAAGAATATTTGGTACAAGAAATATCACAGTCTAATAATCTACAAGTTTGAATCCTTTATTATGCATGTAGTTTTTATTTAGCACATTTACTAGGAAATCTGTTAGCAACATCTCTAAAATTATGACTACCATAAAGAGCTCACACACTTAGATCACTGGTGTATTGCAAGGCCCAGTCTCACTCACACTCAAACACTCTGGGGATGTGGAATGAAAACCCATTGGTAGAACAAAAACCTCCACGCTGTCAATGACTAAGTGTGGAATTTAAACATTGTGTCAGTGTGCCAATAACACAGAATACAATTTAACAAAATATATTTTGATATGTTGATGCTGAAATCTGTACTGATTGTTAAAATGTAAAACAAAAATAAATCAAATAAGTTTGATAAAAGAGTGGAAAATGTGGAAAAAACACAGAAAAGTAGGCTGATAAAAGGGTAAGGAACAGAGTGAATCACATTTTGAAAAAGCAGATTCTTGGGATTCCTTGTAAAAAAACGAACCTCTGTCAAATCTGTATCAGGTCAAGCCATCCATATATCATACATTCGCCATTCTGTTAAGCAACAATAATTTGTTTATACAGATGCACAGGTTTTTGTTGAAAAAAAAAAAGGATTTGCTCACCGGTTTTCGAATTCTCTTGATATGCAGAAAGGCCCGTTGTCCTGTTTTTCTGTAATGCCTCTCCACCCAATTCGCACCAAATCCAAGGAAGGTATTCATGCAAACAAAAAGTCCACCGTCTGATTCCTATTGCAAAGTAAGAATATTTCATATTTTTCATTTATGTAGTTTTGTAAAATGGTTCAACTTCTCATGTTATCTCGAGTCACTTAATATAAAATGTGGCTTTTTGTGAGTGTTTTTCCTTCTTTACTATGATACACGGGGAGAAGCTTACAGACTGATCACAGGCTACGATGCTGAGTCACTGGCCACTGCTGACAAAATTCAAAGAGAAGTGCAAATCTGAAATTTAACGTAACATACGCGCCTGTCACATTACTGGGGTATATTTAACCAAATGGCCATATGCATTCAGCCACCCGGCGTTGCCCGGAACTGTCTTGACACATCACCAGCCAAGTATTACTGGGCAACATCGCCTACTGTTTTCCTCATCTCGACACATGTTACTTCGGCACCAGCTCTCCAGGCCGCTTCAAGCAAGTGGCACGCAAACGCCTTGTCACGAACTTACCCGCATGTGGCCCAGTGTGTGCCAGCAGCGACAATCTGAAGACAATGGAATGCTCAGGATTCAATTACACTGAAAACTTTGTGAATGACTCTGCGCTCTTCCTTTCTCTTTTTCCATCCAGACCACAACTGGACTGCCTTACAATAGATCATCAAAAGATACTTTATCCCCTCCTCACTTGGAACTCTATGAGGCTACTTACCGGATTATCAAATGAAAAGGCGCACTCATCTTTGTGAACCCTGTCCCCTGGCTTGGGAACGCGTATAGTGGACAGTACGGACAACAACTGCTCTGCTAGATCCGCCATGTTTACGGGTGCGTACTCGTCAACCTCGCGCGCTCCCGCTGTACCAACGAGTACGACAGGCGGTCGACGGGGACGTGCACGTTTGGCAGCGAAGACGAGGATGAGAAAACACGCTGATAATTGTGCTAAGATTGTTGTGGGCTTGAAAGGTTATTTCCTATACTAGGCACGATTGTATTAAAGTGCTTTGGGTGATGGCGTCGATTAGGTTTATAGTTAGTATACCAATACAATGAATTGGTTAATGCTGATTAGATTCTCGCTGTTAAGTGAGATGGTTACTGCAGATTAAGCAATGTATAACGCAGCCAGTCGCGCTTGCTAATAAAGTTTGTGGAGAATTATTTTTAGTGCTTATCGGTTTTAAACATACACATTTGAAAGCATGCACCATGCTTTACATACTGTAGACAACTGAACTGTTTAGCTGTACCATAGTTTAGCCTCACATACAGTACGTAAGGAGAATGTCTGTTTGTTTAACAAAAGCAAATTTAGGATTGCGAAGACTGGGATTTGTTAGGCGTCCTTTGCATAGGATAACCAGATTTTCAAAGTCTCAAACCGGGACACTTGCGTATCATGTTTGTTTTTGTGTTAACTCGTGCCCACACATAATAACCATCCTCACGCTTTCAGTGCCTGCTTTGTCTCAACGTCATCAGAGAGGAACCAGGGCAGGGGAAAATGTTTTCACAAATAAACACTTACGGTCCTACTCAAATCACTACACATTTTTTTTAAATTGTCAGCTGTACAAAGAATAGGAGGTTTGTATGATTGGTGGCCTGATGGCTGTGGCGGTAGATCTTTGTATTGTGCAGCAATCTTTAAGATGGGCAGCCTGTTACAACCGCGACATATTGATATGTTTCAGTTATTTCTCAGGAAACCGGGGAACATAGCTTGTAATTGGGACTGGCCCAGTGAAACCGGGACATCTGGTCACCCTGCTTTTACAGCATGCACATCTACAACGAAAGTAAGGTTACATTACCTGACTGATCATTTTGCAAATATATTAATTAGGAAGCAGGCTTGCAACATAAATAAAGAAATGTGCTTTATGGAAGTTGGGGATGGACAAATTGAAAATGCCTATGAGCGCCTTTGCAAATCTGGTAGTCCAGGTGTGCTTTCTGGTAGCCCAGCTTGGGATGGAAGGTTACCTGCAAGTTTTTACATCAATGTTTATTTGTAAAGTTTTGCTGTGAGTACATAGCACTTACTACTGTATATACACAATCACACAATCAGCATCTTGGAAAAGAGCATTTTAACAAATAAATAATTTTTAAAGGATGATGTCATGTTGATGTGTAGTGTTCTTTCTAATGTGCACAAAAATATTTTATCAAAAACTAATTGAAAAAATCCTGAATTAGTGTAAGTTGGCCTAATTCAGGGTGTATTTAACAAATGTCATGATTTACTTCATGGGGTAGAAGTACATAATAAACAAGAATAGTTGTGTCAAAAAGTCTAAATATTATCGATTGTAATAGAAATTTGTCATTTTCTGTCTCAGATAGAGGTCCATAGATGGCAATATCTATAGTAAAGTATCAAAAATAACATCAGGTTCATAATTATTGACTTTGAAGTAGTCTAAAACAATACCACACATGCTTATATTTGAAATTTGTCATTTTTGATCTTCTGGAAGTGGTTTTTAGAGGGCTATTATCACCAGTAAATAATCAAATATCAAAAATATATTTGTAATTAGCAACCTCAAAATAGCATAAAACGACACTCCACATACATTACCTATATTACCCATTGAAATTTTTTTGAAGTTTTGTGAGAAGGAGTAACTTCAGCTCCTCATATCTCATTAGAGGGATGAACTCCTGGGGTCAGTTGATATGGCATGCACAACTTCAAGCCCTTCTGATAATCTATGCTTAAGACACCTATTGGTTTACTCTTTATCATAAAGGTTTAATTTCCTGCACAAAATATGGTCTAAAATGGCTTAAAAATTGGGGAGTGGGGGGGGGGGGGGCATTGGTTTAGATCCGGGGACTAAAAATAGGAGGGAACCCCAAAAAGCTTGATGTCTTGTATAATTACACCTAAAGGTGATTCAAACAGTATATCATATTGTGGGGACTTTCTGGTACTGGTGAGTCAGAAGGCATATCTGAAGTGATTCCAAAGTGTTCATTAGTAATTCTTATCAACACAGTACTACATTTATATTGCATTCTCAATTTTTTCTTGAGTCCTAATTTAGACCTCACTAATTAGTAGGTCTGTCAAGAACATCATCAGTTTGACCTTCAGGGTTATTCTGAGGTTCGATATATCATTTACAGTATCATACACCTTTATTTGACCTCAGATAGTGATCTGTGCATAAAACTGCATTAAAAATGGTCATTAAACAGGTCCTCATGTTAGTAAAGATGATGTTTAGACCTGAACAAAACATGTCCACACTCTGCAGTGTTCAGGCTAATAGTAAGGAGCATTTTCACAACCTCCAGTATACCTTTTAGGAGACCAGAATACATATAAGTTCATGCATATCTTTTTTTTTATGAAATTTCTCTGATGCCCTTTCTGTGGCTTTATAAGGCAAGATCTGTATGTAATGGAGTATAGTCCTCTGAGTTTGAATGGTTAATGTCCACTTCCTAAGGCTGAACACTTAAAAATTTGGGCAGGAGCATTATTGCAGCTTTCAAGCCATCACATCATTACATCTGATCAACAAGCTGCTGAATATTTTAGGTCATTTTCTCAGTGGTTGCAAGCCTTGTCATCTGAAATGAGTAAACGCATTAAGTGTATATTTTTGTTTCCATTTTGTATATTGCATAAAATCGCTGAGCACTACTTCAGCATTTGTTACATTTTGCAGGCTGACTAGCATAGTAAGCAGTCTAATGTTCCTTGGCTTTCTCGCCTTTTCAGTCCTAAAGTCAGTTTTACCTGAAAACAAAGGACCACTTTTATGTTTAGTTTCTGAATGCCCTCTGCATACAGTATGGTACATTCTCTACTTTGGATGTGATTCTGTTCCTGTCCTGCAGAGAGTGCTATTTTGCAGGATATCCTCTGCATTTAATCCACTGTAAAAGTTCTTTCAGTACTGGAACATTTTTTTTCTTCCATTTATTCTTGTAATAATGCTTCTTGTAATTATGGTTCATTTAACCTCTAATTGAAGCAGAAGTAGAATGGTTCATCTTGTTGTCTCCTTTTTTTGCTTTGCACCCTCCCCCACCATAACCTATCATTTAAGGGGGAAGAGTAAAAGCTTTAGATTCGTCAAAAATTTCGATCTCCAGTTTTTGACAGACCTCAATGTTTTTGGGTCCTCTGATAACGAAAATATCAATATCTCAATGATGGGCGACTGTCTGTCTGTCTGTGTGTCACAGTTTCTTGAGGATGGTCTAAAGCTAAAATAGCAGATGAAAAAATACCAAACTTGAAACTTGAGCTTCTAATGAGATGACAATGTGCTGAATAGTTTCTGAGCCAAATTGTGCAAGAGAAAAAGGCACTATAGAGGAACCCTCAAATACAGTAATTCTGCAATTATTTATGAATTCTTCTCATGAATTGCTGTCGTAATGACCTCTTTTATGATTTGAAAGATCAGCGTCAGAGCGGTAAATAATTACTGAAATGTTATAAACTAGTTTGGGTAACTTATTTCCTAGGTTGCAAAGCTTAATGACGCTCACATCTGAATTTTTTTTTTTAATTTCATAATAAAGTATACAATAATTATTACCTTATTTATTTAATGGTAAACAAGTATGTAGTTTGGTTTTCTGGAATTTAAAACTGGTAGTCCTGGGCTCCCAGACTACTGATTTGTCCAACCCTGGAAACAGATAAATCAAGCCAATCATGTAAAGCACATACAGTAGCAATCCACTTCAGACAGTTAATGACTAAAGAGAACTTCCAGCAAGCAAGAGCAAAGAGGTGGATTTTAACATTGATCAAATATACAGTTGATGGATGGTCACAAACAAACTTATGTAAATTACTGTATTTTGTTAGTGAAAGAGCTGAAAAACTAAATGAGCATTAATGAAACAAATGCTTAGCAACAACAAGAAACCATCCACCAACAATATTAGCATCTCACACTTTTAAATGAGCTAAGGAGTGTTGACTGTATATTCTTCAATGTGGAAGCTGGCACCTTTGAAAGTAAATGGGATTGTTATTAGAGATACTCCATGTTTGATTTCAAGCACGCTATAGTGTAATGCATTCACTATTTTTATTCACAGTCAGAAGTCTACCTTTTTCGAGAACATAAAAAAAGAATTTGTATTAAAGCTAAAATAAAGATTAATCCATTGTTAAGTAATATTCTGACTTTGAAAAAAGTTAAAGGGATTTTCAGAGGCCTTAGATATGGAGAAAAAAATATCAAAACTGAGGAGCAAATTGTCATGGTTTTGGCAAGGTTTGTTAGTTTTGGTTGTTTTTTTTATTTTTTGTAAATTATCTTTTCATTTTTGTTAGTGAAAATGTTCTTGCTAGATTTTTTTATATTTAATTGGTGCTACAGATGAGAAGCTAATTCAGTTGCTGTCCGACATCCTGTATGAGGGCTTAATAGGTCTCAGGCTGATTGCTGAGGCATTGGGAAAGTTCTCTGTGTTTTTGGCTACATATTTTACTTGTCATTTGTCAGAATTGAGTTTTGGAATTTTGATCTTTGAATGCTTTTCTTTTTGGAGCATTTTGCTTTGTTAGCTTTCTTTGTATTTGGCATTCATTCAGCATTAGATAAAACAGCTCCTTTGAAACATAAGGAGGTTTCCTTTAAACGTTCAGCTCCTTGGTATAATTTAGAATTGCGATCTATGAAAGTAGCTGGCTGACGCCTTGAGAAAATGTCACGTAAGACTGGCCTCACCATGCTTATCCAGGCTTTCTCTGACCACCAAAGAGCTTACAGAGAAGCACTAACTGCTGCTAAGAACACCCATTATGGCAGAATAATAGAAAGTGGCCATGATAACCCAAGGGTTTTGTTTTCTGTAGTTAATAAACTACTCAAACCCGCATCTGGCCCAACTACCTCTTCTACTGAAGTCTGTGAGGAATTCCTCCACTTTTTCTGTAACAAAATTAAAGAGCTAAATAATTCAACTAACATAAATACATCATCTGTTTATATCTCTCCCTGTTTTCCCACTCCATTCAGCTCCTTCTCTAAGTTCTCACCAGTTACATCTGCATTTGTTAATAACCTGCTGTGTAAGATGAGGCCGACTACTTGTGTACTGGACCCCATCCCCAGCACACTACTTAAATCCTGCCTTCATGCCATAATCCCGACTGCTACAACAATAATAAACTCATCCCTTGACACTGGCTCTGTGCCGCTCACTTTTAAAATCGCTTCTGTAACCCCAATGTTAAAAAAGTCTGGTCTTGATGCTGACAATCTTAACAATTTCCAGCCTATTTCCCAGTTACCTTTACTGTCAAACGCTCTTGAATATGTTGTAGCCTCCCAGCTCACCAATTACTTAACCACTAATAACTTGATGGAACCCTTTCAGTCTGGTTTCAGGGCGCGGCACAGCTGTGAAACTGCTCTGCTACGGGTAACCAATGATTTGCTTATGGCAGCAGACTCTGGACAAACTAGCATATTAATTCTATTAGACCTCACTGCAGCGTTTGACACTGTTACCCATGACATTCTACTGTCTCATCTCATCAGACCTGCCTCTACTGCAAAGAATCTTGGTGTCATTTTTGATTCCTCCCTCTCTTATTCCACCCACATAAATCACATTAAGAAACTTTCTTACTTTCACCTCCATAACATATCCCGTGTTCGCTCCTTCCTCTCCTTTTCTAATGCTGAGAAACTTGTCCATGCTTTTATCACATCCCGCATCGATTATTGTAACTCGCTGCTGGCAGGTGCCCCTTCTAATCTTATATCACAGCTCCAGCTTATTCAAAACTCAGCTGCAAGAGTCCTTACTCAAACCAGCAGCAGCAAGCTCATCACAACCATCCTGCTACATCTTCACTTGCTCCCTGTGTCTTACAGAATCGAATATAAAATCCTATTAATAACCTACAAAGCCTTAAATAACCTCATACCAAACTACATCAGTGACCTTCTCCACCACTATGTGCCTGCCCGCCCACTAAGGTCCTCTGATTCTGGCAATCTTTTTGTGCACCACACTAATCTACACTCCATGGGTGACAGGGCCTTCAGCTGTATAGCGCCCAGACTCTGGAATGACCTACCGAAATTAATTAGATCAGCTGACTCCATGAATTCTTTTAAAAAACATCTCAAAACTCATCTGTTCAGGAAGGCTTTTAGCTCTACTTGACTTTATTACCCTTCTCTCAGTTTACCTCTCTGTCAAGATGCTCATGTCACCTGTATGTGTGTGCTAGACCATCAATTATGTTGTCTGTTAGGCTTTTCTCTGAATTTACTGTCTTAATCTTCTTTATTTATTTATCTGGGTTGTACAGTGCTATATACTGTATACCCTGACATTCTTTCTTATATTCTGTAAGTGCCTTGAGCATGGGAAAGGTGCTATATAAATAAAATGTATTATTATTATTATTATTATTATTATTATTATTATTATTATCTTGCATGTGTTCATTTGCCTTTTTACATTGTCAGTTTTTGTATTGTTATTTTGAATCTATAGTTATTTTTTTTGGCCTGTTGTTATTTTTGGATCTTTTGTTAATTTACTATTCTTGGCCTCCTTGTTTTTGGAGCTAAATTGTTAGTTTGACATTTTAGATCTGGTATGTTGTGGAACTTTCTTCAAGATATTTCCTAATACATCAATTAAAAGATTCCTACAAAAGACTGCATGTGAGACTTTTTGATGTCTTTCTCATTATATCTTAATTGGTGCAAAAATGAAAAGACAGTAGAGCTTAATTCTCATTGTTCTACTTTGGAGAAATCTCACCCTTGCTTGCTAGATAAAAACTGTGAAACAAAAATATCAGCTGTTAGGACTGAGCTGAATACAATCCTCCTGCAATGACTAGAATTTTTGATCCATTATGTCTCCCTCCGCACTTTGTTCATCTTTCTAGTTCCTTGAACTTACCCTGTCTTTCATACAAGGAAGCATTGTGTTTCGGCCACCCCATCAGTCTGGATGGGCTGAATGAAGTTCTGGGCTCTATGAATAAAAGGAAAGGCGTTACAATCAATGGCCGTAATTGAATTCCACCTGAGTTAATTTCAGCCTTTTGAGAACAGATGTCTTTACATCTGTTGCAAATGCTGGTTAAAGCCATTTTCTCACAGTATTTAAATCCTACACCAAACACTGGAGTCATCACTGGCCTATTAAAACAAGACAAAGACCTTACTCAGTGTCAGAATCTCAGGCCATCTTTCCTAAATAATTCAGATGTCAAACTGTTGATGAAGTACATACAAATTTCAATCTGTTACTCATAAATTGATCCACCCTGATCAAGCTGGTTTTATACTGTATTCTTCAATTTTTTCCTCAAGTAATATGAGAAGATTGCTTCATATAACTGATGCATCACTTTCCTTTTCTTCCCCTTCAGCTTTATTCTCTGTGGATGCTGATAAGGCATTCGATTGGTTATATTGGTAATTATTCGGGCATCTCCTGGACAACATAGGATTTAGTGCTGAGTTTGTGGGCATGATTGAAACATTATATTCTACTCCTTCAGGTGTGCTGCTCAAAAATTCATAAATATCCACCTTAATGAATGAATAAGTATATGTGTATCTGTGTGTCCATCTGGTTGATGTGTCTTTGTCATTCCAACACATGATGTATCACAAACATTAGTAGTAGTAAAATGCATTTCATTTGTCATTCCAGTGGATGGCATATCATAAATATTAACACGATTTTTTGAGTCCCATACTAAATGCCATACAACAGAGACACATGCATTGCATTTTTCATTCCAACAGATAATGCATTTATGACAAATACAATGCATTGTATTGCTATATGCATTACAAAATACATTCCAATAGATGGTTCACTGGAAATGTTATTATTGAGAGCTACACTGATTACTTAGGTATCAATCTTTTGTTTATAAACCTTGACTAAGCATACAATATTTTGACAATCACTTCAATTAGGCGAAATACCTTTTTTGCCAATGTGACTCCAATCTATATTAGGGGAGATGAAATAGATTCTAATAATTACATAAGAATAAGCCTTATTAATATTCTATGCATAATTACTGTATATAATATTTAATCAGAAATAAATCAGAACAATACTTAAATAATTCAAATAAAATGAAAAATAGAAAGGGATGAAAATATCAATATATTTCAGTAATTTTCTAGGTATTATAGCATTGATACACTGAAGATAACTTTTGGAGTTCTTTAAATGATCTATTTATATTTTTGTATTGTGTCTTGTATAGATGTGAGAATCTGTTCAACAGTTGTGTTTGGGATGTGCTGTTCATTGGAATTAAAAAACAAAACTGGATATTAGAAGTACAGGTTGTGAGGGATGGCTAGGAGTGTGGCAGGCCGGGACACACTCAATTGTAAAGGACAGGGGGAGTCAGCATGCACAGGACATTGTATACTCCAGAACACTAGATGGCAGCCCCTCCCACCCCCACCCCCAGGTTGCAGTAGTGCCACTGATTCCCACAGGGCATCATGGGACTTGGAGTTTGTTGGCTCAGCCCTGTTGGGTTCTATGGGTACTGCCAAGGGGTGCTGAAGGAACCGGAGAACCCTATTTCACTCACCTCACCCGGGAGTGCTTTCAGACCACATGTACAGAACACCAGAAGTACTTCCGGGTGATAGAAAAAAGGAGCTGCCTGTCCTAGTTTCAGGAGCCAGAGTCGGGAGGTGGAAGACAAAGCTTGCCATGAGGAGCGGTAGAGTGAGTGAGAAGAGAGAGAAAGACAAAGAAGAAGATGAAGTACTGCTGTGTGCTTGCTTATCATGCTTGGACTTGTGGCTGTGGTGGGAAGCGCTTACTGAAGAGTTTCTTACAAATAAAAACTCTCTAGTGCTTTTGTATTGGTGTCTGAGCCTTGTCTGAGTTGGGTTTGGGGAGCAGGAGTACCCCCTACAGTCCACAATGTATAGCAAAATGCATCCCAACAGACAGAGTACTGCAAATATTAACACTACTGCACAGATTCTTCTACAAATGTTCTGTGCACTGTATATTTAAGTCAAGTGCTTGCATTTATTATTTCTTTCACAATGTTACAGTAAGAAAACAGTGAATAAAGCTAGAAAAAGCTCTAAAGGAATGGATATAGGGACTCAAGAACTAGCTTGGATGAATGAAGTAGAAATAACAATAAAGAGAAATTCATAATTTGTTGAAACATGCCTTCCTATCTGACATTGAAGCATACAGGGCAATTGAAAATATTCCACCCCCTGAGTCTGTAGAGAACTATCATCAGGGCATATACTGTACTACTTATCTAGGCATCATTGTAAACAGGCAGATTTAATTTATGGCAAAAAAGAAAATCAAACATAAACATGAAAATTCTATATCAATACTTTTACTGAATGATGACTAAAATGTCTTAGCATATTACTGATGAAAGAGCCAAATGGGCAGCTTTTTTTCAAATTTAAATTTGCTGCTGTCCAGTTTTTTTTTATTCACTGGTTTGTGTCTACTGAGCTGCTTGTTCACTAGCTCCTTTTGATTACTTAAACATATATGTGATTTTTATGGTTTTATATTGAATAATTCTTAAAGAGAATTTGTACATTTCAGGCTCTGCAAGTTGATGGTTTACTGGTATTTTGTACAAGCTGTAAGTTCATCTCTGTCTGTAGCTCTTAGTGTTCTTTGTGATGATAATATTATTTTACTTATTCTCTTAACTTTGTTTGCAGATTGCATTAGAATTCTTTCCATTTTTTTCTTAGATGTAAAAGGGAATTCTGTCATGTTGAATAGTTTTAGTGGGCTGAGTATCAGGATCAGGTTGCTGAGTGGACTCCATGTGTGGTTGCCATGTAGAGATCTATAGGTCTTTGTAATGTTAGGACTTGAGGTCTACCTTTTGCAGCTGGACCTAGAAGTTCAGAGCTGTGCTGTGTATGTAGGGGTCAAGCAGGTTTAGCCAGGCTGTCAAGGAAATGCTTCACTGTCTTCCTGTACACCTCTAGGCAAAATTTAGCTTGCCATTTTTCTGCTGTGCTTTGATTGCATTTTTTATTATTAAACTTGAATAGCTGCCTGATATTTCCCTGGTTTCAAGAGGAATGATAGACTAATGCCATCATAAATGTTTGGTTATATTTATATGAAACAGTTTTTCATTAAGTTAAAGGCTTGTATGTAGGTTTTAAATTGAATAATCACCAAATCACCATCTTTTTTTTAGTCTGACATATTCTGTTAAATAATACATAAATAATAATATATTTTATTTATATAGTTCATTTTCCATGCTCAAAACACTTAAATCCAAGCACTACATCCAATCCACTGATAAGACTAAATTATCTGCTTGATATTCTAAAACCTCTTCACACTTTTGTTGTCTGCTTTATTAAAACACTTATTTGCACACCTGTGTTATGCTAATATATTTTCAGTCTATTCTGAAAAAGCCCTTATCTTTAATATTTCCTGCACAGAAGTTACCATAAGCAGCACAGAGTGGAGGGCTGGAAAGTGCTATTTGTCAAATGGTAGAAATAAAACTAAACAGAGGAATGAAGTGTGTCTATTGTTGTAATGATCACACTTGGGGTATCCCACATTTTCTGCACCTCATTTTCAACATAGAGGAACAACAGGCACTTGCATTAGCCTGACTCCAGTTCTCTTGAAGAATGAGCATATTTTGGTTCTTAATTCTACTTACAGTCTCCAAGTTTATAATTTTACACCAAGATACAGTACTTCAGAATCCTTCATTCCAGCTTCTTTCTGTCATTGGATTCATTTTAACTGGCTACTATTTTTAAAAGAAATGTATAATGAAATGTAGTATTTCTGTCCAATTACTTATACTAACATTTTTACTAAGACCTTATAAATAATTTAGCTGATCATTTAATTCACTGTTTGTTGGAAAATACATATCTAATTAAACAAGTAATTACCAAAAATAAAGAGACAGTAAAATTTAAACAATGATTAAAAAAAAACATCCATCCATTTTCTAAACCAGCTTATCCAGAGCAGAGTTGTAGGGATGTTTTGGGCACTCCAGTTTCCAAAGATACACAGGTTAGGTGGATTGGCAATGGTTCTTTAATAGCACTTCATGGTTCTTTACTGGGTTGTATATTTGATGATAGAAATGTTGCTTGATAACTCATCATTTCATTCAGGAACAGGTTCTTTGCATAATAAGTTTATTCTTTGTGCTTTGAAAAACTTCCTAATATGTGGAAAAAACTGAAAACCTTTAATGTATGGTAGGGTACTTAAAAGAACACTAACAAATTAAGAAACCCTGGACTTAGCCTGTGTCTATTTCATGTATGCAGCAAAAGTCCTTTTAAAATCAACCATTGGTATTTCAAAAAGCTGTATCTATTCATGGTTATTTACTGTATGGAGCCTGTTGTAGATCTAAATAGATAAATGTTCTTCTTGGAACCTTTATGTGGATGGGTATTTTGGGAACCAAAAATGGTTTCCCTATGTCATCACTCTGAAGAACCACTCTGGCACCTTTATTTTTAAGATTATAGTGTGTTTTTGTGTGTGAGCCTGCCTTGTGCGTGAAAATTCATCCAGCCATTTAATTTTTTTTCTTTTTGAAAATATCAAAGAACACCAATTTACTATGACCAGACAGTCTTAAAATAGTACAAAATACATTTAGGGATCCCAACCACAATTGCAGCCACACTATCACCTGAGCTAAGGTTGGGCTGAGCTGAGTTTTTTGATAGAATAAAAAAAAAACATACCTACAGAATTTACATTCAGTTATTTTGGGACAGCCAGCATTTTACCAAACTAACTATAGATTGTATTTTTAATATAGACACTGTAAGACCATTTGATTTTCATGGTTTAAAATTCCAGGAATGTTAAACTATAAAGGGATCATTTTCAATGGTCAGTGAGAGGCAAGGTCCAGTATTTTAGTGATAGCATCTCTGTGAACAGTGGTAAGAGAGACAGGCAGAACAGCCAGGAGAAAACAGTTGTGTGGAGAAAATGGAAAATCAGTGCCAAGAATTGAAAGAGACAGGACTAACAACAAAGGATCAGTAAAGAGACACAAAAGGAAAACTCCATAACTTGTGGAAAAACATGCTGGAAACATTAAATAAACACAGAATCTATAAAAGGGATTAGGTGCAAGATTCTTACTGGGTGTAAGATACATAATGGTGCATAAATTGGAACATGGTGAAATTGATGATTAGAGTTTTTAGAAGACATTGTGATATTTTTAGAAATAGTAATTCAGAATAGATTAATATGGAATGGATGATCATGGTGCCACCTTCATTTTAAAGAGGTATCCATTTATTAACTGCAAGGTGAATGGGATCTAACCTGGGGGGATCAAATGCAAGGCAGGGACCATATCGGTATGTGACAACAGTCTATCACAAAACAGATTCAAATAATTGCACTCACGCTAACTCTTACTGAATCAGTACAGCTCTTTATGCTGTAGAAGGAAACTGACACAGACAGTGAGACACTACAAAGAGAGTGACCAAGGTCCTTGGAGCTACGAGGCTATCATATTGCAGCTTTTTTTTATACTGTACCTTATTTATAATGAATAATAAAAAGGTAGATGGTGGTAGTATCAAATTTAAACAATAAATAATAATAGTTTTATATACCTTCTTAAAAAACATGTACAGAAATTAAATGGTAATCAGTACAATTAACTAAAGTTATAAAGGCTTTGACATTAAGGGTATCAGCAGATTGTTAATTCACATGTTTCACACAAATTAATCTTGGATTCTGAATTTCTTAGGGGTGGAACACGTGGATACATGGCCCTCGATTAAGTAATACCCTGAATAATATGGTGGGACAGATAGGGTGCATTAGGATTGAAGGAATGATTTTGGGTAAATAGATCACCCTAACAGCTATACAGTACACCTGTGCCATCTCGCCTAGAGTTACATCATTCTTCTAGCGGACAAGTTTCTTCTTGATGTGAAAACTTTTGGGTGAAACTGCTTTGATGCATTACTCCTGACTCAAAGCCATCTCTTTGAGTCCAGTCAATCAGCAGTAGCACTGTCCTGTGAGTTTATTTCTCTTTTTCCTTTGGCTGTAAATACTTATTGTTGTGTTTGAACTTTGTTTTAATTCACACATAGTGTAACAGTTACTTGGAATTCTGCAGTACTGCAATGCTATATAGTGTTATTCTTGCATAAACTGCAGATGGTACAGAACTCAGTTGCCCCTTTTTTTGACACACACAAGGTCCTGATCCAGTATTACCCCAGTTTTAAGTCATCTGCATTGGCTTGCAGCTGAACGGCATATCCAGTTCTTAATTTTATCCCTAGCTTTCAAAGCTCTACATGACAAATCCCCTTCGTACTTACAAGTTTTGACTAATCCTTATATACTGAAAAGAACTCTTCACTCTGCTGACACTCATTTTTCAAATCTTTATTTACTTGGTATCTAACCTTTGAAATTCAGTCTCATTCACTATTAGGCAACTGCATTCACTTGACTTGTTTAAATCAAGACATAAAGCACTTTCACTGAGCAAGCTTTTAATTAGATTTGATTATTTATTTAACTAATTTATTTAATTAACTCTATATTCTGCATTGTGTTTATGTATTCACCCACCAATTGCTAATACCTAGTTTGTTTAAAATATCTTTACAGCACTGAATACATGGTGCCAGTCCGCTGTAAGGCATTGTCACACACACAACAACAATTACTAACTGGGCTGACTGAGAATCACTAATCAATCTAATATTTGAAATATGGCAGGAATTATTATGGTTGAATATTATAGTATGTTTCAGACACAAGTGATTATAATTTTGATTAATTAACTAATACACATTTGTACATTTTCATACCTGCTTTATCTGATCATGACTGCTAGGAACTGGAGTATCATTTTTTTTTTGTTCTTTATTTCACCTTAAACAATTTCTTGTATTAGGAATTTGTTAGTTTTCGCATACCCTTTGGGGTAAGAGTGCAAGGTCAGCCATTGTACAGCGCCCCTAGAGCAATTGAACGTTAAGGGCCTTGCTCAATGGCCCAGCAGAGTTTTATCTCTTTTTGGCAGTGACGAAGATTCAAACTGGCAACCTTCCGGATACTTGTGCAGATCCATGGTAGCAGTAACAAATCATTTTGCATAGAGATTGTGATAGGAAATAACTCCATTTTAATAAATATTCATATTAAAATAATAATTACTGTGCTCATTTTTTTCACCATACCCAGAATGTAATGTTTATAAATTATTTTTGTCATTTTAATACATGGTGACACAGTACTTTTCACCACTGCCTCACAGATTAGATATCATCAGTACAGATCTCACACCTGGTTGATGTGGTGTC
Organism: Polypterus bichir lapradei; assembly: GCA_026402145.1. Classification (NCBI taxonomy): domain Eukaryota; kingdom Metazoa; phylum Chordata; class Cladistia; order Polypteriformes; family Polypteridae; genus Polypterus; species Polypterus bichir. The sequence continues at coordinate 23,209,893 of JANRMT010062804.1, forward strand.
AGGACAGCAATCTCTTCCTTAATGTTAATAAAACAAACAAGCTGGTCATAAAAGCTCAGGAGGCAGAACACACTCCTATATACATTGCTGGGGATGCTGTGGAGAAGAACAGCAGCTTTACATGTCTTGTAGTCAACATCGTGGATGACCTGTAGTGGGCACAGCACAGGAAGGCTCACTTGTGTCTTTATATTTTTCAGATAAATGAATAAACCTCTGAAACCTCCATCTATGCTCACAAATGCCTACAGATGCATAGTGGGGTTCATCCTCACTGGCTGTATAACATTTTGGTGTGACATGTACTCAGCTCAGTGCAATTCTGCATGAATATAAATTGACTATTTATACGCAGACACTGATTGCAATCAAAGAAGTTAGAGGTGTGGACACACCCCTTTAATCACTCTTAATCTGAACCTGTGTGTGTCATCTTGTGTGTATATTATCAGCCCCAATATTCAAGGGTATGTAAACTTTTGATCAGGCCCATTTGGGTGATTTCAGTTGTCATTATGATTTGAAAAGGGCACACACAATTATCTGATAGTAAATTGCTTTGCCTAAGCATATTCCCCAATTAAAAGGAAAACTTTCTGCAAGATTACTTATATTTTCCAAAAAATTGCCAATATTTCACACACTCTGCCAGGGTATATAAACTTATGAGCATCTATCTATCTATCTATCTATCTAAGACCTCAGCCTATCCACAACAATTACTTTTCTCTCCACTCCCCTCACACTTGTGGGTTCAGAGATTGTTTTTATCCACAGGTCATAAGGCTCCTCAACAGCCGGACATACTGACAACTGCATGTGCATGACTGATTTATGCTCTTTTAGATTATTTTCTGATATCACATTCAATGTAGGGTGGCACGGTGGTGCAGTGGTAGCGCTGCTGCCTCACACTAAGGAGACCCAGGTTCTCCCTGTGTCTGTGTGGGTTTCCTCCGGGTGCTCCGGTTTCCTCCCACAGTCCAAAGACATGCAGGTTAGGTGCATTAACGATCCTAAATTGTCCCTAGTGTGTGCCCTGCGGTGGGCTGGTGCCCTGCCCGGGATTTGTTCCTGCTTTGCTCCCTGTGTTGGCTGGGATTGGCTCCAGCAGACCCCCGTGACCCTGTGTTAGGATATAGCGGGTTGGATACTGACTGACTGACATTCAATGTATGCTGTAGTTTACTGTTATATCATACTACCATTATTGGACTGTAGGAGACATACAAGTAAGAATTTTGTAGAACCGTGTACACTTGACAATAAACTTAAATGTGAATCTGAGCTGGCACTAAAAGGTTTGCACATTCACCCCATGTCTGCATAGCATTTCTATGGGTATTCCATTTCACCTCATGCTGTAATGTTGTGTTTTAGGGTGATTAACAAATTAGTCTGTGGGAATGGGCAAAAATAAGGTCCTATAATGAACACAGTTATGATTGTGTCTCCATGTTTTTTTCTTCCACATCTCAAAGAAGTTGTTAAGTTGTTTGGAAATTCCAGATTGTTTCCATGTGAGTGGATCCTGTTATCATCTTACTCCATCCTGATTTAGCTTAAGCAATTTTGATAATGTTGCTATCATTGTGCTTTTTTTTTATTTTATCAGTACAAAGTGCATTAAATAAATTTTATGTAAACTAGCACAGAAAAAAATCCTGGATGCTTCATTACTTTAACTAATTCACATTTTTATGAATCGCGGTAGTTCGTTTTTGTATTTCATAATAGGCCTACGTGTTATATACTGTACCTAACAAATGTTGGGAAGCTGGCGCTATATACATACGATTAGTTTATCTATAAATACATTCGTTAATTCAAAACCAATATAAAACCATTAACTTTTTTCCAAAACGCAACTTCACAGAAAAACTATGGAGGTAAACCTATATGGAATTGGAAACTGAAAGGACTTGACTCCATTTCTAATTCTGAAGCGCTAAATAAGGCTATTCTCTTCCTATTACCCAGCAGAAGAGCGAGGAAGGTGTTGCTTCAGCGCTCTCTGGGAGGGGCGATGATCGAAAGTAGGAGGAGTTACTTAGTTGTCTATGATTGGTGCGTTTGAAAGTTGCAAACTTTTGACCGGAAATTTTGATTTTCTACAGTCAGAGTGTAAAGAGGGAGAGTCAAAGATTATTGAAGAGCGTTGCTATATTCACTAAACAAATAAAAAGAAGTAAACGTTTGATGCATTAAGGCGAGTTAAGGTAAGTCGATATTTTTTTATTATCTGTACGTATATTCTTAGAGATATGGAGCAGTTTTGCCTTGCAGTCAGCAGCCCAACATTGCTGTAGGTTTGGTTGAGATTATCTAATATTTTTTTCAGTGTGAACTTGGTTCGAAAGTCGTTGACGGGTGATGTTGATCTGAAAAGTGCAATTATGCATGTTTGTTTTCGGCAACCATTTCTGTACGATGTGATAAAACAGCCCTGTCGTGTATTAATTTGAATCGAGCGACCGTGTGACTGGAAATGTCGGATGTAGTTTTTCCGCGGAGCGTCGCTGTTGTATGTATTTTCTACCGCACTTGCAATTGGAATGCTGTGTTGCCTGGTTGTCAATGTAATAAGCGGCGAAGCAGTATCATCATTGTGTGCGTAAAGCAAATGAAAAGGTTTGTTCTTGCATAAAGCTGTATCGAGCACCTGCATCTTTAAAGTATAGACATTCAAAGAGGCAAGGTTATTTCAGATATATTGCTAACACAGGAGGATGCACATCTTCGGATTTTATGTCTGCATTGGCTCTTGTCACATGGTAAAAATGAAAGTCAATCGAAGTGAACGTTTTCAATTTTACATTTAGAAGACCAAATCGTAAACGCAAAGCTTAGCTGTGAATTGACACAAGATTGGGTACACTCATCATCTTTTTTCAGTGATCTGTTCTGTAGGCATGTGCTTCTTTGCCAGAGTTTTAGGATTGAACTTTAATTTTTTACTTGCCAGTGTCACGAGTTAATTAAGCCGCAAATATGCACGAAATGGAAATCATCCAGCTTTTATGTGAAGGACACACTTTTCAAATCACTGCCAGGCTGGTCTCAAGCTTTTAACACATATGCCACTTTTAATATGTTTGATTGAAACGATTTAATCCCCTGAAAAGTCGACCGCTCTTTTTAATTACGGCTGCATAATCTCTCAAACCAAATATTTCATGCGCATGTGCACTACTGGTTCGCTGTGTTTACAAACAGAACGTCACACAACTTTACGTCCTACTGCTCACGCACTCCGTTTTAATACGTGGTATACTGGGAGATATAGTTTTATTAGCAACACTCTCCGCACATACTTTATTCATCTTATTATTTTTTTTATTTCCTTAATATTCTCAGGTTTTCGTTGGGTTAAACTAATAATCCCTGCATGCGTCAAAGTAGGCGTGAATATGAATGTACTCAACGGTAGCCTGGAGACCGTGCAGGAGCAGTTCGTCACGCCACCCCGAGCTAGATTAAGTTGGTTAGATAACAGAAGAGTGGAATCAAAGGGCGCCTTTTTCATATGGCTTATTATTAGCCTGGCAAAGAAGAGGATATGGGATGCCATATGGCGTAGCATCCACTTTCAGAGGCGCAGCACCATACGTCACTGCAGTTACATTCCCGGAAGTGACGTCTCAGTCGTTTCTGGACTGACTTCGTAATATTACTTTTGGAAGGTTTCGGCAGGTCTTGGCAAAAGCCCGGAAAGTAACGCTAGGAAAAGGACCCGTTCAGAAATTAAGCGATAAGACTCACTCACTCATCACTTATTCTCCAACTTCCCGTGTAGGTAGAAGGCTGAAATTTGGCAGGCTTATTCCTTACAGCTTACTTACAAAAATTAAGCAGGTTTCATTTCGAAATTCTACAAGTAACGGTCGACAACGTCCACCATGTTGAGCTTTCTTATTTATGACCCCATCTTCACGAAATTTGGTAGGCGGCTTCCCTGCGCTAACCGAA